>CM042695.1:222588928-222777781 GCA_023614405.1 Avena insularis | reverse complement strand
TTTTATCCTTTTCTTTTTCCTTTTTGCATTTTAGTAAAACCTCCGTAACTTCTTCATACGAACTCCGAATTGGGCGATTCTTGTTCCTAATTTTTTGTTAAATCGAGGGGAACAACCTAGGGTCAAGGAATGAGTGAAACCACTAGGCTACAAGGGTGGGAAACACAAGTCCTAGTAGAACCTCCCGTAGGAGCCTCGTAGTAAAATAGAGTAGGGTTTAGAAAATAGTGTTTCGCCGAATCTTTTCAATCGATGGTTTTGCATGGAAGAGTATGATACAATGGCATGAATGATATGCAGAACCAAATCTAAAATTTGGGATGTGACATTAGCATGGCTCATCCAACATTTAGATCGTCTTCACTCTGGTGGAAATCCTTCCACCCCTGAATGTTGAAGACTACATGGTCATCTTGGTCTATCTTGTATGCCATTGGGGTGATATCAAATTGTCCTTGCTATAGTCTAGCCACGCCATCATCAGGGATGTTCATGGAGAAAACCACTTTCATAGATAATTTTTGTGATGCCACACCGTGGATTAAAAAGAAAGAAGTGATCATGTTAGACCACCACCATAAGTTATATATATGAAGCCAATAAGGAACAAACAAAGATAAATAAAGATGGCATACCATCTTTAATACCCCGGACACTATGCTCTAAGCAATAAGCCAGGACGAACCCAAAGTGCATAAGGTGGTTCTACCACGGAGGCCCAAAGGCCACCCACGTGCAGACCCATCTAAGCGGAGCAGGGCACGTTACGGTACAGACCAACCACCCTATCCCCTTTGCAAGAACATTATATCAAGTGTGAGCGGTGTAGTTGACAGGCATGCGAACAAAACATACACAAGTGTGTATGTCAGGGACATACAAGAGTACATCAGAGCCAAACCATATAAAAGAAATAGAAATATTCAACGCCATATGACAAGATCCAAAATACTAGATAGTTCTAATAGTTTAGAATATATCCACATACATGACACATCAGAGTATCAACCGGAAGCGCAAAACAGATCCGAGTACGGATAAAAAGAAAATTGGCATAAGATGCCCTGAAAATAAGCACATCCCGCCCACAGATCTTATGGATCTCTATCCCCGTAATCTCTACACTAGACAATCGTTGCCACCATCAACGGTCTCTTTGAACCAGTAACCTTTCTCAAAGTATACCTGTCCATCTAAACCAATATTTTATCGTGTGAGACCCTAAAGGACTCATCAAGTCTTTATACATCTAAGGAGAACAACCTGAGAATGACGCAATAGCAACGAAAATAAAGCCTAACAGTTCTATAGAGACACGATACAACATCGGCCTAACCAATGATAAACGAACGCAGGTTAATTAAACAACAGTTAATTACCCAATAAATATATATCAACATAAATAAACATCGCTCGCCCACCTCCCCATTCCCAAACAAGAAGGCGGAAGAACATCCCATCCATGGCAGTTTTATTAATCATTCAATGAATATTGCACTATTACTAGTCAAGTTTAAATCAATTTAAAAACGGTACTTTAGTTATGTTTGTCTATGATCAAGAAACTGTGATCCAAATCATCCATAAACAGGGACATGGCTTTTAGAAATATTTACACTGTAGAGGTGCACAAATAGCAGCACACGCACGATCAACCTCGAAAAAACCAAATGAAAACCCAACGAGGCATCACGACAAAGCATTCGCAATATTCATAGTTGATTTCAGGGGGCCACCCCACTAAGCAACCCGTGACAAAGTTGGCCGACTCCGAGACAGACCAAGAGGTTTGTGTCGACGGTTGTAAACGACTAGGAACCTGAAAGTGTGAATGGGCATGTCGATAACGCATAAATGTACACAATTCCTAAACAGTACAATAGTAAACGCTCCTCGAGCAACAATAGTAAATAAACAGTAGCATGACATAAGTACAGGATAGTAATAATGCTCCAAACTAGTTTGTGGCCCCAAAAAATTAAATATGAAACAAACTAGGACTAAAGGGATTCATGGTCCCACATGCGGATAGTGCGATATTCAAGAAACAAGAATCAAGTATTCGTGTCCTACGGGACACAAGTGAGCATAAAGAACCAAATAGCAAATATTGCCCACCGGTGCTTCTTTTATTAGTTATCCCATTACTACTCAATTCAGTTGTTTAGGTACCTCATTATTCAAAGAATCTCACAAACCCTACACATCTAATTCTACGACTCGCATGGCTCAAACAACTCCTATAGTAATGGCTCATAGGATAGAGGGAACACGTTTTGGTAAGGTTTAAAAGTAAAGGCTATGTAATACTTGGGATTCAATTTTATTCATGACACAATTATGATGCAAGAATTAGATAGATGCAATAGGTATTATATGTAGTGTAAGCATGGGAAAATGCTTACCTGGTAGTTCAGTTGTAGAATAAGATGGATCCGGATAATACTCCTGAGGCTCCTGATATTTTCCTTGCTCAGCGTCTATCCAGATAAAAACCAAACATACAAGGGGCCAAAATAAATACATAGCATAATCATATAAATCATATGCAACAAGCAAACAAGTATGCCATGATGGAATGATGCACAATTTACATGGCATAACATAGCATGGCATGGATAAAATGTGGATGGTTCGGCAGGGACTAAACCAATTAGACTACACTTCAACTTATGAAAGATTGAGACACGTATATTTCTAAAATAGTAGAACATGAGTTTGCATGGATACATAAAAGAGAAAAGAGGGATTTCGTGTTGAAAAAAGGATTTGACCAAGAGATCTGCAGGGTACAGGCACAAGGACCTGGCCACTTGGCTGATGCTTTTATCTAGCTCCATATTGATGGATAATGGAAAAGCTAGGTGTCCAATAGGCTAGGGACCGTTTTCTTGTACAGTAAGTTTGATTGGATTCGTTTTAAACAAGTCAAATTGGTGCGTGGTTCTCTGACGAACTGAATCTGAATTATTGCTTTGGACAGTTGAAACAGCAAAAATAAGATTTTTATAAAATGGGTGGATGGAAGATCGATCTTCGTTTTTGGCGAGGTGGAAGGGAAATAAGAATGCTCTGATGTTTGTGATAGGGGAAAAGGTACGCTAGAGATATCAAAGCATGGCTCTGGAAAATGACAGAAATGGCAGAACTGTTTAACTGAAGGCTGACGAACTGAAGACAGCGCAACAACAGCGAAAACTGATGACTTGCACTGATGATCCCCAGCGACTCGGTACTTGGTTTGAGGTGCGGTTTGGCTTGATAAAAAACTGAGACCAAGGGCTACACAAAAATGCAAAGAAACTCGGCGGAGTAGCTCTAGGTGCTACTCGATTTTGTAGCAAAAGCGACGGGAAAACACGACCACATGCTGTTCTGGCGAGCGACATCTAACAGCGAATTTCGCGTGACTTTACCGGATGATTCCTAAGGCTAAACAACTCCGATTGGATTGATTCTTGTTATGTTTCGTCTCTGATAGAACCGGTAAGATGGGAACATACAGGGTTTCTCCGGAGGCAGACCATAGAGGCTGAAAAACTACGAAGAACAGGTGGTGCAGCAAGTGCTGCTGCTGCCGTATGCAGAGCGCGACGCGCATGCGCTGGCAGCTGCAGCAGAGCTGGGAGCGCGTGATGCCAGAGGGGAGTAAGGAAAAGGGAGGGTGGCTCACCTTGGGCTCGTGCGTGGGCGAGCCAGCCGAGCGGGAGGAGGTAGGCGAGCAGGTGTCGACGGCGACGGTGACTGCAGAGTACGTGGCAACGAGCTTGGCGACGCAGCGCTGGTTCTCCGTGAACAAGGACGCGAGCAGGAGAGTTAGTCGACGAGGAGACGTTCCCAGCGTTGAGGAGGTAGACGGCGCAGCATCATGGGGGAGGCAAGCATCATGGAGGCGCAATGCCTTGGTGTGTAGGAAAAGAAGAATAGGAGGGGGAGATGGAGCCAGGAAGGTTGATCCCGATCTGAAGGGGAAAACGTAGTGGATAAGAGGCATCGTGTGGAGGAGAGGGAGGCAGGGCTAACGAGGATGACGACGGAGCGACGGGCACCTGCTCCGCTCCGTCAGAAGAAAAGAGAGCGGGGGCGACGTGAAGAAAAACAGGAACGGCGCGCCGTGTCGCAGGGATATGGGCCGGGATGGAGAAGGCTTGGGCCGTTGCAGCCTTGCTGCAAAAAAAAATCTCTTGCCTCTCTATCTTTATTGCTTTAGCTTTTATTTTTAGCTATTGCTTCTTTGCAAAAACCCTTTTGAATAATTTGAATTCTTTTGCAGGGATTTTGAACTTTGAACAGAGGATTTTCATCTATAAAAAAAATATACAAGTAGGGACACGAAAATTAGCAAGAGGGGTCGGTCAGATCGAGTAGATGATTAGGATTTTGATCGTATTTCGGAAAAAACAAAAATCCAAAAAAGGGCATTTAAATAAGAATCTCAACACATATGGGTGTTGTTATTTCATGTGCAATATCTAGAGGGGTGATATTGCATGTGCGCTATATAAAAGAAAGAAAAGAAATATGGAACATGCACTTGAAGAAGATTGAGTGAGAGATAGTGACAAAGCACTAGAGTTAGAACATGGTAAAGTTTGAATGGATGGAACCAAACTATGGCACATGGCATGATTTAAATACAAAATAATAATAATAATAATAGGACCCATGTGCCATATGTGGTAGAAATAGGACATGATCATGTGACAAGATATAGTGCCATGTTAGTGGTAGAATAGAATTCAAAAGATATACCCCAACTATTCTTATGAAAATAATTAGGAATACACATGGGATTTTACTTAGACATGCTTCAAATTTGAATAAAGTCCAAACAAAAAGAATGGAAGCTTTATTGCCATATGGACTAAATATATGAGCACGCAAGAATACAAAATGGCCAAGCTTGTGTGTGTGATCCACTAGAAAACATATAGCCATATTATATCCTTACATGACCATTTATTTAAGATCAAAGAATATGGAAGATTAGAAATAGATTCTACCCACATGGCATGCAAAGGTGGTCATGTGGCTCCACATACTTATTATTGTGAAAACAATAAAGCTCATATATGAGAGCATGTAGAAATAGAAGTGGATCCATCCCAACACAAATGAGCTAGATTCAAATATCAAAAGAAATGCATGGCTCATACATAGTTGGTTGGTGGAATTATAAGATAGTGACAAGAAAGGTGGTAGAATCAAGAAAAGATATGCCCACAACTCAACTTGGGCATGTGGCAATTTATCAAGAAACAAATACAATATATCAAGAGGAAAAAGCAAGTGGTACAATATATAATGCATATGGGATAAAAACCAAATAGAGGGATTTTCATATGATGGTGAAATGCAAGGTGGCATGGTGATATGAGCATGATATAATGAATATGCAATAAATGATATGTAGGAATTAGCAATATATAGACTAGGCAATTAGCATTACAACTGTTAGACAATTGGGATGCTACACCATTTTATGTTGGACAAGATTTGTCCTTGTTAAACGAATCACAAATGGAACCCCGATGAAGGTTTTCATTCGAGGTAGGGTGTGTAGGATGTGTTCCACCTCATCATCGCTAAGGCAGCATCTTTGGGAGACAACTGTTGATTCATATACGTATTTTTCGCTACCAAGACCATAGAAATGGAGAACAGATATCCTCAACATGGTTCATGTCCAAGAAAACATAACATTTCTTCCTTGGTAAGATCGTTCTGTGTAATGAATTACTTCCATCCTTCACCTCCCATAATAATCATGTTCTTTCCTTTCTCGAGGTCAATCTTGTAGGTGTTCCCAATCGCCTTGAAGTTCAGACTCTCACATTCATATGTGGCTACATTGAACATGAACCTTTAATTGCATGGCACAGTCTGTGCGACAAAAATAAAAGAATATGACATTAAACAAATGATTACAGATTTAAAGTGTAGTTTGAAAGAAAATTGTTTGTTATCACTGAGTTCTGGAACCCCTCTGATTCTGACACGTTGATACAAAAATTCATGCCCGATTACAACCTGGATTCTAAATTGCTCTTGCATACTAGACATGACGCCATATCATATTAGGCAAAAATGATGAATGTCTAAATGATATATGGAACTAAAATATCAAAAGGAATAGTCTGTTTATACATCAAACATAATATGATTTAAAAACCTGAGTTGTGATCCTAGTTTTCTTAGCTATTTTGACTCTAACAACATCATCTGATGCTCTTAACCTCGCTTTCCTAGCTTTCTTTACTCTATCAACATCATCAGATCCTCTTAACCTTGCTTCCTTAGTTTTCTGGACTACAAGTTGTTTTGCATCATCATATGCTCTAAACCTCGCTTTCTTATGTCTCTTGACTATAGGTTGCTTCACATCATCATCATCCGATGAGACATCGATTAAGCCAGCGTTGGTTTTAGAGACCTAAATAGACATTGTAGTAATTAGAGTTTGAAACTATACAATAGGTTTAACTACTATCTTAGAGTCAGTAGCAACAATTTTAAAACCTGCAATTCGATGCTATTGCTATGATGTATAGTAGGCTCCTTCGACAATTCCTATAGGCTCCTCTTTCTAGAACTTCCCTTGATAGTGCAACCATTTGGAGACTTGATAACTAGAAGAATCAAATTATAATTTAACTACAATAATGAAATTTAAAAGCATATGGTTCTGTCAACTACAAGCATCATCCAATGAGATGAATCTGTATCTACCAAGGAGCATATGGAACCATATTGGTCGTACAAAGACAATAAGTAGATGCCTATCATCCCAAGAACATTTTAAGTGCCACATTTTCATCATTGACCAGATGTAAATAGTGAAAATCATAAAATTATCCCTTAGCACTAACATAGCTTTGAAAAACAACAATTCGGGTGTCATACTAACAAATCACACATAAGTCAATGAGATAATCAAACATATATCAAGAATCATGCACAACCAATGTGTTTGTACAGAACATGTGCTATATGCACATTATCCCATGGAAACAGATAGTGCCACACTCTAGTCATTGGCCAAATGCATGTGAAGTAAACAATGACAACCAATATATTGTGGTCTTTGTAGTAAGATAGCACACTCAAGTCAATAAGATGAATCTGCAATAAAGCATAATGGTTTTACAAAGACAATAGGTAGATGCAAATCATGTCATCAACATTCTAAGTGCCACATCTTCAACATTGGCACTTTGGGGCATAAGATTGCCCATTAGAACTAACATAGATATGAAAAACGACAATTTGGGGCATTAATTTGGTGACTACTACAAGATCATAAAGTGGCGTAGACAGCAATGTCGATCCGCTGCCCTAGAACAAGGCGGTGACACGACGACCAAGATCCATCTCCGGGGAACTAGATGGAGCATGGACACGGTGAACCCAGACAAGGAGGTGACGCGGTGAAGGGTAGTAGGTCGAGCAACACTTACATTAGTGACCTAGATACATCCGTCGTCGCTGGGGAGGGAATGGGATTTGATTGGTGCCAGGGAGGGGAGGGGATTTGGTTGTTGTCGGCGAGGGGAGGGAATTTTGCCATCGCTAGAGAGGGTTTTCCTAGCGATGAGAGGTGAGTGGATTTGGTCGAGGTGGGGACTGGGGAAGGGAAAGCAACTAAGGACCCGTATCACGTAATGAGAAGTGGGGATCACGCTGGAGCTAACTAGTGGCCCCGGTTGCACCGCACCAGATCGTGTCGTCTTCGGTGCAACTCCGCCACCGTCACTGCCGCATCTCGACTACCGTGTTGGAGGAAGAGGGCTAACATGGTTTTGGTATTCCTCCCTGAATTTGCTCTGTCTAGGGTTCTAGAAGTTTGGGGGAATTTAAGATTTCCCTCACTTGTTCTGTAGAGTTGGGTTGGAATCGATGTTGAGCTGCCAATTTCCATCATAGATCAATAGATTGGTGGGAAGGAGCTAGATCCTAGTTGGAGAGGCCACTGCAACCATGTTCTTGCTAGGAAGGTTGCCTCCTATGGTGCAGACATTGGTAGAAAATTTGTAGGCTGTCCAGATGAGGTGTGTTGTTTCTTGTACTAGATGGATAACCCATGGCCAACACAGATGCAGAGAATCCTAGCTATGTAAGAAGGCAGATGATATGATGTTGCTTGAGGATAGGTTGGAAGATAGATTCATAGATCTGCAGTTATATAAATCAAGGTTGAAGAAAATGAGAAAATAAATGGAATTCAAGCATGTTTGGTTCATGATGATGCTTAGTGTGGCAGTGACTTTAGGATGTATTGTTCTTTTGATGTTGGAAATTGTGGATATAATCGTTGAGTTATGGATGTACTCTTCTCTTGGCTTTGAATTGAGTTTCATGCTAACGAAAAATGATCTTTTGTTGGCTGTTTAGTTAGCTAGCTAGCTAGTCAGTTGTGTTTAGTATTCATGAGAAGTATGTCTTTTATTTGTTGTACCAAAACTTGTTGCAACTAGGAAAAATCAAGGTTGCAAGTAATTATTGTGTGTATTTATCTTCGGTTCATTTCAGACATGTTGCAACCAGGAACAACCATGGATTTTAATTTATATATTGTTGTGAAACCAGACAATCATGTGTGTTTCTCAAAAGATTCATATTAAAAAATATTTTGAATAAAAGGAAATATGTGCAACTAGGAATAATCATAACTAAAATTAACTACTTAAAGGTGCTGATGATTTATATAGTTACTAGTTAAATAGGTTCGATCAGAACCACCACATAGTACTTAGATATAATAGTACTAGTAGTACTTAATTATAGAACCAACAATAATATATCCCAGGGGCAGCAGAGGCAACAGGAGGCGGAGACAGGCACTATGTAGAGGGAGCTAGTTAGGGCCCCTTCTGTTCCTCCTAGGAGCAGGCCGCAGAGCGATTGCACCAAGGTTGGAATACTTGCTCAGGTACACCATGAAAGTAGCGTGCTTTACCTTCGTATGAGCCGGCCGCCATTGTCCTCCTTGGGGAATGCCCTTGGCATGCTGCACAATGCTATTCAGGTATTCCACAATGATTCTACAATAGAAGGGGCCTTGTACCTAGTGAGAGATCGGCGGAAGGGAAACCTCCTATTCCTCATCTGCTTCAGAATGTGCCTGCTTTTTGCGTGCCTGGACGTCATGCCTTCACCGACATCGCTATCTTCTTCCTGCGAATTAGGAAGCAGAGATAAGAAGTCAGTGAATGAAATTTATTACTACCAGAAAACCATGAGACCAAACTAGGACGGGGCTTTGTTGAGATATTAATTATAGCATGTGTATGCACAAGTTGAACTAGCTTTCAACAAAACTAGACTATTAACATAGATTTGTTTGCATGCGTATATGAGTTCTATGTAAAATCATACTCCCTCCATACTAATAAGATTTCACATTTTTTTTGAAATTTGAATGAATCTAGATAGACACGTTTTAGTGTATAGATATATCCAAATGAATGCATCTAGTCTAAATACTTAATTAGATTTGTACGAATCTAGATAAAGATGAGGCCATTAATATATGGATCGGAGGGAGTAGTTTATTCAGTTTGAACAATTTGTTAGTCCTAAATAAATATACTCGGTTATTAGGAATTCAATAATTTAGTCCCTAAATAATCACTATAAATGGAAAAACATCATACACATGTATAATGTGAATGCATCTGTTCATATACATACACAACTTGCTATAACAAATATTGGACGATCCATTATTTAACATATAGATTAATATATATATGACTCCGCTTGAACAAATTAAAACCAAAAATTAATGTGTTAAATCTCTGAACCTTACTTCTAAACTTCATTGGCTTTCAGTTACGAAATATTAAATTTCACTTATTATACAATCAGGAGCTCATATGATAAGTATATATATGACTTTTATCGGGAAAATCAAACTATATTAGAAAACATGAACTCAACCTAATATCTGAACTCCACATGAAATTATAACACTAGAATATACATCAGTTCAAATCAAACTACAAAATAAGGGTTGGGAATTACTACTAGGGGCAGATGAAAAAAACTAGCTACAAAATGTGCGCATAAAACTACGTACTAGGGGCAGATCAAAACAAACTACAAAATATGCGCATATAGAACTAATAGGGAATATCAAAACAAATCATTTAATTAAACTACAAAATCAGAAAACCACATCAAAATATGAACAGTAAACTATACATTCAAAATAGTTTAGATCTAACCTCCGATTCTCTGTCGCTGACCTTCTTCTCGAATGTAAATGGATCAGTGGGTTCTTCATCCTTGTTTTCGTTGTTGAAATCATAGATGAACTGCTGCATCACCAGATCTGCAACCGCTACTTATTCCACGTCGACCTTTGTTGCGTCCTCGTCAAAGATGTTCACTGACTCACCGACCACTGATCTTGTTCTCTTTATCTTCGCTCTGACGATCTTACTCTTGCAAGGGTTTCTTTGCAGTGAAGAGAGTGGAGTGGGGAGAGTAGAATGGGGAGGCGATGTGGCTGATGGTCCTTTAAACGCTCCCAGGATACGATAGGGCAGTTGAGCGGTAGGAGCCCACGAGTTTGCGGTTTTCTTTTTTTAGGTTAAGGGGAAATGTATACATGTCAATGCAAAACCCTTTTGAGTGGTAAACCATGTCTGTACGCCATACATATGTTATCCCACTCAATTTTTTTCCATTAAATCATTTTTATTCATCTCTAACCATCTCTCTAAATCAAATTCTTCATATATATAATTGACTGACTTTTAGTTATATACACACACTGTTTTCCAAAACTTTATGAAGCAACATTGTTTGCCATCACAAGATGCACCCATGTGCGAAACATGGGCGCGTTAAAGCAAACTATGACATGGTTGTGGTCATGACCTAGCTCATTTTCCTTGAAATCCATGAATTCTCGAAGGTGGTAGGTGATTTATATGAACACTTTTTTAGAATAATCCTCATATTCCATGTCTGTTATATTTTCCTTCAAATAGGCAACATAAAATGACAATGTGCGAAGGTTTCATATTTTTGTATTTTTTTGAAATTTTAGGCCCTTTTCAAAATTCTGCCGAGATCTGCCGCAGTTAGGGTTCCTGGCTATTTGTCGGGTCTTGCTAATCTCTTGTTGGATCTATGAAGAAATGCCATGTTCTGTACCTACAAATTTATTTTTGAAAATTCCCGAGATAACTACGAGGTAACTCTAGGCTAAATTTTAGCCCCCTCCATCTAGACCGTCATAAACTTGTTTATATCGCGACGGTTGCACCGAGAGGTTCCGGGTGAAGCCAATTGGTGAATTTGCCACTAAATTCTCTCTAGTATTTATTAAAAATAGGGTAATGCATTTTTACATCTCATCCTTGGTGGCTGCTTCACAAAGTAAGTCGTTTTCGGCACCGGGAAAATAGAAATGGATTTTCCGTGTAGAGAGTGTGAAAATTTCATGAAGCAACATTATTTTCCATCACAATATGCACGCATGTGTAGAATATGGGCGTATTAAAGCAAACTATGCCATGGTTGTAGTCATGACCTAGCTCATTTGCCTTGAAAGCTATGAATCCTCGAAGTCGGTAGGTGTTTTCTGTGAACACTTTTTTAAGGATAATCCTTGTATGCCATGTATGTTATTTTTTCCTTCAACTACACAACATAAAATGACAATGTGCAAAGGTTTCACCTTTTTTCAAATTTTTAGGCCGGTTTCGAAATTCTGCCGACATCCGCTGCGGTTAGGGTTCCTGGAATTGTGTCGGGTCTTGCTAATATCTTGTTGGATCTCTAAAGAAATGCCATGTTCTGTACCTAGAAATGATTATTTTGCAGAATTCCTGAGATAGCTACAAGGTAGCTCTAGGCTAAATTTTAGCCCCCTCTAGCTAGATCGGCAGAAACTTGTTTATATCGTGACGGTTATGTCGAGAGGTTATATGTGAAGCCACTTGGTGAACTGACCACTAAATACCCTCTAGTATTTATTAAAAATTGAGGGATGCATTTTCACATCACATTCTAGGTGGCTGCTTCATAAAGTAAGCCCTTTTCGGCACCAAGAAAATGGAAAATAGGCTTTTCATGCAGAGAGTGCGAAAACTTCATGAAGAAACATTATTTGCCATCGCAATATGCAAGCATGTGCATAATATGGATGCATTAAAAGAACCTATTCCATGGTTGTGGTTATGACCTAGCTCATTTGCCTTGAAAGCCCGGAATCGTCGAAGGCGGTAGGTGATTTCCATGAACACTTTTTAGAATAATCCTCGTCTTCCATGTCCATTATTTTTTCCTTCAACTAAGCAACATAAAATAACAATGTGCGAAGATTTCACATTTTTTGAATTGTTTTTTTAATTTTGGAGGCCGGTTTTGTTGGGGATATGCTATATGAGTATCCTCATAGCATGTCTCCTATCCGGATAACCCGGATGGCCCACAGTTGGTAGCATGGCCCATGGCCTGCTGGGTGGCCCAGTTAGATGGATCCAGAAGGGAGGCCCATGTCGGATAAAGGAAGGCTACGGTGGAGTCACCAGCGTACCCGGAGCCTTGGAGTACAAGACACGCAAGACTAGTAATAGACGGTGTAGGACTCTGTAACCTGTCCGACTAGGACTTTTCCCTGTAACCTTAGGACCTGGCGACTATATAAGTCGGGCCTATGGGAGCCTTCAGGGCACGACCAAGTAGGGATTAGCATACACCTCGTACAGAGAACCTATCTCTGTAACTCGGCGTATTGCCATTATAGTGATTTATAGCAGGAGTAGGATTCCACCACCGTTGTGGGATCTGAACCTGGATAAGCTGTGTTACCTCGTACCCTTCAACCGTCCGCCTTCCCCCATGTCTCTAAACACGCACTGTGAGGATCCCTCCATGGCGTACTCGTCGGCAATATCACGACAGTTGGCGCCCACCGTGGGGCAAGAGGTGTAGGGGTTCGTAGCATGGAAAACAAAAAATTTCTATCGCATACAAACAAACAAGCCAAGATCTATCTACTAGATTGCAGCAACGAGTCGATGGAATAACTCACCCTCGAAGATTCCAAAGTGTTTAACGAGAGCAGATTCTCGTGGGTGATGTAGTCGTACTCTTTCCGATCTCAAGATCGCGTGAGCGATCCTTCGGCCAGCGTTCCAGCGCTCCATGATCGGTCACCGCTCGTACTCGAAGACCTTCCTCTCCTTGTTCCAGCAGGCGGAGGTTGTAGCACTCTCCTCGCGATTCCGGCTGGCAGTGGTACCTAAGTAGAGGGAAATCATGAGGCTTGCCTTAAGCCGGTGCAGTATGTTGGAGCTTATGATAGAGGCTATTTTTGTTCTAGTAATTACACACACCAATTAGACGGCTCTAAACAAATTAGAAGGCTCTAAACCGCTGGATAAAGCAATTACAAGCTCTAAACCAAAACGGCTCTAAACCGGAGATTAGAGGTGGAAACTTGTGTGTGCTAGGAGGAGCCCCTCCTTATATAGGTGGGAGGGGCTGGCGGCCAAGGGGAGGGAGTCCCTCCCCAACTCGGCTTTGAGGTGGGCGCTGGCTTGGAGGAGGAATCCCTCCCCAACTCGGTTTCCACTTCTCCTCCTCTTTCCACTTTCCAAAACTTGCCGTTTGACTTTCAAACTAGCCGTTTGACTTTTCAATTTAGGATTTAAATAAACCCTTTATTTTGTACAGCAAGAACACCTAGTACATGATGCAATCATTCCAATATGTAATGACACATTCATGTACCCTTCCCCCTCCGAGTCTTGGGACATTAGGACCTTCTAGAATGTTCCCGATGAAAACACGGAACCATTCCCCAACTCAAAGCAGGACTTTCCTTATATGAATCTTATTCTCGGACCATTCCGGATCTCCTCGTGATATCCCGGATCCCATCCGAGACTCCGAACAACATTCGGTCTCTTTCTCATAATACCATAACTACTCAAAACAACGTCGAATCCTTAAGTGTGTCTCCCTACGGTTCGTGAATTATGCGGACATGATCAAGACACTTCTCCGATCAATAACCAATAGAGGAATCTGGAAATTCATATGGCTCCCACATATTTCTACGATTACTTTGCGATCGAATGAACCACTTACATACGATACCAATTTCCCTTTGTCTCACGATATGTTACTTATCCGAGGTCATGATCGTCGGTATCTCTGCATACCTAGTTCAACCTCGTTACTGATAAGTACTCTTTTCTCGTTCCCGTGATATGTGATCCCTTGTGAGCCAGTCACATGCTTGCAAGCTAATTGGATGACATTTCACCGAGAGGGCCCAGAGTATATCTATCCGTCATATGGATGGACAAATCCCACTCTTGATCCATGTGTTTCAACCAATACTTTCCGAACACTCAATGCCACTTTTATAGCCACCCTGTTACGGTGTGGTGTTTGATGACATCAAAGCATCCATCCAGTAAAGGTGATATGCATGATCTCATGGTCGAAGGAATTAGGTTACTATGTATCAGAAAGCATATAGCAATTGAACTATTGAAATGACTTGATCTTTATGCTACGCTTATCTATAGGAGTATGTCCACCATATCATTCTCCTAACGATATGATATTGTTGTTGATAACATCTCAATGTTCATGATATGGAAACCACAATCATCAATCAACCAACAAGCTAGTGAAGTATAGAGGCTATACTAGGGACTTCAAATTAAGTTTACAAATCACACAAGTATTAATGGTTTCCTTGTTAATACTATTATAGCATGAATGTAAACATTTATCATAAGTATGAAGATATGATAATAACCTACTTTATTATTGCCTCTTGGGCATATCTCCAGTCTCCCACTTGCACTAGAGTCAATAATCTAGTTTCAAACCTTTGTGTATTCAACACCTATGGCTTTCCGGTGTTGTATGTACACGATTGCTAGTGGTTAATCGATCTCGGATCTGACACTTCCATGTCCGTGTGTAATTGCATGTCTTTGCGTCTCTACGCATCACTCATTCTCTAATGAGATGGCTTTGTATGATTTGGTCTTTCGGTGTGACCTTTAGTTCTTTGGGGTTAAAACATGTTGATAATATTGTATACAATATATCTTCATAGTATTATCCTGTGAACTACACCTAGTTTGATAACAAACTACTTGACACAAATGCCCTCTTTTGCTGCTATAATAGCAGTCATATACTTAGCCTTTTGTTGAAGTATCTGTCACAATGTCTTAACTTTGGAACTCATCCAAATCCATTATGGAACTCACTTTCCATTATATTGTGCCACCTTAATTTAGATTGAGATAAACTTAATTTGTACTTTGTGACAAAACTAGTATCAATGTAGTACTTTTACAATGAACTAACCATCTATTTGTCACTTCTACAAATAATATACTCTTAGTTCTTCCCAAAGATCATAAGAATATCCTTACTATCGTCCAATGATCATCTTATGAATCATTCTGGTATATGCTCATAATATTTATAGCATAGGACATATCTGGATTTGTACATATCACAGTATGATTGATATAAATACTCTTTGTGATTTCATACATCAAGTATCAATCTATACTTGAATCTTTGTTTCACTTACCAAGTGCCAATACACTTGAATATATCATCAACATTGAACTCTTTCAATCCTTTCTGTGCAACAAGAACCTTTCTTGTAGTTTCTATATTGAATTCATTCAATATCTCGTCTATGTACTTCTGGCACAACCATATTAGCGTCTATTGATGCCAAATATTTGGGTTTTGCCTAAGTCTTTCATCGGGATGAAATTCTTAATATGTGTTAATAAAAGATACATTATTTCCAATCAACAATATGTCTTCCACATAATGTATTAGAAACATGTCTTAGTGCTCCCACTTAATTTCTTGCAAATGCAAGCATCTTCATTATCTCCGATGAAATTAAACTCTTTTAACAGTTTCATCATAGTGAAGATTCCAACTCCGCTATGCTTACTTCAACCATTGAAGTTTGCATATGCTTTTAGCATCCTTTGAATTAACAAAACCCTTTGGACCGTGTCATGCACACGTCCTAGGTAACCATTCTATTAGAAGAACTTGTTTTGTTTATTCTACTACCACATAACAAATTATATGTAGTGGTTGCTACATTAATCCGTCTAGACTAAATATCGCTATGAAAGATCAAATCTTGTCATATACAACCTTTGAACATTGTTGTGAACTCTTTCCCAACATGTCGACTATTTCATAGATGTGAAACATCCATGTCTACTTCTTTATAGATCCAAACACAACTGCAAGGTCTTACACCTTTTCGAGGGTCCTTCAAGTTCAAAACTTGATTTCTCGTGTATGGAACTATCACGGATTATATGGCTTCAAGCCATTTGACGGAGTCAGGGCCCATCATCGCTTCTTTGCATGTAGTAGGTTCATTATTCTCAAATAATGATTCAACCCTCAAATCTTGGTATTTGATTGTTCATCCGACCTACTTGTTTCAATAGAAACTTAGACCTCCGTGACCACAACCTTTGAGGCACGTGGGCCATGAGCATTGTTCGCCTCCGGAACACTTTTCTAACTTTGCAACTTTGCACATATAGCTAAGGTTCTTTTAACCTTATCAAAGTTCTATTGTCCTCCCACTTAACTTTTCACGAAAAATTCCTTCTCAAAAGAAACTTGACGTTCTAAGCGACAAACACTTTTGTCTCCGGTGTTTATGGAGGAATACTTAACAGTAATACAAAGACAGGTTTATCCGACTTTGGTTGCAAACATCTTTCTTATGCATAGCATACCAATGTTTAAGAAAGGACTACTTGGGTTTTATCCCAAACCATAACCTTATATGGTGTCATTTCAGCGGTTTATGATGGAGCTCTTTTAGTGGAAAACGGTAGTCTCTAAAGCTTTTAATCTTTAAAATATAATGGCAGTTCTATATATTACACCTTTGATCTTACCATGTCAAACAAGGTTTTAATTACATATCTCGAACACTCCATACTTTTATGGTGTTTCGGGAAATGCAAATCCACGGAACGATTCCTTAAATCTTAGGTATTATGCTAAACTTGTAACTCAAATATCTTCCTTTATGATCTTATCATAAACTATTTATATTCTTGTTACAATGATTTTGCACTTCATCTTGAAAAACTTTGAACTTTTCAAATATTTCATACTTCATCCTTATTAAGTAAATATTCATATATTCACTCAAATTTTCGGAGAAAGCATATGAAGTTGAAATCCATCGCTCTTGACTACACATAATGGAGTTCGTACAACAATATGCACAAGTTCCAATAAGCTAGTCTTTCGTTCCCTTTTGGCCTATGAACGAAGTTTCAATTATCTCTAGGAAAGTTTCACAAACGTCATTTGATCAAAAATCAAAAGACTCCAAAATTCCATCAACATGTAGTTTCTTCATTTTTTCTTTCAATTTTAATTTAAACTTCGATGTCACTTCCTAAGTGATCTTTCAATCAATTTGTCTTTCGACATTTTTAGCACTAGTTTTATGGATGTGATTTTTCCAACGAGATTTGTGAATCATCCATCTTTTATGGATTACAGCAATTATTTGAACAACCCTTTTGTTCTCATAATACCTGATAAAACAAATCTTGAAGGCAAGCTTTGATGTTTTAACGAGCAACACAATAACCCTTTATTTGTTCTCGATGAACATCATCACATATTCTTTGCTAGTTACTTAGGCCATTGTAGTTCATGAATTGTGTTGTTTCGTATGATTCATACCAACAAATTCAGTATCAAATACTTAAGAACCACATTGTTTAATAAGCAAAGAATATAGCCATAACATGTATATCATCTATATACTTAAACTGAACAATTCTAGTCTTTTCTTTTCGCCACATATTTATGAGATTCTCTTTCGGTATTTACATTTGATAGAATCTAACAACATCAATAGTGGAGTCATACATATGACACACAGTCCAAAGCGTGTATAGTTAAATACCAATGTCTTTGAACTTGCACTTTGAAGTAGATCACCATTATCAAATATTTGGTGTTCTTTCAAATTCCTTTCTTTAGTAATCTCTTGGTGTAGTAAACATTTTACCTACATCAAATATTCACCCTCATCATGGACTTATCCATGATCTAGCTACTTTAGCTTGTAACGGTGAATCATGAGTATAATGTTGCTCTCCAAAACCTTTTGGAAGATTAGGACAACTAGTGTCTCCAACCTTTTGCAAATTCTCATCAAAATATGAGAACATGAACTTTGCCATATTATACTCTATCATGTTGTAACCAAAACTTCGTTTCAGATATCACAATATCTTCCACACATCATGGTTTCTGAAACAACTCTTTCAGATCCTAGATAACCTTGATATTAAGATAATCTTTTGAATATCAAGAATCATGGAGACAAACATGATACTCATATACTAACACTTGGAATTGTCACTCTTGTTTTAATACTAATTATTAAACTTTATGGAGTAAGGAACTTCTTGAAAGTTTGCAATAGGACTTTTAAACTTTAGATTAACACATCAAAATAAAAAGATACAACTTATTAAAGAAACTAACCAGAATTCTATAGTTCTATCATCTCAATTATAACTAAGCGCAAGGTGGTAAACGGATGCCAATGACTACAACAACTATGCAAATTCACTTTGATTTAGTTTATGATAAATTGAGTTCTAATTAATAATTAAATTAATCTAGGTGAACTCCCACTTAAAACAACATCCCTCACATTGTTTTAGTGATCACATGAACCAAATCCACCACATCAAAACCGATCATCACGAGAGTTGATATAGTTTCAATGGCGAACAATCAACATGTTCATCATATCTACTATATGACTCATGCTCTACCTTTCGGTAATCCGTGTTCCTGAGGCCATGTCTGTACATGCTAGGCTCGTCAAGATCAAACCTTAGCTACCGCATAAGCAAATCTGGCTTGCTTACGTTGTATTCACCCGCGGAATCAAAGACACCCGATCATCACGTGGTGCTTGAGCGACAAGCTTTGCAGTGCATACTAAGGGTGAACACTTTAGAACTTGAAATTTATGTGCATGAGGGATCATCTTATAATGCTACCGTCTACTAAGCAATACAAGATGCATAAAGGATTAACATCACATGCAATTCATAATATGTGATATGATATGGCCTTTCTTCTTTGTGCTTCCGATCTCCATCTTCAAGCACGAACATGATCTCCATCATCACCGGCATAGCATCAAGGTCAATGACGCTTCTTCATGGTTGCCGTCCACCAGCTTCAACTATTACAACTATTTTGAATAGACACGCAGGTCTTAACAGAAATTAAAGACAACCATATGGCTCCTGCCGGTTGCCAACTTACAATAAGGAACATTGCATACATCAAATATAATCACAATCATGGCCATATCACATCACTGCACACCCCTGCAAAACAAAGTTAGACGCCTCTACTTTCTTTGCATATTTTACGTGGTTTGGGGCTTTCAATAAGTGTCATTCTAACTTACGAACAAGAACCACAACATTGATACTAGTATTGTCAATCACCCGTTGTAAATTGAATCTTAACTATGCTAGGAGAAACAGGCACCCGCAAAGCCACTTATGCAATACAAGTTGCATGTCAAGCGTGGAGAAGGTCTCATGAACGATGTCATGTAAGGTTAGCCCGGGCCGCTTCATCCCAACATACCGCAAGATGCAAAGTACACAAGAAGTAATCGATAATAAAAGCATCAACGCCCACAATGACCATTCTGTTCTACTCGTGCAACAGATCTACATATAGACACGGCTCTGATACCACTGTAGGGGTTCGTAGCATGGAAAACAAAAATTTTCTATCGCATACAAACAAACAAGCCAAGATCTATCTACTAGATTGCAGCAACGAGTCGATGGAATAACTCACCCTCGAAGATTCCAAAGTGTTTAACGAGAGCAGATTCTCGTGGGTGATGTAGTCGTACTCTTTCCGATCTCAAGATCGCGTGAGCGATCCTTCCGCGCCAGCGTTCATAGCGCTCCATGATCGGTCACATGTTTGGTACTCGGAAGACCTTCCTCTCCCTTGTTCCAGCAGGCGGAGGTTGTAGCACTCTCCTCGATTCCGGACTGTGGCGTGTCAGGAAGTAGAGGAAATCCCGAGGGCTTCGCCTTAAGCGGTGCGAGTATGGTGGAGCTTATGAGAGAGGCTATTAGTGGTCTAGTAATTAGACACACCAATTAGAAGGCTCTAAACCAATTAGAAGGCTCTAAACATGGCTAAAGCAATTAGAAGCTCTAAACCAAAACGGCTCTAAACCGGAGATTAGAGGTGGAAACTTGTGTGCTAGGAGGAGCCCTGCCTCCTTATATAGGTGGGAGGGCTGGCGGACAAGGGAGGTGGAGTCCCTCCCAACTCGGCTTTGAGGTGGGCGGCTTGGGAGGAGGAATCCTCCCCAACTCGGTTCCACTTCTCCTCCTCTTTCCACTTTCCAAAACTTGCCGTTTGACTTTCAAACTAGCCGTTTGACTTTTCAATTTAGGATTTAAATAAACCCTTTATTTTGGACAGCAAGAACACCTAGTACATGATGCAATCATTCCAATATGTAATGACACATTCATGTACCCTTCCCCTCAGTGCGGGACATTCCGGGACCTTCTAGAATGTTCAGATGAAAACACGGAACCATTCCCAACTCAAAGCAGGACTTTCCTTATATGAATCTTATTCTCCGGACCATTCCGGATCTCCTCGTGATATCCCGGATCCCATCCGAGACTCCGAACAACATTCGGTCTCTTTCACATAATACCATAACTACTCAAAACAACGTCGAATCCTTAAGTGTGTCTCCCTACGGTTCGTGAATTATGCGGACATGATCAAGACACTTCTCCGATCAATAACCAATAGAGGAATCTGGAAATTCATATGGCTCCCACATATTTCTACGATTACTTTGCGATCGAATGAACCACTTACATACGATACCAATTTCCCTTTGTCTCACGATATGTTACTTATCCGAGGTCATGATCGTCGGTATCTCTGCATACCTAGTTCAACCTCATCTTGATAAGTACTCTTTTCGTTCCGTGATATGTGATCCCTTGTGAGCCAGTCACATGCTTGCAAGCTAATTGGATGACATTTCACCGAGAGGGCCCAGAGTATATCTATCCGTCATATGGATGGACAAATCCCACTCTTGATCCATGTGTTTCAACCAATACTTTCCGAACACTCAATGCCACTTTTATAGCCACCCTGTTACGGTGTGGTGTTTGATGACATCAAAGCATCCATCCAGTAAAGGTGATATGCATGATCTCATGGTCGAAGGAATTAGGTTACTATGTATCAGAAAGCATATAGCAATTGAACTATTGAAATGACTTGATCTTTATGCTACGCTTATCTATAGGAGTATGTCCACCATATCATTCTCCTAACGATATGATCTTGTTGTTGATAACATCTCAATGTTCATGATATGGAAACCACAATCATCAATCAACCAACAAGCTAGTGAAGTATAGAGGCTATACTAGGGACTTCAAATTAAGTTTACAAATCACACAAGTATTAATGGTTTCCTTGTTAATACTATTATAGCATGAATGTAAACATTTATCATAAGTATGAAGATATGATAATAACCTACTTTATTATTGCCTCTTGGGCATATCTCCAACAAGAGGCACTTCAGGCTCTTCAGCGGGCGCGGACCAAGATCTTCGCGGGAATTGGCGAAACCGTAGCCATCGGTCGCGTTCTCTTCTCCGCCAATGTTCCGATCGTCCCTCCCGACGAGTTCTGGATCCCGGCGAAGATGAACCCTACGCAGTGTTCAATCGTTCCTATCAGAGACATCCACCTCTTTATTGGCGAAACCGAATCGGGCACTAGTTCCCTGAGAGTCGGAGGAGCATCATGCCCGCACGGACCGCCTACAGGCAGGATACGTTCGCGGAAGGATCAATGTCGAATCTCTCTTCGGAGTTTGCCGGCAAAGATCGGAAAATTCAAGGCCCACCCAAACCGCCCCTGTGCAGGATATAATGGTGGAAGATCACTGCAAGTCCGCCGGCTTCGCCCGTGCATCTGGAAAACAAAGATCCAAGTTCGTCGTGGTTACCATCTTCGATCTGGCGCGTTGCGTTCAGAGAGAGGGCAAAACCCCCCGCGACTACCGAGCCAGGTGGCTTCGTATACGAGCCGATCTGGCCCACTACCCCAATGATGATGCTATGTATCACTTTGTGGAAGGACTGGACCATGGCACGCTCCTCCGACATTCTCTAAGATGGCAGCAGGTGTCGGGACGCCTCACCTTCGAAGGCATGGTGAACACCGTCAACAACTACGCGGAGGCCAAAGTGGCAGCTCAGACAGCGCTTGCGCTCATTGATGGAGCCCCTCCAATTCAGCCACCACCACCACTGCCTCCGGCCGCTAGCGCCGCAGTAGCGCCGCCACCTCCAGTCATCATCGCTGCTGTTGCACCTCCACCGCCCGTCATCGAGGAAGTCCTGGCACCCTCCGACTCTGTGATTGACGCGCTATACGCCGACTTCAGTGCATATTCAGAGGAGATAGATTTCAGTCCAGAGGAACTAGACTCCGCCATGCAGGAGATGGAGGAGGAGTACACGCGCGACGAGCAAGCCAACAACGCCGTCACGTCTCGAGAGGTGGTCGTCACCATTGGGACTGCGATGGATGAAGATCAACCAGGACGAGCTCCGCCTACAGCGCTGGACAAGGGGAAGGGAACACCTGTTGCTGCCAACGATGATCGCGCAAAGGTCATGCCCCCTCCGCCTAATCCAGTACAACAACAGCAGGAACTCGGCACCGGCCCGAGCAACAAAAACACCGCAAACATGCCGCCTCCGGCATCTACGTCTGCTGCTGCCCAAGTTACTCCAGCTGATAGAATGATGTACGACAACCTCCTCGTCGAGCCACTAACCGTAGCTCATATCCGGAACGTGACCCAGCTTGACGAGAAGCGTCAGCAGCTGCTGGAGGAAGCATAGGCCATCGCGGAGCAAGGCTCTAAGCTAGATCGAGATCTGGTCAACACGCAGAAATCCATAGAGAAAGCCAGAGCAATGGAGGCCGAGTACAAGACTCTATTGTAGCAGCAGAAGGCCAAGAAAGCTCCGGCTCGCGTCATCAATGATCCTGGTGTGCGGCAAAACCTAGGATGGGCTCCCTGAAGCCGGCACAAGCCAAGCCATACATTGACGGTGAAGGCAGACAGGTGATGCCCACTCCACTCCTCAACCTAGCAGTTGCCAAGACCCTTCTGGAGCAGGATAGATCGCCCGAGGCAGTGGACCAGGTCTATGACCTAGTGGCCAAGGCGGTGAAGCAGCAGGAAAAGGCCACCTCTCAGAGGCTTAAGTCTGACCCAGCGTTTTGCTAGTCTAGCCAACATAAGCCGCCAAGGGACAAATCTCCTCTTGATGTCGGGTCTCACACGGGTTCATCAGAACAAAGACGGAGGGATGCGCGCAACAGGAAGGATGCTATCCCCATATCCTCCGACCATGGAGAAAAGGCCTGACCTCATCGCCCATCGCCACCGCCCCGATCCCCCCGACATCACGAAGATCCCAAGGCTCACCATCATACGGATATGCCCCCGCCAAGGCAAAGAGGCATCGTCATCCACGACAACACGGAGCAGACCCATCATGACGGAGAGCGCAACCAAGGACACCGCAGGTCGCGTCGTGACCCTCCGTGTCCGGCAAGCAATCGCGACAAGCGTGAGGCGTCGTAGGAGGGTAATAGCAAGAAGGATAACCCACCGCCACCTCCGCCTCCGTCGCCACCTAGCAGTCACCAGGGCGTAGGGGCCCACGTTGTTCACGCAGCCCATCCCCTGTTGACAAGAAGAAAAACCCGGAGCCGTAGGATGCACGTTCACGGATCGATAAGATCCACGAGGCCCGGGAAGGACCATACCTGGGACCACGTTGCTTTGGGCCTACGATACGGTCTGCAACTTACCCCAATGGTTTCCGGATTGACAAGACCATCAAGCCCTATGACGGCACCGCTAAGCCAACTACATGGTTGCAGGACTACGACAACGCGGTAGAGATTGCCGGGGGTAACCCCAACATTGCCGTCAAGTACCTCCCATTGATGTTGGCGGGCACAACCCGTCAATGGATTGACGACTTGCCAGAGAAATCCATCTGCAATTGGTTGGACATGCAAGAGGCGTTCACCAAGAACTTAGAGGGTACGTACAAACATCCCTGCACTGCTGGTGATCTACAGCGGTGCGTGCAAGAGAAAGACGAGACATCTCGCGCCTACCTCTCCCACTGGCTGGATATGAAGAATTCCTACGCAGGAGTGCACGCTCAGACCGCCATGGCTGCCTTCATCGATGGGTTGGAAAGGGGCACATTGCTCCGACATAAGCTAAAGCGCTTGCACGACAATCACCAACTTAACTTTTACCAGATGATTCAGTTGGCTAGTGAGTTCGCAGCTGCCGACGACGATGCTCGCGGCTCTCTTCCGGCAACGGCCGTTCCAACTCAAGCTCGGAGGAACAGCAGTACAAAGCGGAAAACCGCTATAGAAGAAAAACAATCTCCCGATATGGTTGCCATGACCTTTGCAGGACGAGGTGATGGCGGACAACCTGGCCGAGGACGGGGAGCTGTGATGTGGACATCCCATCTATTGATACAACTGTGGTACCTACAGCTACACACATACAAGGACCTATCACTCGATCTCGTGCCAAACAACTTAACTATCAGGTACTTTCGTTTCTTGGAACTATTCCTCACATACATGAGAATATGATGCTGCCTAAATCAGATGTATTTCTTACTCTTAGGAATAATGGACCAAGCATGGATGAGAGTGACAAGCATTGGAGCATGGCCATGCATGGAGATGGCAGCAAGCATGTGATGTTTCAAGAGAAGGCCACGAATGAAGATTTCAGAACTTTGACGCCTCCATAATGAAGAAAGAAGGCTTGGACGAAATATTCAAGATTAATACTTCACAAATTCGTCCATAGCTTAATATGGTGCTGCGACACCTTTAATTTGGGCCAGGCCCATGTAATTTTCACAGGATTTTAAATAGCCACTTTTTAGAGTCCGTATTTGAAGGGAAAAGGACTTCTAGGGTTGGATTCGGCCACCGCTTCCATGGATGGTCGAAACCCCACCTTTTCCTCCTTAAATACTCCCCATAGCTGTCACCATAGACTCGGATTTTGTTTAGACATTAAGTTAGCCTTTATAGCAACTTCGCCAAGGCTCGAGCATCGCAGAGGCCTCTTGTACTTCGCACCTATACAGGATCCCACCTTTTCAATAAAGCTTTCCTCTTAATCCGCAATATCTTGATTGCAATATTGGTTCTTACTTGTTCTCGATTTCAGGTAGGAATTAAGACCCTCGCTGGTCAAGCTGATCGTGTTCCCGTAGGATCGGTAACCTCCAGGAGATTGGCCTAGCGATTGCATTGGCGCTCGTTCTCGCACGTGTATTCCGATCGTCAAGCCCGAACTCCACCAAATCGATTATCACCATCTCATCAAAAGATCGGACACCTTTGCCCAATCAAGATGGTCGTGGGCAGCAACGAGGAAGTGAAACTACCTCGGCACCGCTCTGCGTTCCCCAAACCTACGAAGAGTACCCGATATGTTGTGCCTCGCACACCTCGATGTCAACGGCAAGGCCACCCATACCAATCGACACTGCAAGTTCTTCAATGACCTCAAGGAAGACCCGGAGTCCGGCTACAAGCAAAGTCGGAAGAACAGACCGCGAGGCAAGGGAAAGGGAAGAAGAAGGTGGAGGAGTCCAAGGATTCAAGTGACATGGACGAGGATGTTGACCCCAAGCACGCCGCCAAGAGTGACGACAAAGGCAAGAACCCCTTCATGAAGAAGGCACCAGTCTACCACACTTTCCTTGGCACCCCCACCGTCCGAAAACAGAAGACCTCTATGAGGATACTGATGGCCACTCTACCCCAGTTCCCCAGTACCTGCGCTGGTCGGAGGTTCCAATTACTTGGGACAGGAAGGATCACCCAGACCTCATCCCTACGGAGAACCAATATGCCATGGTCATCAACCCCTTGATTTACGGCGTGGAGTTCACCAAGTGTATGGTGGATAGTGGAAGAAACATCAACATCATGTACCTGGATACACTGCAGAAGATGAACTTGACGGAGGCAAACCTAAGGCGGACCAACACCATCTTCCATGGCATAGTTCCTGGTTGGGAGACTCGGTCCCTTGGGTGAATTACACTTCAGGTTGCCTTTGGCGACGTTAACAATTACCGCCAAGAGCGCATGACCTTTGAGGTGGTCCCCTTCAAGAGCGTGTACCACGTCATATTCGTCCGTGACATATTCCACACCTTCATGGCCAAGCCATGCTTCATCTACAACAAACTGAAGATACCCGGACCAAACGGTGTCATCATCGTATCCGGAAGCTTTACCAAGGCAAGGGACTACGAGATTAATGAAGCAGCCTTCACGGAAGCTATCCTCTACAGCAAAGAATTCAAAGAGATCCAGAGTAAGGTCGATGACTCAGAGATGCCCGCATCAAAGAAACAGATTTCCGACTCCGCTCCTGCATTCAAGGCCGCCATCGAGACCAAGCCGGTGGAACTTGTGGTAGGCGATGCCTCCAAGACCACCGCCATTGGGATGAACCTGGATCCCAAATGGGAAAGTGCGCTCATCGAGTTCCTCCATGAGAATAGGGACATCTTTGCCTGGCAACCTGTCGACATGAAAGGTGTACCTAGGGAACTTGCCGAGCACAGCTTAAACATTGATCCAAAATGCAAACCAGTGAAGCAACATCTACGACGCTTTGGAGATGAGAAGAGATGCGCCATAGGCAAAGAGATAGCTAGGTTACTTAAGGCTAGTTTTATCCGAGAAGTCCTTCACACCCAATGGGTGGTCGTACTTGTCCCCAAAAAGGGAACCAAAGAATTAAGAATGTGTGTTGATTACACCGGCTTGAACAAGGCTTGCCCCAAAGATCCGTTTGCTTTGCCTCACATTGACCAAGTCATTGACTCGACGGCTGGCTCAGAACTTTTGTGTTTTCTCGATGCATACTTAGGATACCACCAGATCAAGATCAGGAAGTCAGACCAATTGGCCACTTCGTTCACTACCCCATACAACATGTTTTGCTATGTTACGATGCCCTTTGGGCTGAAAAACGCAGGTGCTACGTACCAGCGGACAATGCAACATTGCCTTCACGACCAAATTGGTCGGAACATTCATGCCTATGTGTACGATATCGGGGTTATGTCTAAAAAGTCAAATGACTTAATCTCCGACTTAAAAGAAACCTTTGATAATCTCCGGAAATACAACATGATGCTTAACCCTAAGAAGTGCGTCTTCGGGGTTCCAGCCGGCAAATTGTTGGGCTTCATCATTTCCTAGCGTGGAATCGAGGTCAATCCAGAGAAAATCAAGGCCATTTTAAACATAAACCGTCTGACATGCCTAAAGGACATTCAACGACTAACAGGTTGTGTTGCAGCAGTTAGTCGGTTCGTCAGCCGACTTGGAGAGAAGGCTCTGCCGCTATACAAGTTGCTGAAGAAGGCGGAAAAATTCACGTGGATGGACGAAGCAGATGCAACATTGAAGCAGCTCAAGGAGATTCTTTCCTCAACGCCCATCCTTGCAGCACCCGAGCTTGGAGAGCCCATGTTAATCTACATGGCGGCAACCAATCGGGTAATCAGCATCGTCATCGTGGTAGAGTGGAAGGAACCAGGCTATGAGCACGGAGTTCAATGACCAGTTTACTATGTGAGCGAGGTCTTGACAGAGTCCAAGCAGCGTTACCCGCACTACCAGAAGATAGCTTATGGAGTATTCCTTGCTTCTCAGAAGCTGAGGCATTACTTCAGGAGCACCCAATCACAGTGGTGAGCAAGACTCTACTGTCTGACATTATCAACAACAGTGAGGCTACGGGAAGGGTCACAAAGTGGGGCATTGAACTTGCCACCTTCGAGATCACCTACAAGAGACACGACGTTATCAAGTCACAAGCCTTGGCGGACTTTATCGCAAATTGGACGGAGATGCCAGATGCTACTCCGTTGCCGGAACAATCTTGGGTGATGCACTTTGTGGATCAAAGCTGCTCAGCGGCTCGGGGCCGTGTATTTCTGATCTGGCGGCAACAAGCTATACTACGTTCTGCAAATCCACTTCGAGGCTATGAACAACATGGCAGAGTATGAAGCACTCATTCACAGACTACGCGTAGCCAAGGATATTGGCATCAAGCGCATAGTTTGTTGTGGAGATTCCAACTTGGTTTCCCAGCAGGTGGCTGGAAACTGGAATGCGCGGAACCCTATGATGGCGGCATATCGAGACGAAGTGGATGAGATAGCCAAGAGCTTCTTGGGCTACGAAGTCAAGTATGTACCTAGGGAGAAAAACGAGGTGGCTGATCTGCTATCTAAGCTTGGTGCAGGGCGCAAACGAATTCCACCAGGAGTTTTCCTAGAGCATGTAATACCCCACCTTTATAAAGGTAAAGGTCCCTGTGATTGCAATGCTAGTCCCTGGATCAATAGCTAGCATCCACAGTTTAAGATGAAGTACATAGAAACAAAGGTCATTATTACATCGTCATTCCATAGATAACATAGTCTTTTACAACTCCATAGCCATAGGCTAGTACAAGAGTTTAACTTAACAATATAAATAAAAGTCTTCATCTTCATGTGCCACAGGCAAGCATGTTGAGTGTAGACTCATAACCCTAATCCTCATCAGAGTAACCTGCAACATCACAAGTTACAGCCACAGTGGGTCAATACATTGGAATAGTATTGGCAAGTGATACCTTAGTAGAATAAATAGTATCTAGCTTCTACATGAATTTGGCTAAGTGTAGCTTAGGCTTTCTTTGCTCAAAATAGGTTTTACATATCAGTTGAAAACACTAAGTTTTTTTTTGGTAAAAACTCCCAAGGAACCACCAATAGACATTGGTGAACCTTCACCCTTGTTCAACCACAAGTTTTTAACTTAGAAATTGGGATGAGGAGATTCTTGATAGCTTCCATGTCTTGATGCTCAAATTGTCCTTTTCCGGGGACATGGCTAAGTACTTAGTTTCTTCCTTCTGCAGAGGTGGTGCACTTTCCCCAAAAGACTTGATTTTCATCAAGACAAGACCTTTAAGAAGCCTTCCCTTAGACCAAAATGGACGCGCTCCAAACCTATCACCCTCTACCACCAACTATCCATTTGGCTAAGTTATTGCAACCTATATGATCCAGGCAGAGCCCATAATGCCATGTGGCTGCAGTTGAAGCTTCTCAACATTTGACATCTCAAATCTCTTTGTTCCTGGGTGGCATTCCACAAGTGAGATACACAGGGTAAACCATTGGAAAATGGGCCCTGGTAACCACTCAACAAAAATCCACCAAGCAATTACCATTCCACCCAGGTGTTTCATTCACTTAGTTGTTTTATTAAGCAAAAACATAAGTCAAAGACTTAGAAATATTTTTCCATAGCATGTATATAATCCACCCTTGGTTGCTACTAGCTAGGCTAAGCATGGAAATAGCAAGTATCTTAACTTATAGAAAATTCTAACAATTCTACAACTACTAGGATTTCCCAAGCATAGCATATAGATACTTAGCAAAAATTATCATGCAAGCCCTATACAAAATATTTCTAATGCATAGTCAAAATATTGGAACAAAAGTATGAAGCACCACTTGCCTTGGTAGTTGGGGGAGTAACAACAATCCTCACAGTCACAATCACCACTAGCACCAAAATCTACACATAAAATGATAGCACCAAATTCACATTTCAAATAATCAAACAAAAATATATGAATGCATGCAAATGCCATGTGATTATTTTTATAAACCAACCAAGACAAGTAAAATAGTACTGATCAATAAACTAAACATTTATTCACCAAATAAACTTTATTTGGCCTTTAAAACATTTTCCAACTAATTTTTATACACAAAATAAGCCTACAAATGTCTCTGCATAAAATTATATTTTCAAAGAAAAAAAATACAAAACTAACCCCATAGATGTGTAGGATTTATTTTTGTGATTCCAATGGTATGTTATTTGTATTTTTTGTATAATCAGAACAAAAGTTATTGAATTTACAAGTTTGAATATTTAATAGATGAAAATCCAGATTTTAAATCTAATACCTAGCCACGCGACGCTTCCTGATTAGACGGTACCGCTTCGCGTGGATCATACACGCGCACCGTCAGATCTAAATGAGATCCAGCGGCTCAGATCTGCCCGTACCCTTTCGGGCTAGCGTCTAATCTAGACCACTGGATCTAGATCCAGTGGATCTAATCATTTTGACTCTAAACCGGCGGCGCTCATGGGCACAGCGGCGGCGACGGTTCTGCCGGGATGGATCGGCGATTCTAGCGGGGGCTGGGTATGGTGATGTTGCTTAACATACTCGCACATGCATGAGGAAGCTCAACGTGGTCGCGGTTGGGACGGGGGCGTGCTGTAGCAGCAGCTAGGGGTCGTCGGAGCTGCGGGCGATGTCGGGATCGCGTGGACGGAGACGTTGCCGACGCTCTGGACTGTCCTAGCATGAATCAAGAGTATCAGGAGGTGCGCAAGGTCACGGCGAGCATGACAGTATCAACAAGAAGACAAGGGGTGCTCAGAGCTTATCGTGATTGCTTGTTAGAATTGGGCCAGTCGTTGGTGGCGCTCAGTCGAGAAAGGAGTCGACACTCTGGGGCAGTACAAAGCAGACCAAGGACACAATAAGCTTCGCGTGAACAAGGAGAGCACGATAGTATGGTTTAGCAGGCAAGGGGTAGACGAGGCTCACCGGAATACTTCACCGGAGTTCGTTTGGCAGCGGTGGTTCGAGCTTCAATACGAGCAGCCTGGGGGCGATTGGGTGCAAGTGTTTTAGGGAAAAGGACCGCGGCGAGGTGGTGACTAAATAGCCAGAGCAGGGGCAAAAATCTCGCGGCGAATCAATGGGATTGATCACCGCAGTGATGAGGAGGAAACGGCCGGCGACGACATGGTCGCGTGCGTGATTTGGGGAAGAAAGGAGTGAGCTGGCGTGGGTCCACCAGACAGTGACCGCGGGGTAGAGCGGGTGCAGTGAGAAACAGAGAGGAGAGGGGGAGTTTCCCGGGTGGGCTGGTGGGCTGGCTTGCTGGGCCGCGGGTGGGTTGGGTTAGATAGGTCGTTGGCTTTATTTTATTTTCTTCTTTTCTCTTTTTATTTTTCTGTTTTGATTTCTGATTTGAATTTGAATAAGTGTTTCAAATCTGTTTCAATTCTTCTTCCAGGATTTTATTTTGTATTCCTTGTGTCCTATGATGTGTAAAACATCCATTTACACTCAAAATCATTTTGGGTTTGAAAATAAAGTTTATAACCATGCCTTTAACCAAATAATTATAATAGGCATAAGAATGGTTTTTGAATTTGAATTGTTTTGAAACTTTTGTGTGGCCTTGTATTTACTTTCCAATCAACACTTATCAAATATTGATCACATATAGAAAATAAAACATAAACCTTGCCTCACTTGAATAAGTAATAGGCATAGATATGGTTTCTTATGTTCGAAATTTATTTGGAAAAGATCAAATGCTTATGAATGCATGAATGCAATGCAAGCTTTATAAATTATTATTTTTGGGATGTTACAGAGCATCTACGGACACCATCCGTGAAGGGAGCCAACATCGACAACCCGGATAGAGTTGACTCTTTCGTCCACATGGTGGCAAAGATCCCTCCGGCTTGGACAAAACCATTCATGGAATATCTCGAACACGGAACTTTGCCCGACGACGAAGTCGAAAGACGACAAATAGTACGTCGAGCGAAGGGCTATACCATAATCAATGGACAGCTATACAAAAGGAGCACTACGGGTGTATACCTAAAGTGTGTTTCCCAGCTAGAAGGTATTGAAATCCTGCGTGAAATCCATCTCGGAGATTGCGGGCATCACGCCGCTCCTCGATCGTTGGTCGCGAAAGCCTTCCGGCAAGGATTCTACTAGCTGACCGCAAAGGCGGACGCTGACAAGCTGGTTGAGACCTGCATGGGATGCCAGTATTATGCCCGACAACCACATGTTCCTTCTGAAGAATTGCGAACAATACCAATAACTTGGCCGTTTGCAGTCTGGGGGCTAGACGTGGTGGGACCGTTACAAACATCACCATGTGGGTTTACACATCTGCTAGTAGCAATTGATAAATTCACTAAATGGATAGAAGCTAAACCCATTAGAAATCTTGATGGGGCAACTGCCCTCAGGTTTGTCCGGGATCTAGTGGTGAGATTTGGTCTCCCACATAGCATTATCACCGACAACGGCAGCAACTTGTCACTCGGAGAAGTGGAGGATTATTGTTGGGAGAAGGGCATCCAACTTGACCTTGCATCGGTGGCACATCCACAATCCAATGGTCAGGTTGAACGAGCCAATGGATTAATTCTGCAGGGAATAAAGCCACGTCTTGAGGCACCGCTACATAGAGCAGCTGGAGCCTGGGCGGAAGAATTGCCATCTGTGCTGTGGAGTTTACGAACTACACCCAACAGATCCACTGTCTACACCCCTTACTTCATGGTATATGGAGCGGAATCCATCCTACCTTCCGACATACTTCACGATGCACCAAGGGTTGCCGCCTATGACGAAGATGACGCTGAAGAATCTAGACGCCTAGATGTGGACCTTCTCGAGAAGGAGCGCGTTTTGGCATGCCAAAGATCCGCCATCTACCAGCAGAAGGTACGTAGCTACCATAGTCGCCGCGTTCGGCATCGCTCGTTTAAAGAGGGGGATTTGGTGCTCCGACTTAAGCAGAAGAAGTCACACAAATTATTCCCGCCATGAGAAGTACTATTCATCATAAGCAAGGCGCTACTCAATGGGTCTTACTACCTCGTTGACAATCATGAACTGAAGGATAGACCCAACGAGGATCATGGAACATAACACGGCTACGTCCTTTTTACACTTAGCTTTTTTATCTAATTGTGTACCTCTTATATGATCAATGAAATAAAGCTCTCTTGTTCACTCATATTTATGAGTCTTTTACCTCCTTTAGTATTCATTTTTGGATCATATAAAACCTTTATGCACAAGTTTTGCGATTGCACTTGTGAAAATTCCGCCTACGGACGTTAGCTTAAGTTTTCTGGTCTACACGTTCTTTGTCGTTTTTATGTGGATTCTGGAGTAGTGACTTTCGGCACTTATTGTCAGCGATTTTGTGCTTAGGTTATTGACGGTGCCATTGGGCATCATCACCTGAGCGCATGGTTCCGACAATGAGTCTTCCGACTCACGAAAATTACAGCATAAGAACCAAAGTAATGGATAAGCCAGCACTTGCTTAAAAAATATATACATGCTGGAACTAGTTTTTAAGTAGCAGGACATATATCATTGTTTTCCGCCTTAAGTTAATACATAATTTTTTCCGCATACGCATCAAAAATGAAACAAATATTACAAGTTATTTTTCATTCCTTTGGCGCAGGCGACTTGGAAGCAGCGTCATCGGAAGCAGGAGAATCACCCTCGAAGTTGGCAGTGTGAAGAGACTTGGAGTAGCTTTGGTCGCCGCCATCGATGGTGTTCATTGGCACGAAGACGTTAACATCGTCCAACTCGGCGACTCTGGTGTCATAACCCGCTAGTGACGACAACATAGCCTCATGGTTTATCTTTTGTCCTTCGTCATCTACGTCGGGGATGCCAGAGGTTACCGTGTCGATGTCGGCATTCTCGTAGTGTGCCTTCACCATGGATAGCGCCATCCTTGCACCGGCACGTGCACATGAAGCTTTCCAGCTTGTGATACGCTCGAGGGCTCGGCGCAGGATCTCCGAGAACTTCCCCACAGAGTCTGATGCCTTGATGTTGATCTGGAGGGGCTTGGCAATCTCTTTGTCTTGCGCGATGGCGGTGTTGATGAAGTTTCCGGCAAGAACCCTGCATTCCTTTGCCGGAGGAGGCGACCGGGTTAAACCCATAGGAGCTGCAAATTCCGAAAAAGGAGCACATGAGTTCAAAAATTCAGAGTATCTAGACTACAGAAATCCAAGACGGAGAATCACTTACTGAAGATGCTAGCCTCAGCTTGCTAGAGGGTATCCGCCAAGGAGTCCCGTTCTTGTTGGAGGAGCTTGTACGCCTCATGATGGCGTTGATTCTGCTCATCAGCAGCTTTCTTCTGATCTCTTAAGATCGAGATCTCCTCCTTCAAGCGGTCCATCTCCACGGTGGCGGAGTCCCGCAGGGCTTTCATTGATTCTTCATGCATCTTCAGCATGTCCTTCCTCTCCTGCTTAAGGATCTTGTTCTCGCTATCCAGCTCTTGAATGTGCTTGGATTGCTCGACAATGTCCTTAGCCTTGGCAATGGTTTCTGCAAGTCGGAGAAAGCAAAGTACACAATGAGTACTCGGAGAATAGACAAGTTTAAGTCAGAATATGAAAAAGAAATGAAAAACAGACGCTTGCTCTTGATGATTTATTCCTTCAAGAAGGCAGTTTTACCCTTTTCGGCTTCCAAGTCTGCGCGCATCTTCTGGTACTTGTCGTTGGCCATGCCCCTCCGAGCATTCTTGTTTTGTGGAAAAAAAGAAAAGTTAAACGTTGTTTGGTCTACTTGGAGCATCTAGCCGGAAAATTTCCACCTAGACGCTCGGGGGCTACAGCGAGAGTTTTTAACTTAGCAATATTCTTATTCTTTCTTTAAGCATCTAGTCGGAACTAATTCAGTTTTCGATTAGAAGCTTGGGGGCTACAGTATAAAGTTTTTAACTCGGATGTATTCTTAGCTTCTCTTTAAGCATCTAGTCAGAACTAATTCAGTTACAACTAGAAGCTTGGGGGCTATAGTATTGAAATTTATAAACACTGCGTATGCTACTCTTAAAGCATCTAGTCGGAATAATTCATTCCACCTATATGCTTGGGGGCTACAGTGAGAAGTTTTCTAGCTTAGTCACTCTTAGAGCATCTAGACGCAAAGACCTATGGTTTTCCGTCTACATCCTCGGGGGGCTACAGTGGGATATTCATATGAAATGGAAAAGGCAAAAATAACTTACAAGTGCAATGATCTTGAGGTTAGTAGCACTCTCAGTGACTTGCCGAAGGATACCTTTGTTTCCTGCAAGATCTCTGCTTGCTGGAGAAGCTCCTCTAGACCGCATGTCGGAGATGTCGGCGCTGCACCATGAACCAGAGCAGTGCTACCCGGTGTAAGTACAGGATAGACTATCTTTGGATACTCTATGGTTTTCTTGGGTGCGGGGGCGCCACCTTCGGTAGAAGTACCAGCTTCCACCACCGCCTTACCGCAACCGATGGCATCCTTAGCCGGAGCTTCAGCCATTTGGTGTGCGGCACTTTCCTGCGTCGCCTGCTGGCCGACAATAGCAAACTCGGTAGAGGCACCTGAGTCCACTTCCATGGCGGAAGGGCCAGATGCTTCCTTAGCTTGTGAGCTTGTCGGAGCGGAGGAAGGCTTGACGATGGGAGTGACAGGGGCGATGGCGGGAGATGCGTCGTGATGCAGCATGTCCTTGATGGTTCTAGAAGCCCCCGATGTTTTGGAGGTCTTCTTCAAGCTGGTCGTAGCTTTCTTCCTGAAACGTGTAAAATGCATAAGTACAGGAACAAAACAGATAAATGGATAATGTCAGAGAGAAAGAAGCTTACACAAGAGGGGGTTCTTTGGCAAAGGGGATCCCATTAGTCTTTCTTTTCTCCGCCTCCAGGGTGGCGGCAGTCTTCATGGAGGCTCCACCCTCCGTATTCTTCTTCTTGCCTCCGTCGCCAGCGTCATAGGTGGAGCTCTTCCGCTTTCGTGACAACGGAACATCGTCGTCGGACACGACCATGACTTCCTTCATCTTTGGATCATATATTTGGATAGCCATGCTATCCTCCTCTAGATCGCTAAGCTGTTAAGTGAGAGGTCACCGTGTTAGATGAGATGAAAAGGGTTAAGATGGAAGAACTGGAGTATATGTCATACACGGAAAATAAGCAATTACCTTTGGGCACTTGCTCTCTACGAACATGTCGTAGGTGATGGCGAAGCCACGTTTCTTGTCCTTCACCTTGATGATGTCCTTGAGGCGAAGCTTGACGGAGTCGCTCGAGAAGTTGTCCACGGAGATGCGGAGGTTATCCCTTCTATCGTTGGTATACTCGTGCATCAGCTTCGAGCGGTGCTGCAGAGGTTGGATTCGCCTGATGAACCAGCACATGGCTAGGTCCAAGCCTGTCAAACCCGTCTCTACGAACCACTCTATCCGCCTTATAGCGCGGGAAGCATCGATGTCGGAGGGAAGGGAGGCCTAGGATCTCCATGTCGAGGCTTCGGCGGCGGCTCCATCGACAAAGTTCGGGTACGTTACTTCTCGGTTAGCCAGAGGGATATCTAGACCTTAGAAATAAGTAAGCTGCCAGTTCTTGCAGGACTCGTGGCCGACGATGTCGGGGAACCGCCGGCCAGGACGGATCTTGAAGCTAATGGTGCCACAATTTCTAAGTTCATCCTTGCTGGCCCTGGCTTCGCGTTTGATGGTGAAGAAATAGACAAAGGGATCTACCCTAGGCCTAATCCCTAGGTAACCCTTGCAAAGCGCCGCCTAATTGCTAAGCGCTAGGACACTGTTGGGAGAGAGGTTTGGGGGCTGTACTTGGTAATGACTGAGGACAACAAGGAAGAAGTTAGAGATGGGCAGGGAGACGCCGCGTACCAATTGTGCTTTGAGGTACACCTTTTCTCCGGCTTGGGGAGAAGGTGTGACCTCGCCTGCCGGCGCCACCCGCCAGGCGAGCCCCTCCGTCGCAGGGAGGTAGCCTTCGAGGATCAACTCCTTGATGTCGCGGTCCGTGATATCCGAACCGCGCCAGACGCCTTTGTGGGAGTCATTTTCCTCCTCCAGCAGCTCTAACACCGCTGGATTATGGTCGCCGCCGGTGGTCTCGACCACCGCAGAGACGGGGATGACCAGGCCTTCTGGGGCCATGACGACGGAGCTCGCTGGCTTTGCCACGGCTTCGCCCGACGCCGCCATCAAGGGAGAAGAACTGCTGCTGGCCATTGCGAGTGTTTGGAGGTGACTGGCGAGATTGGGAGTTAGGGTTTTTCGCAAGTTGCACAGAGAGCTCGAGGGGTCGCTCGCTGGAGGAAGAAGATGATGCGAGGAGAGAATGAGGTGAAAAGTAAATTTTCCACCACAGTTACTATTTATGATCTCCAGCATCGAGATTCGTGCAGCTTGATCGGACGGTTGCCACGTAGAAGACGTGTGTGCGGGTGTGCGCGGAAATTTCGCCATGTCCCAACCGTCACCGCCAACGGTTCGTATCGCTCGTGCGGGAAAAGTGGAAATGATTGCATTCTCTGCATGTGTGAGTTACGAGGCGTTGCTAACCTACGTCTACGTCGCCCTAGCTGACATAGGCAGATGAACCATCACATCAGAAGATTCCGGCATGGACGGATCTAGTCCGGCTACGGAAGAGTATGATGGAAGATTCAGCAATTCTCCGGCTTACTAGTTGAAGACGGAGGAAACCTTGCAGGCTTCTTTGGGAGGACTACAAGATATTGCTTGCCGATATGCTGAAATCCATCTAGATGGAGCATTCCACGTGAAGAGGCAAGACGGTGCAAGATCTCGGAGTTCTCAGGGGGCTACTGTTGGGGATATGCTATATGGGTATCCTCATAGCATGTCTCCTATCCAGATAACCCGGGTGTCCCACAGTTGGTAGCATGGCCCATGGCCTGCTGGGTGGCCTAGTTAGATTGATCCAGAAGGGAGGCCCATGCCGGATAAAGGAAGGCTACCTTGGAGTACAAGACACACAAGACTAGTAATAGACGGTGTAGGACTCTGTAACCTGTCCGGCTAGGACTTTCCCCTGTAACCTTAGGACCTGGTGACTATATAAGTCGGGCCTATGGTAGCCTTTAGGACACGACCAAGTAGCGATTAGCATACACCTCGCACAGCGAACCTATCTCTATAACTCGGCGTATTGCCATTATAGTGATTTATAGGAGGAGTAGGATTCCGCCACCATTGTGGGATCTAAACCTGGGTAAGCTGTGTTACCTCGTACCCGTCAACCATCCGCCTTCCCCCACGTCTCTAAACGCGCACTATGAGGACCCCTCCATGGCGTACTCGTCGGCAATACCACGACAGGTTTCGAAATTCTGCCGAGATTCGATGCGGTTAGGGTTCATTGCTATGTGTCGGATATTGCTAATCTCTTGTTGGATCTCTGAATAAATGCCATGTTCTATACCTGGAAATGATTTGTTGGAAAATTCCCGAGATGTCTACGAGGTAGCTCCAGGCTAAATTTTATCCCCCTTCAATCTATACCGGCACAACTTGTTTATATCCCAGGGGTTGCGCCGAGAGGTTCTCGGTGAATCCAATTGGTGAATAGACCACTAAATGCTATATAGTATTTATTAAAAATGGGTTCATGCATTTTCACATCACATCCTTGGTAGGTGCTTCACAAAGTAAGCCCATTTTGGAACCGGGAAAATGGAAAATGGGCTTTCCGTGTAAAGAGTGTGAAAACTTCATGAAGAAACATTGTTTTCCATAACAATACGCACACATGTGTAGAATATGGGCGCATTAAAGAAAACTATGCCATGGTTGTGGTCATGACCTAGCTCATTTGCCTTAAAAGCCATGAATCCTCGAAAGTGGTAGGTGACTTCTGTGAACACTTTTTTAGGATAATCCTCATATGCCATGTTTGTTATTTTTCCTTCAACTACACAACATAAAATGACAATGTGCAAAGGTTTCACATTTTTTATTTTGTTTTGATTTTTTAGGCCGGTTTCAAAATTCTGCCGAGATCCGCTGCGGTTAGGGTTCATGTAATTGTGTCGGGTCTTGCTAATCTCTTGCTGGATCTCTGAAGAAATGCCATGTTCTGTACCTGGAAATGATTTTTTTGCAGAATTCCCGAGATAGCTACAAGGTAGCTCTAGGCTAAGTTTTAGCCCCCTCTAGCTAGACCGGCAGAAAATTGTTTATATCATGACGGTTACGTCGAGAGGTTATAGGTGAAGCCAATTGGTGTACAGACCACTAAATTCTCTCTAGTATTTATTAAAAATGGGGTGATGCATTTTCACATCATATCCTTGGTGGCTACTTCACAATGTAAGCCCTTTTCGGCACCAGGAAAATGGAAAATGGGCTTTCCATGCAGAGAGTGCAAAACTTCATGTAGCAACATTGTCCGCGATCACAATATGCAAGAATGTGTAGAATATGGACGCAGTAAAGGAAACTATTCCATGGTTGTGTTCATGACCTAGCTCATTTGCATTGAAAGCCCGGAATCGTCGAAGTCGGTAGGTGATTTCCGTGAACACTTTTTTAGAATAATCCTCGTCTTCCATGTCTGTTATTTTTTCCTTCAACTAGGCAACATAAAATGATAATGTGCGAAGGTTTCACATTTTTTGAATTGTTTTGAATTTTGGAGGCCGGTTTAGAAATTCTGCCGACATTCCCTGCGGTTAGGGTTCCTTCCTATGTGCCGGGTCTTGCTAATCTCTTGTTGGATCTCTGAAGAAATGCCATGTTCTATACCCGTAAATGATTTTTTTGAAATTACCGAGATGGCTACGAGGTAGCTCCAGGCTAAAATTTAGCCCCCTTTCAGCTAGACCGGCAGAAACTTTTTTATATGGCAGGGGCTGTGCTGAGAGGTTCTAGGTGAATCCAATTGGAGAACTGGCCACTAAATGCTATATAGTATTTATTAAAAATTGGTTGATGCATTTTCACATCACATCCTTGGTGGGTTCTTCACAAAGTAAGCCCTTTTCGGCACCGGGAAAATGGAAAATGGGCTTTCTGTGCAGAGAGTGTGAAAACTTCATGAAGAAACATTGTTTTCCATCACAATATGCACGCATGTGTAGAATATGGGCGCATTAAAGAAAACTATGCCATGGTTGTGGTCATGACCTAGATCATTTGCCTTAAAAGCCATGAATCCTTGAAGGCGGTAGGTCACTTCTGTGATCACTTTTTTAGGATAATCCTCGTATGCCATGTCTGTTATTTTTTCCTTCAACTATGCAACATAAAATGACAATGTGAAAAGGTTTCACAATTTTATGATTTTTTTTGAATTTTTGAGGCCGGTTTCGAAAATCTTCCAAGATCCGTTGCGGTTAGGGTTCCAAGAAATATGCTGGGTCTTGCTAATCTCTTGTTGGATCTCTGAAGAAATTCCATGTTCTGTACCTAGAAATGATTTTTTTGAAAATTTCCTAGATAGCTATGAGGTAGCTCTAGGCTAAGTTTTAGCCCCCTCCAACTAGACCGACAAAAACTTGTTTATATCATGACGGTTGCACCGAGAGGTTCTAGGTGAAGCCAATCGGTGAACTGACTAATAAATGCTCTCTAGTATTTATTAAAAATGTGGTGATGCATTTTCACATCACATCCTTGGTGGCTGCTTCATAAAGTAAGCCCTTTTCGGCACCAGGAAAATGGAAAATGGGCTTTCCGTGCAGAGAGTATGAAAACTTCATGAAGCAACATTGTTTGCCATCACAATATGCATGCATGTGCACAATATGGGCGCATTAAAGCAAACTATGCCATGATTGTGGTCATGACCTAGCTCATTTGCCTTGAAAGCCATGAATCCTCGAAGGAGGTAGGTGATTCCCGTGAACACTTTTTTAGGATAATCCTCATATGCCATGTCTGTTATTTTTACCTTAAACTAGGTAACATAAAATGACAATGTGTGAAGGTTTCAAAATTTTCAATTTTTATTTATTTTTTAGGCCGGTTTCAAAATCCCGCTGATATCCATTACAGTTAGGGTTCATGGCTATGTGCCGGGTCTTGCTAATCTCTTATTGGATCTCTGAAGAAAATGCCAATATTCTGGTACACGTCTACATAATAGAATTTTTTACTGATTTTTTGTTCAGTAATTGCTCAATTTCTTCATAAGGTACCCTTTGTAACTAGTTTCATATATGATTAATTATTTTGAGACACCCATCATGCAATAGACGGACAAGATACACCATCCAATAATTTGGTCGAGACAACATGCTAAAATTTTGCACCTAGGAATTAAATTCTCTCGCGAGACAGCCGTCCCAAGATTTTCGCGGATTGAATAGACGGTTCAGCCCTCCAGCCCAACACCACGCATGATATCGCCCAGAGGGTGTTTACATAATCAGTAAGAAACCCTCCTTATCCATCGCTGAAAGGGGACGAGATCCAATTTTCTTCACCTCATCGTCCTCCCCCTCCTCGACTCGTCACTGTATGCCCCTCCCCTGCTTGCCATCGTCCGTTCCTCCTCACCATGCCGTCGTCCGTCCCTCCTCACCATGTTGCTATCCATACCTCCAGTAGACAACTAGCCATCATCGTAGCCCAAACCCTAGACCGTTCTCACCTTCCAGATTTTCCACCATGTCGTTTCAAGCTCAAAGGTCTGAATCCTCGCTGTCAACTTCACCGATAAGATCTGCCACCTCTCCGTGCACCTCTCATTCAAAGTCTCCGTACTCTCTGTGCACCTTGCCGTCAAGGTCTTCCCATTGGCCGTGCACCTTGCCGACAAGGTACGCCCACTCGCCGTGCACTTCCCTGACAAGGTATGCCACCTCACCATTCACCTCGCCGATAAGGTATGCCACCTCATCGTCAAGGTCCTCCAACTATCCGTACACCTCGCCATCAAGTTCTGCCCCCTCTCCTTCATGGTCTTCCCCCACTCCTTCAAGATCTACCCACTTGCTATCAAGGTCTTCCCCTCTCCTTTAAGGTCTTCCCACTCGCCATCAAGGTCTCCATACACGCCGTGCACCTTACCATCCACCTAGTAGACAAGGTCTTCCACTTCTTCGTCCACCTCATTGACAAGGTATACTACCAAGTTCCACTGATAAGCCTTCATGCCACGACTGAAGCTTTCCGCCAACAAAAGCAGTAAGAAAAAGGCCCCATAGCGTGAAGGCAAGGAAGCACTCACCTAGCTTTTCTGCTTTTTGATGTATATGGTTATATTGTTTGTTCATTGGTTATATTGCTTGTTGCATACTTATAATGGTTGCATTATCTTGTTTGTTGTATTATGTAGCTGCTTCATCATATGTCTTATGATCAACATATACATAAAAATTCCATTATGTTGTTTCTTCACCAATTGTAATATTTAGATGCTTCATCATATATTTATAGTGCAGGACTATTTTACATGATGATTACTATAGGACAATCAATACCATATGCTATATTTTCCTTGGTTGCTTATTTAGTGGCATGATATACTAGATGCATATACTTCTTATGTTTAATTTTCCTGCCCTGCTTATTATTGCAACCAATTGGTGAATTTTCTAGCTTGTATTGTATTATGCTTATGATCAGTTTGCATCTGATAAAGGTTACATCATCTTGTTTGTTGCATTACTTTGGCTGCTACCTGACATGTCTTTTGTTAAGAGTATAAGTTTTTCACACTGTACTGTTTTACATAATGGTTACTATAGGACAATGAACACCATAGGATATATTTTTCTTAATTGCATATTTAATTGCATGATAGCATGTTACTAGACTATGTTACTCCCCACTATTACCTGCCTTAATATTATCTCCATTGTGAGCAGTGTCATAGGTCTTACAACATATGAACCATCATGTAGGTTGGTCATAGTAGGAAGTGTGTACACCAGTATCCTGTAGGAGTAGCATGCAATCCACGTTGCATTTGTTTTGTTGTTTCATCATATGTATTATGATTAGAGTATAAATTGGTAATAGTGGACCTATCTACACCATATTTTGCATTTTGAGCCGTATTTGGACTTCCTGATGCATGTTAGAAAAACATATGCATCCCATGCAATAATGTAGGTTGAATACAATGAGTGGATGCAAGAACTGTGTAGGCCATGTACAGTGGAAGGTGCTTGGAGTGTTGCTTAGAAAAATAATCCAAGTTTTTTGTAAGAACCAGTGATTATCTATATTGGAGAGGTACCAATTTAGAAATCACCATGATATAAATAAGCACCATTGCTTACCCATAAACTGGTTTATTTCGCTAAGCATTCCTCTAAGAGTCTTGCATTAAACATGCTCTTATGTTCTTAGCATGTGTTGCTGCATAGCCAACTGTATTCCTCCTAGAAGTATCAAGAATGAAGGCTTTGGACCAGGTTGCATTATCTTGTGTGTTGCATTAGTTTGATAGCCTACGATCTTTATTTGCATTTCTCATGCCGCGACCTGTTAAAAGATGAGTACTATATAACATAGGTTGATATTGCACCCAGTTTCATGTTTCTAGATTAATTGAGTTCTTTATTCATGTTAGAACCAAAAACACTACTAATGGAAGAAAGTCAGATGAAAACCATAATGAGAAACAATCCATGGATGCAACGACTTGGTATTAGGGTCTTAGCCAGTTTTTTGCATCACCAACTGTATTATCCCGCAAAAAGAGCAGCAGCGGCGACTCCGCACCTCAGTATGATCCTAAGTGTGGGGGTGATAAACACTGGTCATTGAGGAGACTAGGCTGCAGGTAGTCCCCTTACCTGCTAGCACACCATCTTTTCATGATTTCTCAACAATTAAGGTTCTTCCTACTCATCTTGTGTGGAATTGTTTGCTTACTGTTTTTACCATATAATTCGTGGCTCTTTATCTTCCCTAATTGACTTGTACATGTGAAATGTGTAGCTTAAGAAGAGGCAATTCAAGAACACAACTGCCAAGGTAAAGATGTCTCCTAGTGGTGGTGGATCAACTCGCAAACGCGTCGTGGAAGGAATATCTCCGAACACAGAAAATGGGAGAAACACGAGATCCATGGGGAATCCGCTAAAAGGAGGACTTCCACATCCATGTTCCACATGACGAACAACAAAATTGCCAAATCCCATGACCCATTCGCAAGATGCTCTGAGTGCAACAGAGAAAGTTGCCAAAGGTGCACTTCCTAATGCCTAGCAAACGACCAAAGCTGGACTTCCTAGTGCTATGGATGCAACTAGAGATGCACTTAATTTATCAGTGCCTGTTGAAAGGGATGCAATTCCCGATGCCAACAAGGTGGCCAAACCTTCAGTTCCCAATGTCGAGCAAGTGGCCAAAGCTTTAGTTCCTCATGCCCACCTAGTTGCCAGAGCTGTAGTTCCTGATGTCGGCCTAGTGGCTAAAGCTGCAGTTCCTAATCCCCACCGAGACGAGAAGCCAGCAACCGACAATCTACCACCTACCCAGGGCGAGCTGCCCAAGATGCCCAAGGCGAGCTGCCTACTCCCTCCGACCTACTGGTATGTCGGCCGCCACCCCTTAAAGCTAGCATCCACGTACCAATGTACATCAGCTGCCTCGCCAAAGCCAGCCGCCACGTACCCAAAGCCTAGAACCGCAACCCCCATCCCGTTGTCCGCTGGCACCTCCCAATACCAACCTGCCACCTCTCCAAAAAAAGCAGCCATCTTCCCAAGGCCAGCTAGAAGCTTCCCAACATGAGCAGCACTCTCCCCAAGGCGAGTTATCCACTCCATACGACCTACTGGTATGCCGACCGCCACCTCCCCAAAGCCAGGAGCCACCTCCCCCAAGCCAGTGGCCACATACCCATGTACATTAGTCGTCTCCCCAAAGCCAACCGCTACATACCCAAGGCTTAGAACCACAACCCCCACCCCGTCGTCTGCTGGCAACTCCCAAAGCCATCCTGCCACCTCTCCAAATGAACAAGCCACCTAACCAAGGAAAGCTGGCAGTTGCACGACATGATCAGCACTCTTCCCATGGAGAGTTGTCCACTCCCTCCGACCTGCTGGTATGCCATCCACCACCTCCCCAAAGCCATCCACAAGCTCCACAAATCCAGCAGCAAGCTACCCAAAGCACGCTGCCACGTACCCAAGGCGAGATGCCACCTACCCATAGACAACAGGTTTCTCCCCAAAGCCAGCCACCACATACCAAAGGCCTGGAACCACCACCCCCGTCCTGCCCTCCGTTGGCACCTCCCTAACCAACCTGCCACCTATCTAGATGAAGCAGCCACCTTCCCAAGGCATGAAGTCCCCATCCCACTGTCAACGATCATCTCCCAAAGGTGACTTGCGACCTCTCCAAAGCTAGCAACCAACTCCCATCCATCTGCGGGCACCTCCCCAACGCGACCTTGCAGCGTCCAAAACTGATGGGTTAGCTACCCAAGGAGATGTGTCATCTACCCAACATTTGATTTCAGGTGCTGGCAGCGAGGAGTCGGTTACCCAATGTGAGGGTTAGGGGTCAGCTACCCAATATTATGGGTCAGCTACCGAACATGGGGACTCTGATACTCGTGAAGATCCGCATCAAGAGTGGAGTGATTGGTCTCAACCTCCAGGTGATGTGTTAAACAAATTGCTTGCTCTAAAACAATCCATTTAATGCATCATATTACTATGGAGCACTAAATCAATACATTGTATTTCTATAGATTATTATGGGTACAATCAGTCTCAAGACACTAATCCACCTTGTTCTGAAGACACGGAAACCCGACATTCAGAAGATATAGTTTTGCATGATGATCGTGAAGTTGTGTTTAGAGGGAAAACATGGGGAAGAGGCTTGACAATATGTCCAAAGGAGGGAGTCTTTCACTTACCGTTCCTCTAGGAAGAACTAGACCAGCAGAGTCGGACATTGCTGCCTGTAACATCCCATTGTCTAACAATTGTAATGCTACTTGTCTATTCTATATATGCTACTTCCTACATATCTTAATTGAATTGCTTAATATCATGCTCATGTCAGCATGCCACCTTGCATTTGAGCATCATATTAAAACACCCTTTATTGGTTCTTCCATCATATGCATGTGTATTCTCATTACTTGTAGTTGCCTCTTGATATATTGCAGTTGGTTCTTTATGTATTTTTATATGCCCAGGTTGAATTGGGGGCATCTCTTACTACTCCTTCCCACCACTAACATATTGGGTTCCTCTCAATTCCATCATTGGACATATGGGTTTCATTTGGCTTGTTGGTACTACACTCCAAACCCATGTGACAATGTATATCCTTTTTCACCTATCCACTTGTTCACCTTAGTGCATGAATTAAAGGAAATGCATGTTCCATGCATATATCCTCCAAAATCATCATCCCCTCTCTTTATTGTGTTGGTATTTTTCACTCTTGTTTTGAAACATTCCTCTAATTTTTGGGAGCTACCTTTGTCTCTTTGTTTTATCCCAGCACAAGTGTATGTGTAATGTGCACTAAACCCACCACCCATAACACCCACCTTCTCTTGCAACCTCATTTACCTTTGCATTCTTGCTTCTTGATATTTTCAGATTTGCTTGTTGGGAACAAATGGGAATTAACAAAAGCATTAGAGATGGGAAAACCTACCTGGCGTAGGCCACTAATTCGGCCCAGCCCCAGAAACTAGCTTGCCTTCCTCCTTCCTCTTGAGCCGGTCCAGATCTTCAGCCAACTTGCCCGGTACCTCTTGTGGGAATAAAACATAGCGTCGTTCCGGTGCTTCTTCTTTCCGTTAGTTTCCTTCTCTCTACTCTAAACGAAAGGGAGTAGGTGTCGTCCTTCTCCATCGTCCATGTCAGCGCTACACGCGTGACCCCATGCTTCTTATCTCTTTCGCAGCGCTGCGATCCTAGGAACCCTAACCCTTTTGCCCCTCGGCGCCACCATCTTTTCCCCTCTTCTCCGCTGCTGCGAGGAGCCTAGGAGGAAGCAGTGAGGAAAGCATCGCCGAGCCATCGCCAGGATCTTCCTCGAGCACCATGGAGCATGGGAGCCGTTCCATGTCATCTTCAGCGACCAGGGTGTGTAGCGGCGGGAGGTACAAGAAATCGCCAGGAGCGTCGACAATCGTTTTCTTACCATTTAGAACTTGAAGCCCCGCCACAGCTCTGACCTCGTCCTGTCGTCGACTTCGACCACCCCCTACCACGATTCCACTGGGAATCGCTCAACATGAGTGTCGCCTCTCGTTCCTCTGCCCTTCCCTACCATCCTAGTGCCTAGTGCCGCCCGAATTGCGTTGCAGCCGTCAAACCTCCCACCGCGCGGTCCTCTGCAGTGCATCCAGCAGCACTAGCTACAGTTCGCCGGTGCCCGTTTCATCGTGCGCTAGCTGTCTCTGTGATATTCCCCTCCAAATGGCGCAAGATCATGATTGTAGAGGGTTGTCCCAGCTCACAGTAGGAGAAAACACCACGCCGATCCCTCACAGGAGCCGCCCGGAAACATCGCCGCAAAAAGAACTGATCTCGCTGTCAAGCCGCACAATTCTTCAGTCCCATGCACTTGCCAAACCACCACTGGTCTTCGCCAGATTCCCACCGATACATCCCAAATCCGATGAAGGTTCATTGATTAAAGTTGTAGCCTGTGCTTCCATCTTCATCTTTCATTTTTTGTGGCTTGCCCAGATTCGCAAAGGTTTCATCACCATCGTCCTCAGAAATTCGGGAAAAAACACGTTGGATACTATCGTTATTCTTCAGTTTCGACAATTCCAACCCCTACGCTTAAACCCTTTTGCAAAAGACCCCTGGAGTCCTCAGCTTGTCAACCCACAGCCCTCCTGGCTCTAGTGGTAGCCCGTCTGACCCGCGAGCGTTGGTGGCCCTCCCTTCTCCCGCCCCCACCTGTCTGTGAGAGTGGGTAGCATCAATCCGAGTGAGAAAACCCTAAGACATACCTAACTCAAAAGAAAACTCCAGAAATTGAATAAATCAAATTTAAATCGTATCTTTCAAAATATTTTGAATTTGCAAAAACTTTCAAAATTAATTATGAATCAAATTCGAATATGAATTCAAACCTATTTTCAAATTTGTCCAGAGTTGATTCTAACTAATCAAACCTTTGACTTTGACCATAATTTGATTCATTTTGCATTTAATAATAATTTTAAATCCATATTTTCAAATAATATAAATATTATATGTTTTTGAATCAGAAAAATGTGAGGAATATGAATATGCTATCCAAAATATTTTTTTTGAGCAATTTAAAATTTCTAAAGAATTTAATTGCTAATAATTGCCATTTCTCAATAATTGCATAACTTCAATTTCATAACTCCGAATTTGACAAATAATATGTCTAAATCGATTAGCTCGACGAGCCCGTTCTAAATATGCATTCCATGATATGAATTGAAGCATGCATCGTATAAATATTGAGTATACAACAATTTTTATAGGAGCAGAACATGACTAAAAAGTTAATAAGATTATTTATTCTTGTACCCATACTTCACCCATTCCATGCTATGTTATGCCATGCAAATTGTGCATCATTCCATCATGGCATACCTTGTTTGCTTGTTGCATATGAATTATATGATTGTGCAATGTATTTATTTCGGCTCCTTGTGTGTTTGGTTTTTATCCGGATAGACGCTGAGCAAGGAGAATATCTGGAGCCTTAGGAGTTTTACCCGGATCCCCCTTACTCTTCAACTGAGCTTCTAGGAAAGAATTTCCCCATACTTGCACTACATATAACACCTATTTCATCTGTATTATTCTTGCACCGTATGTCGTGACTCTAATTAAATTGCATCTCTAGTATTGCATAGCCTTTACTTTTAAACCCCACCGAAGCTTGTTCCCTTAATCCTATGAGCCATTACTACAAGAGTTGATTGAGCCATGCGAGTCGTAGAAGGGCATGTGTAGGGTTTGTGAGAGTCTTGTAAATGAGGTACTTAAACAACTAAAACTGAGTAGTAATGGGATAACTAAAGAAAGAGGCACAGGTGGGCAATAGTTGAGATCTGGTTTTTATCCACCCACTTGTGTGGGACCCCAGATTTACGGTCCGAGAATCCCTGTTATGCCAGAAATTCATGTTCCCATGATTAGTGAGTTGTGAGCATAAGCGACGAGTACCATTACAACATCCAAAAACTAATGAGTACAAAACTTACATTGTTGCCATTATGGCGATTTCAATTATCAATAGCGGAAGTCTTCATTCGTAGAGCCCATGTCAGACTTAACCTACAGGCGACTGACTGGGAGACGGCCTAGCTCGCATAGACGTCAGCATCTCCATCGTTTATCTCGATTCTCTGAAAGTATGGCCAAGTAAATAGCCATGGACAATGCCGATGAGTACTTTGAATATACTCACAAATATGCAATATGGTTGTGGTAGTAGGAGGGCTCCATAAGAGGTTCTTTTAGAAATTATTTTCTTGTAATATAGCATGTCTATATCTTTGTTGAAAACTTTTGTAAAAAAATTTGGAAACCTTTTTGAATTGTTTTTGGAAAACACTAGGATTGGGTCACCCATTTGTTTCTTTCTCCCAGTCATCCCATGACAAAACTTATTTCCTTCCTTTTTCCCGACCATCCCATGGTAAAAACATTTCCAAAGCCTTTGCTTTTCCGAAGTCCTTTTTGAAATCAAAACTAGCACCGCTCTACAGAAACCTGCCCAACCGTCCATGACCGAGGACTCGGCTATTCGAATAGGTTTACACTCTGCAGAGGTTGTACACTTTATCCACATCATCTGATTCCACTTCCTTGATCTACACCGATCGTGGGTCGAGTAACCGGTCAAGACTCTTCGCATGCCAACTCCAATATAAGTGCCTATCCTATGAGTGTTGTTCCCCTCAACACCAGGACGCCCTATATAGTTTCCAAGCCAACCGGAGCACTTTTTCTACAGCGGCGAGTGTGCGCTTTCAATGAGAGGATCATAGTAACGCGCGGAGGCCCGTAGACCCTTAGTTCCTTCTCTCGGTCGATGTATTACATGGACCGTTTTACCGGAGAAGGCCCACCCTCAAGGGAAATTATCCCCCCTGTAGTAGTTGTCATGCCGCTTGTACCAGAGTAAACAAACATCAAATCCAGCCCTGTCCCATTCCAGAGTAATGTGGTTGCACGGGTTAATTGTTCTGGCAAAACTGCGAAGAACCGGGTGCATTTTGGCAAACCTTTTGCTCCATCTTTCGTCCATTCTTTTTGTAAAACAAAACCCTTTTTCCTTTTTAAACTCACTTGGAAGGACAAACCTCGCCAAGGTTTTCTCATAAAACATTTTTCTAAGCTGTTCAGGGGTCTTCCAATCCCATAGTTTTGCTTCGGGTAAAATAGGGTCTCCAAAGGGGTATGGTGTTATACTAGGGACAAATAGGTGTCATGAAGGGGTTGTACTTAGTAGTACAAATGGTATTAGATGGAGGAGCCAAGCCACTACCAGGTATAAAACATTTAAATAGAAAACCCATGCAATTTATATAAAAGAGATAAAACATGCATAAGTACAAAAGTAGGACAAGGGCTCATGAGTAAGAAGGTGGCTTGCCTATGAATAGCGAGATGTACCTTTAATTTTTTAGCAAACCAGAATACCAATAGCAATAATTATGATAACCTGATGTTTCCTTCTTCTCGGCGTCACACAATCGCAACTATCACCGTTAACGAGCAAACATGAAAACAAGCATAGTACCAGTCAAGACAAGGCATACAAGCATAAATACACACAACAAGCAATAGGCCAATTTTTTTTACAATTCAGTAGGTTTATAGTAGTTAGATTTTGAGCAAGTGGAAAATGCTTGAAAGGATTTGTGGATTACTTTAGTGATTTGGAGGCCAAAACTACTTATTACAGGGGGGTTTTACCAAGGGCATTTTCTGTATGATACCATTGTATAAAAAATATACCATCAGATATATATTGATAAAATGAAACCAATAAAAGTGGTTTCACTATTTTATCAATTGCTAATTTATAATGCCCTTTCTAGTGAAGAAACTCTAATTTTATGAAATAATTCACCAAAATGGTTCTGGAGCTCCAAAAATTATTTCCATGGAAGCTTAAGTAGTCTTTTAAGGGATTATTCATGGGGAGTTGGAATCACTTCAAAATAATTTCCATAATGCCCTCAGGAAATTCCCAAAAGCAGTTATGGATGGTATTTGTCTTTTTAACCAGAATTAATATACTAGAGCTTTTGATGTGATTCCAAATGAGCACGTTAGATATTTAGAATACCCTTCTGTAAAAATTGGAATCACTCTTTTTGGATTCCTATAGTTATTGTGATGATTTTTTTGGTGAATAAACCATGCATAAAACAGTTTAGTTCAACAAAAATCAACCAGGGCTTAAATAATTATGAGCTCCTAGGGTTTCAAGGATATTGGTATGCATGTATATTGGGAGTTCGAATTTGGCTAGTACCTATTTTGAGTTGACCCTAAGAAATTCATAACTGCATAAATGGGCTGTTTTTTATTTTTACCAGGACAAAACTAGGAAGCCATTTTAGGTGGAGCAAGTGGGACATGCAAGGTATAATTTATACCTTCCAGTACAAAATGGTTTCAGGCCATTTGGGTAAATAAAACTCTCTAGAGAAATATATTAGTGAAATGTACCCATCTTGGTAGATGATTTATTATAAATAATCCAGATATTATTTTGGTCCACTTATTGTATTTTATGTTGAAGAAAACTTTCATATATCCTAGGAAAATTAGAACTAAACATTTTGAGTCAGTTTCCATTTTTAAAACTAATTAAACCAAAAGACTGCCCTGTAGATCTACGAGAAAAGAATAAAAACATGAGCTTGTGTGGGCCAAATTTGTAGAGGAAACAGGCCGCAGAGGGATTTTTGGCCCACCCAGGTTGTGCCTTGCGCGCCGGGGGGAGGGGGGGTTTCAAATCCGGCTAGGCGAGGGCCCGCCTTTCAGCGGTTACTGCCAAATAATGGGTACGGGGCGATTTACACCGTTGGATTAAGGCATGATCGATGATGGAGGTGCATCTTCCACCTCTATTTAAGCTCGTCGGAGGGGAAACCCTAGATGGGTTTGACCTGCGTCGAGGAGGGTCTGAGGCGGCAGTGGCAGCACCGCGACCAGGGGAGGGGCGTGAAGGTAGGAGCGGCCTCGGGAGGGCCCTCGAGCGAAGACGGCAGTGGTGCTCACTCGGTAGCTCATCGGAGCACCTCCCAGGAACGCATGCATACCAAGAACAAGGAGGAGGGTTAGATGCGGCTTGAGCAGGGGGTCACACCAGAGCAAAAAAGGAGAGGAAGAGAGGCAATGAAGCCCTTGCATGACCTTCTTCTTCCTCGCAGTTCCATGGGAGGGAGCTTCCGGTTCTGGGGCAGGGGAAACTAGGGGAAGGTAGGTGGTGGTCTGGGGTTTCTCAGAGAAGGCTTGGGGGTGAAATGATCCGGGGAGAGGGGTCGGGGTAGCCTCTGTCCTTTTTAACCGAGAGGCTCGGGTACATGGTGAACCAAGCATAGGAGAGCCAAGGAGAGGGGGTGAGCACCAGGGATTGGTCACTAGGGGCGGTGGTGGTCGTTTGAGAGGTCAAGGGAGGGGACAGAGGTGGCTGTAGGGCCTGCTACCGAGAGGAGAGGGCCTCTCTCTCATTATGCAAGGTAAAAAGAAAAGGAGCGGAGAAGGGCTAGGGAAAGCTCATTGGTTTAAGAGGGGGTGGAGACAGGCGTGTGGTTCCTTTAGCTCGACCAGGGGAGTGGGAGATGGGGTGGTGGCAGCTGCTCCAAGATATGAAAGATAAAGTCTCACTATCTCTAAATGGTCCATCTGCTAAAGGACAAAGAGAAGGGGGGACCTACATTTCTCGTGCTATAGTACCCTACGATCAGAGAGGGTGAATGGGTGCTATGGTGGTGGATGGTGGAGGTTTGATGGGGTATATTTGAATGATTTCAAAAAATTCCAAAAAATGAATATGAGGCAAATCTAAGAATTCTTTATTTCCAATATGGAAAAAGGGTACTGGTAGATAGATATGGTGAAGAGGCATCTCCTGAAATTATTTGATATTTTTCAGATGATTTTTGGTACACTTAAAATCATTTAATCAAAAAGGGCAAAAATAGTTTCTAGAAGCTCATTTGATATTTTTACATTGGACAAGGTTGGTTATTGATGTTATATGGTCCTAAATACCATATCAGACATGGGAGATTTTATTGGAATTTATTTGGAGGAAAAAGTATTTTTAAGCTATTATTTCTTATTTCTGCCATTTAAGAAAAGGGGCTAAAAGAAATAATAAAGGATCTCAAAAATATTTATTGAGATGGGAAGGTAGGGTATTATGTATGGGCCTCAAATGTAGCTGGAGTTGGAAAAGTGATTTGGAGAAAAACAAACTTGTCTTTATAGACAAGGTTTCTAGGGTTTTGCCAAATATGGAATTTAAATACTTTTGGGTTCCAATAGTTATGGAAAATTATTTTGCAAATGATTATTTCTAAGGGGATGATGTCACTTGAAGTATCCATAATTGTAAACCTTGGGTTTTTGCTATACAAGATGGATTTGAGAAGTGAATAAGTATTGGAGGATCTAGGGTAGTAATATTTTTATACCACCTAGACAAGGTTGGATTAGTGAGATCAGAGCTCACCTTGATGCAAGGGATAAATCGATAGTTATACCAAGTCATATAGATAATAATGATGTCAATAGTTGGAATTTTTGCATTTGAAGTGATCTAGAAGTGATGACAAACTTTTTTGAAAATAAGGCTGCCATAGCAGATGAGTCATGATGCCTCATAAACCATGGGGGTTTAAGAAGCACAAAGCTCCAATGGAAACAAGTGAAGGGTGTATTGATAGACCATGATTAGTAGATCATTAGAATGCAAATAGTTGGGCAAGGGTGGTAGTATATGGATGTGGGCTTCAGCAAAAGTAGGCATAGTGATGTGATTTGCAACAAAGATTATTTTCTTGACTATAAAACCATCAAGGATGAGTGGGTCCAGGAATGGTTTAGCGAAGTGAAAGAGTGGGCTTTGTTAGTACTAATGATTTAATACAATATGATTCAAGTACATTCTCAAGAATGCACACATATTGTAGTGGGTGTAGTTCCAAAGATTGAATCTAGATAAATATTCTAGACTTGGCCAAATTTGGCAGATTTGAGGCTTTGGACATGTCAGAAAGAGGGAAGGATTTGGAGAGAATGCAAGGGTCCATAATCATCATAAAGTGGATGATATTGAAGGTTAACTTGAGTAGATAAGATTTCATGCTTGAAGTTGGTCTTTGATGAGCTGGAAGATAATGCAAAGGATTAGTTCAAGATTGATCTAGGTAAGTAGATTAGAGATTCACTTGAGTGACTCTAGATGGATTAAATTTGGGATGCTTAGTTTGAGATTGATGATCTCAACTATTGGTTTGATACCTAAGTATGAGCTCCTAGATTGGCTCATGCTACTTCCTAAGCAAACAAGGCAACCAATAGATCAAGGCAATTCATTAGACAACAGATAGAGGCAATTCATCTTATCAACTTATCAAACTATTACTAAGGTTACCATCAAGACTAGCTTGAGGTAATAAGGGGTATTTTGAATAGGTTGTGATTTTGAATTAAGATAAGGGTCTCTTGGTATTTCTACCAAGATTGGATGAAAAAGGTTTTAGGAAAGGTTTTGGAAAACCTAGAGATAAGAGTAGTTGAGAGTTCTGTCTTGGAAACATAAGGAGATAATATATAGGTCTCCATAGTTATGTTAATAGAACTAGTGAAATATTTGTTTTTTGTAAAGTCACCTTGGCTCAAGTGTGAATTGTTAGAACATTTGAGAATATGGAAGATGAGCCAAGACATCTCTTTTCAAAAATAGTTTTTGTCAACTGGGGTTGAGGTGAGAAGTATATTATCTATTACACAATCAGATGTATGAACACAAGCAAACAAGTAAGCAAATATTGCAATCATGTAACAAGAAAAGTTTTTGTTCCCCTGATTTTTGCCTTTTGACAACAAATCAGAGTTGCTGAAATAGGGATGCTATAGTCCTTTCCCCTTAAAAGAATCTCGTCCCGAGATTTGGGAGGAGGAGTTGGGTAGTAACATCTGCTTAACAATTTCAGCGGTGGAATTATTAGATGCTAAAAGGTTTTACAACGAATATGCATGGTCAGCTACGGGTCAGAGCTGAGTGGCTTCAGATTGGGCCATTTAGATTAAATAAGTGGAAAAGACGCAGTCTTTTCCCCTTAGGATGACTCTAGGTAGGTTTAACATCGACATGGTCCTTCCTTCTTGAGGCGAGACGGCAGGTTGAGCCTTCTTCAATCCTTTACCACAATAGTCAGCTTCTCTGCCTTCTTGTTTTGAAACGCCTGGAGTGTTGGCTAGACGGTCTACTCTGCGATGGAGAACTTTCCTGAAGTATCTTCTAATTTTGGGGAAGTGTTGGATGTTATTCTTCATGCATGGTTCATGATTCTTATTTAGGAGTGTTTGTCACTTGATGATGACTAGGGTTCGACTCTAGGGTTTTATGGGGTTTTGGGCGAGAAAGACACAGTCTTTCCCCCTTAGAGCGACACTAGGGGTGCTTGGTGGAATCACAGACTTTATTTATTATAGTCGTATGCTGGTGCTAGGGAATGGCTCAGAACCTTTCGTCCAGAGGTGGTTATCTTCTATCGACCTTGTATAAGCAGCTTCATGAGAGGCGCCGATATCACTTATTGGGGTAGTAGTCATAGAGGTAAGGGCGTTTAATTAGCTTCGTGGTAGTTAGTTCTAGGCTAGTTAGGGGTCCGATAGGTTGGAGGATGCCTTTTGCGGTTGACGGGCTATAGAGGTGGTCTTATAGGAGGAAGGCATTCTAGGTTGAGCCTGATGCAAAGTCATGGGTAAACACTTAGAAGTGAAATTCAGACTAGCATTTCCACCAAACTAAGCTCATGCATAATTTACCATGTTTGCGCCGACCAGCGACGAGTGTACCTAGGCATTACGAACCAGGTATGTGCTGCCAGGCGACAGTGCACTTAGGGTCTTACGAACAGGTTCTGGGACGATACATAACTCTACCCTATGCCATAAGGGTGAGTCGAGGGGTGAGAAAGGCTACTCCATGGGTACTACTTGAATCTTGTCGCAATTCTTCGGTTGGTGCACTAACTTCGTCTACTGCAGTTCCTCGGGGGTATGAGAGATATTCAGCTCTTTAGCAGTGAAGGGAGAGTCGTGCCTTCTCTGGTGGCTTCTTTGACGGTGAATCTTTCAGGGGTGGTGACTGGAAGATGAGTTTGATACTCGTAGAAGGATGGTTCTTCATTCTCTATCTCGGGGTTTCCAGATTCGAAGGTCCTTTACATGGGTCTTTAGCATTGATAGAAGAGAAAGGGCTTCACGACGTCTTCAAAGAGTCTCGATTCCTTGGGTTGCTTTATTTTCTTTGGAGAGTAATATTTGCGGTGTCAGGTGGTCTTGTCGTCTAAATTCTAAGTGTCGCGGGTATTGGGAGGATCAAGCGGACTTCCGAATATTTTGATGAGGTCTGATCTATGTTCCTCTAACGATTCTTGAGATGGTGCTTGGGGCAGGTTCTTGGATTGGAGATCTTTTCTAGATTATCTTCTCGTAGGCTGTCTTCTAGAATTGAGTGGAAAGACGAGCTTTACTTGGGGACATCGAGGCTGGGGTAGATCCTTCGTCTTGGAGCAGTGGCGTGACACTTGAATTGGGGTCTTCGAGTGACGGCTTATTGTGACTACCTTGTTGTGGTGGCTACGTAGCAAAGACGTAAGGGTTAACTCAGGGTAGTTTTAGCGGGTAGCGATACTTATTCTTGGTCCTTAGTCGGGGTGGAGGCATTTTAGCTTCAGAGGGGTTATCTTAACTTGACTTTTTTGTGTTGCTTTGGTTCAATGTTCGAGTAGACTCGTTGTCTTTGGGCCTACTGATCTTCAGGATTCTTGGGGTGTTTGAGTTATGGCGAGGGCTTTCTGTTGATCCGGCAGAGAGTTGGCTAGGAAATTTTCTCCTTTGGGGGCGATTAGAACTAGCACGAGTAGGGGTTGTCGGAGATTTCTTTATGTGGCCATCCTGCTGAGGAGAGGTTTCAGTTTATGTGATGAGGGGTGTTGGTGTCGGGATACACCATTAAGGTGGTCTAAACTTTAGGATCAGATGATTCAAGGGAAACAAGCAACACATTCCAAGCATCATATAAGCACATGAAAAGCAAACAAGGTGTACCATAGGTACTAAGGGGTGACTACACGCCATAAAGGAAATCCTATACTGGGGATATTGGTCCTAGGTACAGACGTCACGGGGGTCTTTACTTCGATTTTGCCATCTGGGGTCGTTGATGTCGTTCTTGGTCCCTTGAGGCGATGAAGGATTCCATTGTTAGGGCGATCTTGTAGTGGTATTTCATCGTTGGTAGCTCCTTTGGTTTGCTTGTCTCTGCATATCTTCATCTAGGTACCTCCATCTTCGCGGTTTCCAAGTCGGATTTGTTTTTGAAAACGAAACATTTGAAGGTAGACGAGAGATAGAGTAAGCCATTTTCAAATAGTTTAAGTCAGAGAAGGTGAGACAAAGAATATTTCGAAAAACTTTTGAGAAAGTAGTTTTCGAAAGCCGGTGTTTTCATAAATAGGGGTTAACCTGTCTAACGTCCATGCTAACTAAGGTCTCCTACAGTCAGGATGGCTCTGATACCAAGTCTGAGGGACCCCAGATTTATGGTCCGAGAATCCCCATTATGCCTGCAATTCACGTTCCCATGATTAGTGAGCCTTGAGCATAACCGACGAGTATCATTACAACATGTCGTCGGATTGTCGACAAGTACGCCATAGGGGGTCCTAGTGGCATTGGAAAGATGGGGTGTGAGACGTCGGATGTTCTAGGAGCGGTGAGCACAAGTTTACCTAGGTTCTGATCCGACTGCGGTGATCGCATCCTACTCCTGCTAGTAACCCAGTAATATATCAGTGTAAGCTGGATGTTACAATGGATTACAAGAGAGGTTCACCTGTGCGAGTTGGTTGTGGTTGTCTATCGAGTTGTGTTGCCCTAAAGGCTCCCATAAGGCCGGTTTATATAGTCACCGGGGCCTCGGGTTACAGGGAGAGACATATCCGGCTACATTACAGAGTCGGTAACTATGTACAGCTTGGACTACAAGTAATACTACGGGCCTAAGTCGGTGACTCTTCTGGGCCTTGTCGTAGACGGAACTGGCTCCTCCTCTTTCTCTGACTGGGCCTCCCGTGAAGCAAAGATCTAACCTGTTGGTGGGCCACCCTGGTCAGCGAGTCCTGTGGGTATACCCGGAAAGTATATCCCCAACAGTAGCCCCCGAAAGTCTCCAAGCTCTGAAGTCGGATAAATTTTCTAGCTTGATGTTTTCTTCGTCTTGAGAATCTTGAAGGGTTCCTGAAAAACTTCTTTCATTGATGTAAGATTCCGAGTAAGTTGAGTCGCATATATTCTGCTCTGAACTTGATCTTTCCGTTGCTTGATTTAAAACATAAGCCAGATTTTACGGCGGCGTGCTAACTGACAACTTTATAGGCCAGGTCCCATCACTGAAAGGATTTCCATCAGCACGACCGTTGGTGGGTCTGTTCCTTACAGAATATAACGCCGTTTCAATGCCTGCGCAAAAATTGAGGGGGCGAAAGAGTCACGAGGAAGCTAACTCCCCCTCTCCTATACGCGTGGCGATAATCGCGCCTCATCGCACGAATCTTGATGCAGATGCAAATAAGAGGAGAGAAAACCCTTCGTCTTAGATTCACTTCTCCGTCGATTCATTCATTGCTTCCTCGTACTCCTCGAGCTCTCCGCACCAGTTCCAATCTGCACACCGTTAAGAAAAAATCTCTCCTTCCCCCAGTAGCACATCTTCCTCCAAAAAACTATGGCGTCTGCCTCGTCCTCTAGAGCGGCGGCGGTGGTTTCGTCGGTGGCGGATGAGAAAAAGATGCGGTGTCTATGGATCCCCAGCGCCATGGACACTATGGAGCTCCAAGTCATGGAAGATGAGGGGTTCATTGCTGCCGGCGCGTGGCGGAGTGCTGCTGGACACGCCATCCCCGCGCCAAAAGATGGCGAGAGGGTGATGTTCAACACTCACGTCGACCGCGGCCTTAGTCTGCCACCGTTGGACTTCTTCTTCGAGGTCCTCAACCATTACGGTGTGCAACTCCACAATCTTCCTCCCAACTCTCTTCTTGAGCTTAGTTCTCACACAGCTCTATGCGAGGGGTTTCTTGGCATTAGGCCAAGTCTCACCCTTTTCCGGTACTACTATGGTACTCGTAAGAATTCCATTAGTGCCGGTGTGCCTTACGTCATCGGCACTCTTAGCTTAGTCCTTAGGAGGAATCGGATCTATCCTAGGATTAATGCTAGTGAGTCCGTCAAACGTTGGGCCAGAACTTTCTTTTATCATAAGGATATTCCGGCTCCGGGTAAGGCGGAAGGTCTTCCGGCGTTCGCCAATGGTGCCGCTTCCCACCAAGATTCATGGGACGCGGAGGCGCTGGAGCTGTCGGATATTTTGATCCTTGCCAAGAGGCGGATCGAATTTCTGATGAAGCATGAGGGGCTTCGTGGATCCGACTTGATCCACTGCTAGCTGGAGCGCCGAATATCAGCTTCTCCAGCACCACGGAGACCACCTCATGCACCAAATCACCAGCGAAAAAAAGGACAGCATGAAGGTTAGCCCAAACTGGTTCTCGCCGAAGGACTACAGGACCCTCATGCAATATTTGGTCAAGGAAAGAGTGGAACGAAAAGTTCTGGAAGTTTCCATGACGATGTATACATCCAGCCGTCCTCTGACTCCGGTAAATATTTTGACTCTACTTTCGTGTTTCGTTGTTTTCTTTGGTTCTTTCTCTGACTCTATTTTCATCGATGCTTTTCCCATTCTGTCAGCTCGAGAAACTCTCCGAGTCCGAGCTAGCTCCACTAGAGGGCTATGCTTTAGAGGACCCGGAGGCGATGGAGGATGATGAGGTGGAAGAAATTGCCGCCTCCGCCTCCAAGACGCGTAAGGCAAAGGAAGTTGTCGCTGCTGGTAGCCAAGTGCTGCCAGTAGTTAAAAAGTAAGCATCTCACCTTTCGTTTTTATTACTCTTGTACCTTTGTGATCTTTCCAGAGCACACCTAATATTTAGGATTTCTGTGTTCTAGAGTTAAATCATCGTTGAAGAGCAAGATTAAGCCGGAAAGCAAGCCGGGCAAGAAGATGCGTCAGCAGAAGCTTGTCATTTCTCCATCTGTGCCGCCGTCGACCCCATCCACTGCTCCATCAGCACATGGAGCTTCTGCATCCCCTGACGCTGGTAAATTCTCGAAAGCCCTGGTCACCGTTGATGACCAGGATACTGACAAGGGTGAACCTGTAAAGGGTAATGATCCCATGGTTATGACCACAAGTACTATGGATAAGGTGATTGACTCAGCTGTCCTTGGCCTCGAGAGGAAAGAGAAGGAAGAGATCCTCAGACTGGCTCAAACCAGTCTTGAGAAGCAAACCTTGACTCTAGAGGCAGCGAGCCAAGAGGCGGAAGACGTCAAGCTGATTAGCCTCCTGGACCAGATTTTGGTCCGGGACGCTAAAGTCGCATCTAGCGAACTTCCAGCGACGGATGTTCCGTCCCTCACCCTTACCAAGAAGGTGTTTCACAGCACCAAGCTCGGATTTGAAAAGTTGCATCTAGAACATATTGTAAGTTTCTGATTCTTATTTGCATTTATTATCATGTCCTCTAGCCCCCAAGCATAAAGTTGGATAAACATCATTGGATCCGGGTTGATGCTTTAAGGTTGCAAAAGAACGATGTAGTGTAGCCCCCAAGGCTCATGCTGTAATTTTACTTAGTTAAATTTGCAGCCCGAGTCTTAGTAGCCGTCTAACGGTATTCTGTCTCTAAACTTACAGAAAATTGCATCTTCGAACCAGGAATTGCACAAGAATATTTCCAACAAGCGCAAAGAAATCAAAGCTTTGCGCTTTGAAAATTCAAAGTTAAAAGTTGAAAAAGATGAAGCAGAAGGTAAACTTTTCCGGCTTCCTCTTTATCAGTTAAATGTTTTTGTCATAGTCGGATGTGATTTATCCGACTGATATTTTTTCCTTGGCAGAATTGTTGTGCCAATCTAGTAAGATGGTGGAGCAGGCCGAAAACTTCAAGGTCTTGGAGGTAGAGAACACTGAACTCCGGAAAAATCTTGAGACCCTAACTATGGAGTCGGAGAAATCCGTAGCTGCAGTCTTGGAATCAAGCAACCACAAGACCGTGAGGCTCGATAAGCTCCTAGCCCTCTGAGATAAAGAACTTGCTGATCTCAAGAAGGAGTTTGATATCCAGAAAGATCTTGCCCAGGCCTCTGCAAGTGAACTTGATAGCCTCCGCAAGGAGCATGCTGAATGGAATCACTCTGTGCTTGGTAAGATTTCCGAATCTTTTGTTTGTGTTGTTCATTTTTGACTTTCGTTTAGTCGGAATTTTTACTTTTGGTTATTTCCCAGCCTCCTTGAATCTTTCTGACTCCTCCACTTCCAAACCTCGCCTCGAGCGCATTAAGCTCATTGGAGATGTCTTGTTCGACTTCCACCAAACTCTAGAAGAGGCTAGCGAAGCCATCAAGCTTTCCGATTTGCACAAAATGTCAGTGCATGAGGTGAGGAACAAAGTGAAGGAGATTCCGAAGTTGATTGAGGACTAGAAGATCTCCTACGCTCGGACTGCTGCGCAAACAGCTCTGACCATGGTGATGAGCCACCATAGCAAAATGGAAATCTAGCACGTCACCAAGGGCATTGTCAAGTAGGATGATGAGGGTATCCCGCAAGATATCAAGGCCATCCAAGAATCTTGTGCAGGTTACACTTGTCGGGTGGCGGAGATGACCAACTATACGACACCATTCTTCGAATCCGTCGCCACACCTTCTTTGCCTCAAGAGCCAGAAATCAGCAACGCTTCCGAGTCTAAGATCGAGGGCGACACTGCTGATAATTCTAGGGTTCCACCTGCTTCATCACTATCACCTGCAGCATAAACATTTTGTATGCATTATCTGAAACTTATGGCAATGTAATGATGGCTACAATATTTATTTTCTGCTTGTCTGTAAAAACTGATGCTTTTACTATCTTAGCACTTTTTTGTTTATATATTTTTATACTTTGCGCTCCGAAGCACTATGTTTTTTTTATGTCTATACTTATCGGTTTATCTGGCTCTCTGCCTCGTTCCTTTTATGGGTCGGCCAACCTTTAGCACAAAAACTTTGCCGAGCAACGGAGCACAATTGTTAAACCAGTTTAAACTCGGAAACAAAGACGGCCTCCAGTACCAACAACTCATTACTCGAAAAATGCCCGTGTCTAAGAAATCAGATAATGAATCAAAGTATAGATAATAATTTAAATTTTGTACCCTAAGGTAAAAATTTTAGATTGTTCAAAAATCGTAACCAGAACAAACATGAGCATAAAGTACTTTGAAGTATTCTGGGATTTTTGAAAAAGTTACATGTTCTTTTGGAAATAAGATGGCAAAAATGTCTCAAAAATAATAATATGAGGAAACCAATACTTTATTTCACTTTGAGCATGTACATGTATGATTACAAGGAAATATAACTAAGAATAAAAGGGACGTAGCTGTGCAATATTCCATGGACGGTCTATTTCATCCGGGTCTGTGCTGCCACCAACTCTCTTTCTTTTCCGAGCATCAGGTCTTTCCTTGACTGGTCTCATGTCGGTTAAATAATATGACCCATTATATAGAACTCTGCTAACCATAAAAGGTCCTTCCCAAATTGGGGAAAGTTTGTGCTTTATCTTTTGCACAAGTCAGAGAACCAAATCGCCTTTTGTGAAAGAATGGTTTTGCACTCTCTGACTATGATACTTGCGTAACTTTTGCTGATAGGCTATAGATCTCTGTTCAGCAACGACACGTACTTCTTCGATTATATCGAGATCATATTGCCGAGAAACTTCTGCATCTTCTTTGATATACACTTTGACTCGTGGAGCTTGATGGATAAGATCACTTGGAAGAACTGCTTCTGCACCATAGACCAAGAATAAAGGAGTATAGCCAGTTGACCTGTTAGGAGTTGTACGCAAGCTCCATATCATAGACGGTAATTCTTCCTCCCAAGCCCCCGTAGCCCGATGAAGCGGTGCTTCGAGACGAGGTCGGATTCCTTGTAGAATAAGGCCATTAGTTCTTTCGACTTGTCCATTGGCTTGTGGATGTGCGACTAATGCAATATCAAGTCGGATCCCTTGCTCTTTGCAGAATTCGGCAAGTTCCCCCATGGAAAAGTTGCTCCCATTGTCAGTAATTATACTATGCGGATATCCGAATATGATGATTACGTCCTCGACGAATCTTCTGGCTGTGGCTCCATTGCAACTTGTTACGGGTTTAGCCTCAATCTATTTTGTGAATTTATCCACCATCACTAGTAGGTGAGTGAATCCACATTTTGACGTGCGAAATGGCCCTACCATATCAAGCCCCCAGACCACAAATGGCCATATAATAGGGATTGTTCGCACCTGTTCAGCCAGAACGTGTGCATGATGAGCGTACTTTTGGCAGCCCTTGCACGTTTTGACCAGTTTATCAGCATCTTCCTTAGCTATAAGACAAAAGAATCCGCGTCGAAAAGCTTTTGCCACTAAGGATCTGGCTGCAGCATGGTGACCAAACTCGCCTTCGTGGATTTCTCTTAGGATTTCCACTCCTTCTTCCGAAGAAATACATCTCTGAAACATGCCAGAAACACTCTGCTTATAGAGCTCACCATTTATTATAGTGTACGCTTTTGCTTATCGGACCATCTGCCGGCTCAAGACTTCGTCTTCGGGTAATTTTCTGTCTATCAGGAAATCCAGATAGGGTTTTGTCCAGCTGGGAATTATAGCCATAACTGCTATTAAAGGTGAGTCGGATTTCGTCGGATAGTCCTCATCAACTTCGATTATGGAGGGGAGCCTTAAATTCTCTAGAAAAGCTCCATCCGATACTTGTTTCCACGCAGAGCCTATTCTTGATAGGGCATCTGCTTCCTCATTTTCTGCTCGAGGGATGTGTTGAACCTCAAAACCCTCGAACGATTTGGATAATTCATCCACAACAGCTTTGTATGCTGCCATGTGCTTGTTTGCATTACAGATGTCGGATACTTGATGAGCAACTAAATCTGAGTCTCCGTAACACATGAGTCTTGACATGCCAATGTTTTTGGCCATGCGTATTCCATGCAGCAATGCTTCGTACTCGGCAATATTATTGGTTGTCGTGAAGTGTATTTGCAACACATAGAACAACTTATCTCCTTGGGGTGATTTGAGCACCACGCCAGCTCCCGAGCCTCCTCGTGCTTTTGATCCGTCAAAGTGAAGGGTCCAAAATTCTGAGTCTGGAGGGCCTGTATTTTCTACCGTTTCTGTCCAATCAACGACAAAGTCGGCGAGAATTTGGGACTTGATTGCTGTACGTGGTTTGTACTCAATGTTGAAAGCTGCAATCTCTATTCCCCACTTTGCGACATGTACTGTGGCATCGCGGTTGTTGATTATATCTCGTAGAGGATCCGTGCTCACTACTGTGATCTTGTGCTCTTGAAAATAGTGACGTAGCTTTCTGGATGTAAAGAACACTCGATAAGATAGCTTTTGATGATGTGGATACCGTTGTTTTGATTCCGTCAGGACCTCACTTAGATAATAAGTTGGCCGCTACACCTTATGCTAGTGTCCTTTGTTCTCGCGCTCAACTACTGTTACCACGCTTATGACCTTGTTGGTCGCTACAATGTAGAGTAACATAGGTTCCTGAGGTTCTGGCGCTGTGAGAACTGGCGGATTTGAAAGTAGATCTTTCAAACTTTGCAGGGCAGTTTCAGCTTCTAGGGTCCAGACAAATTTGTTGGTTTTCTTCAAGAGTTTGTATAAAGGTGCGGCTCTTTCGCCGAGTCGGCTGACGAACCGTCTCACCGCTGCAATGCAACTAGTGAGGCGTTGTACGTCCTTCAGGCGAGTCGGCCTGGTAATGTTTAAGATAGCCTTGATTTTGTCCCGGTTCACCTCGATGCCTCGCTCAGAGACGATGAAACCTAACAATTTTCCGGCTAGAATTCCAAAGAAACACTTCTTCGGATTTAGCATCATGCTGAATTTTCGTAGACTAGCAAACATTTCATCCAAGTCAGAGATTAAAGTTTCCTTATTTTTGGACATAACTGCTATGTCATCTACGTATATGTGGATGTTGGGTCCGATTTGGTCGTTGAGACAACGTTGCATGGTACGTTGATATGTTGCTCCTGCGTTCTTTAAGCCAAAAGGCATAGTTTTGTAGCAGAAGGTTCCGAAAGGAGTGACGAAAGATGTCTTAATTTGATCCGACTTTTTCATTGGTATTTGGTGATATCCGGAATATGCGTTGAGAAAACAGAGTAATTCCGACCCTGCCGTTGAGTCAATAACTTGATCGATTCTTGGCAAAGGAAAGGGATCTTTTGGGCATGCCTTTTTCAAAGCGGTATAATCAACACACATCTTTAAATCAATGGTGTCCTTTTTAAGGACGAGTATAGGATTTTCCACCCAATCTGTATGGATGACCTCTGGTATGAAATCCGCTATCTCTAAGCGGGCTAATTCCTTGGCTATTGCTTTGCGTTTTTCATCACCAAACCGTCGTAAGGACTGTTTGATGGGTTTAGCGTCTGGGTACACATTAAGAGAGTGCTCGACAAGTTCCCTAGGTACTCCGGTCATGTCAGATGGCTGCCATGCGAAGATATCACTATTAGCTTTGAGGAACTCGACGAGTGCGCTTTCCTATGCGTGGCCTAAGCCTACCCTATGTTCCTCGTCTTCGAGGGATCGTCTTCCTTCAGCGACGTCTTCTTCGTCTCTTCCGACACCTTGAACTACAAACTTGGATTCAGCACCTCGTTCTTCATAGCAGGCATCTCGGACGGATTAATGGTCTTCTTGATCTCCTGGTACTCCTGGGTGTGCAACACGGCTTCGACGAAGGCAGCAGATCCTTCGTCGCACTCTCGCGCCTTCCTCGGATTTCCTCGTACAGTGATTACGCCCTTTGGACCTAGAAGTTTAATCATGTTGTAGATGTAACAGGGACGAGCCATGAATGCCCAGTAAGCTGGACGCCCAAAGATGGCGTGGTAAGCACTTTTGAATGGTACTACCTCAAAGGAGAGTGGCTCGGTCCGGTAATTATCTCGGGTTCTGAATGTCACGTCCAGAGTAATCTCACCCAGAGAATTTGCCTGTCTCCTTGGTACAATGCCATGGAAAGTTACACTGCTGTAACTCAACTGGCTCTCGTGTAGCTTCATGCGGTAGAGTGTTTCGATGTAGAGGATATTGATACTGCTCCCACCGTCCATGAGTGTTTTTTGAGAACTCATAGCCATCAATAAGAGGATTGACGACCAGAGGGTACTTGCCCCGACGATGTGTTTTCCTCGGGTGATCTGAACGATCAAAGGTGATAGTCACCTCTGACCAGTCCAGGAATTGGGGGACAGCCGGAACCGTGGCATTGAGCTCACGAATAACCGCCTTTTTTCCTTAGCTGGTTGGGATCCAAGGAAGCAGACGTATGCGTCTTTTTTAGTCGGAAAAGTCTTTTTTCCATCCAGCTTGGGTTCTGCGGTAGCTTCCGGCTCTTCCATGTCGGAATCTTCCTTGGGCTCCTTTCCTTTCTCGGAATTTTTCTTTCCTTTTCGTCGTTTGGCTTTGTAGCATGCGGATTCGTCTTTCTTGATGTCATCATTGAAACAACACTCGGCATTTGTATGTGTAGATCCTCCATTACTATCCAAGTGGTGGACACATGGATTATTGGCAATGTCATCCCAGGTATAGGTTCTTCCGGGTTGTTGGTCTCCTATGCCCTAGATTCGGGAAGTTCCTCGGCCTCTACCAAGGCCGCCTCCACGCCCTCCTTGTCCTCCAGATCCGAATGTTGTGTTGACAGCTGCGTTGTCCGGAGCCGGCTTTTCGTCCGAGGTGTTCTTGCGCTTCTGAGTTTGCTTTGGCTGTTTGGCCGCATTCAGATTGGCTAGAATATTTAGCAGCCCTTCTGAATCATCATCGGCGTCAGCATACTTGCTTGCCGTATCTATCATTTCTCCCATATCTGTGACATGGTCACGCTTCAGCCTGTGATGTAAAAGTCCGACTGGAAGTCCTGCAATAAAAGCTTCTATCGCAGTTTGCTCGTTTACTCCTTCGCAGGAGTTCTTCGTATCGATCCATCATCTGAGGTAATCCCGGCAAGTTTCTCCGGGTCTTTGGTTGCAACACTGCAAGTCTCCGACTGTGCAGGGCCTCCTGTATGTTCCCTTGAAGTTTGAAAAGAACACACTTTGCATATCATACCTGTTATGAATTGAATTCTCTGGCAGTTCATTGAGCCATGATTGAGCCGTCTTCCTCAACATCAGTGGGAGATATCGGATTGCAACCAGCCTATTTCCTCCTTGGCGATGCAACAAGCCTGGAAAAAATTCTGTAGCCAAGTATCTGGCCGAGCTGCGCCGTCATAGGGCTGAATGTGTTTGGCGATGCCAAAGTCAACCGGAAATTTTGTCTGACGTATACGTGGACCAAAGAACTTAGGTCCCACATACACATCTTCTTACTCGTACCACCACACTTCTATGTTTGATTCGATGCAATGGCGAGTGTCGTTTGGCGAGAGTGATCTGCGCCTTGGAGGCTCACGGCTTCAGTGCAGTGGAGTCGGATTTCTGCTTCTTCTCTCACTGTTGCCGCCTTTGCCTCTGCGGCTTCCGTGGCTACGACGTGATCCTTCATGGTCGCTGCTGGGAGGCGATGGTGGCCCTGGTGGATTATTTCTGGCTGGGTTCCTTGGTGGTGGCGGTGGAGCCTCATTATGCTGAATCTGATGCCTGTTTCTTCGGGCACCGTCCCTACTAGATTCAAGACGATCTGGATCATCTCTTCGTCCGACGTTAGCAGCCGGATGACTCGGTGGTGGCATCCTTAGCCGATCTTGCTCCTCTCACTGGCAGCGTATTTTCGGGTCTTCTCTATAGCGATTATTTTGCCGACAATGGTCCTGATGAGGAACCATTGCCCTGATGGCATCTTCGGCCGCAGCCGGAATAACTCTTGCCCAGTCACGCGCCGGCCGGCGAGAGTGGCTGTTGGAGCCAGTCCTGGAATTTTCTTCTTCTCCACGTGGACGGTAGCGCTGAGCTGTATCCCTACGGAGCCTTACGTCAGCGCTTTGGTCAGCGCCAGTGTGGCAAAACTTGGATTTTGAGGCCAGCTTGCCACTGAATGACGCGGCCGTCTTCTGCTGCTTTAATCCTTTGTCTAGCAATGCAACACATTGCTGGACCTGCTGTGGAGACGGATTGTTGGCAAGGATGGCTCGAGCTGCAGCAGCGTTTTCCACCGGCGTGCTATAGACTCGGATCTTCTCTCCATCTTTTCCGTCGAATAGATCTTTGTGGATAAGAAACGGACCTCCCCTTGTTTTGTTTGGATGTCGCTTGAAATTTGACTGATATCTGGCAGGATCACTGTCTAACTGTTGTCTCATCTCGACAAGGCGTGCGTCCTCTTCAAGCAGAAACAAGCGGTGCTTTTCCACGTCCTCAACCCTTTTCTCCAGCGCCTCCAGCATAAGATTCGAAGCTGTTGGGATTGGAATTGTGTGAGCATCTCCGTAGATCTCATGTGCACCCTTGGTGACAACGTGTCCATCCACAGGAGGATCGATCGGGTTGGAATAATCGGATATCCTTCCTGATTCTCCATCTCGATCTCTTCATCAACTTTTTCTTTGTTGGTTTCCTGTATGTCTGGCTCTGCCGGAGTCGGATTCTTGTTCTTCTTCTTCTTTGACCGCCCAGTAGCTTTAACATGCATACCAGTGGCAAAGACGGCTTTTGGTCCGGTACCGGGGGATAAGCTTCCGTCGGTACTTTCCGTCATTGTTGGCTTGTAGAACTCGGAGGAATCTCCGGTGTCCATGTCATCCTGCGAGGTGTAGCTTTCATCATGCTATCATATGGACTAGGAGGAGTTTCCGGCTCACCTGGCTTTTGTCTGGAGACGTGTTGTTGCTCGTACTCCTCTATCTCTTTGTCGAAGTCTCGAAGTTCCTGTGACGTGATTGACTCTGTTGGGGAGCCCGGTAAGTCGGCATTTTCTTCGATTGCGTCTAGGACCGAGTCGCTACCAGCTCCATCATCGACAGAGTCGGATCCAGTGCTTATGTGGTATACAAAATAGTGCTTCTTCTTGTTCATGTTCTTGAGGTACTTGTATAACTTGGTTTCCGCTTCGACGTTAGCAAAGCTGGATCCGTAGCGGATGTACTCCTCGTTTGTGTATTCGATCTCGCTGGAGAGATCGGATCTGACTTCTTCTCCCACCTCTTCTTCCACTAATGGAGTGGGTTGGGTGGGTTTGATTTTCTCCGAGACCCTAAAATCTTCCGCCTCTACGGACAAAGTAGATCCGGAATTTTCTTCCGCCATGGTCATCACATCTAGGGTGGGTTGGGCGGGTTCAGCGAAACCGAGATAAATATCGATCTCACCAATTGACATGATTGTGTAGGTCGTCACGGGTTTTGAAGCCGGAATCCAAGTCTCATCGAGGAGGATGAGAGGGATATCACTGGCGTAGACCACGCGACCCATGGTGATTGTTTCGCCGATTCCTGCACGCAGATTCCGCCTGGAATGATGCTCCAAAGGTCACCTTCCCCACGATGGGCGCCAACTATCGTCGGATTGTCGACAAGTACGCCATAGGGAGTCCTAGTGGCGTTGGAAAGATGGGGTGTGAGACGTTGGATGTTCCAGGAGCGGTGAGCACAAGTTTACCCAGGTTCAGATCCGACTTCGGTGATCGGATCGTACTCCAGCTAGAAACCCAGTAATATATCGGCGTCAGCCGGATGTTATAATGGATTACAAGAGAGGTTCTCCTGTGCGTGTTGGTTGTGGTTGTCTATCGAGTTGTGTTGCCCTAAAGGCTCCCATAGGGCCGATTTATATAGTCACCGGGGCCTAGGGTTACAGGGAGAGACATATCCGGCTATGTTACAGAGTCGGTAACTATGTACAACTTGGACTACAAGTAATACTATAGGCCTAAGTCGGTAACTCTTCTGGGCCTTGTCGTAGACGGAACTGGCTCCTCCTCTTTCTCTGACTGGGCCGCCCGTGAAGCAAAGCTCTAACCTGTTGGTGGGCCACCCTGGTCAGCGAGTCCTGTGGGTATACCCGGAAAGTATATCCCCAACACAACATCCAGAAAGTAACGAGTACAAAACTTACATTGTTGCCATTATGGCAATTTCAATTATCAATAGCGTAAGTCTTCATTCGTAGAGCCCATGTCAACCTTAACCTATAGGCGACTGACTTCGGAGACGACCTAGCTCGCATAGACATCAGCATCTCCATCATTTATCTTGATTCTCTGAAATTCTGGCCAAGTAAATAGCCAGGGACAATGTCGGTGAGTACTTTGAATGTACTCATAGACCACCTTAGAAGAACAATAATAAAGGATATGCAATATGGCTGTGGTAGTAGGAGGGCTCCATAAGAGGTTCTTTTATAAATTATTTTCTCTTGTAGATATAGCATGTCTATATGTTTGTTGAAATTTTTTGTAAAACATTTTTGGAAACCTTTTTGAAAACTTTTGGAAAACACTAGGATTGGGTCACCCATTTGTTTCTTTCTCCCAGTCATCCCATGAACAAACTTCTTTCCTTCCTTTTTCCCGACCATCCCATGGTCAAAACATTTCCAAAGCCTTTGCTTTTCCGAAGTGCTTTTTGAAATCAAAACCAGCACCGCTCTATAGCAACCTTCCTAACCGTCCATGACCGAGCACTCGGATATTCGAATAGATTTACACTCTACAAAGGTTGTACACTTTACCCACATCATCCGATTACACTTCCCTGATCTACACCAATCGTGGGTCGAGTAACCGGTCAAGACACTCCGGATGCCCAATCCAATATAAGTGCCTACCCTATGAGTGTTGTTCCCTCAACACCGGGACACCCTATATAGTTCACAAGACAACTAGATCACTTTTTCCACTGCGATGAGTGTGCGCTTTCAATGAGGGGCTCATAGTAATGCGCGGAGGCCCGTAGACCCTTAGTTCCTTCTCCTGGTCGATGTATTACATGGACCTTTTTACTGGAGAAGTCCCACCCTCCAGGGAAATTACCCCCCCTATAGTAGTTGTGACGCCGCTTATACCGGAGTAAACAAACATCAAATCCAGCCATGTCCCATTCAATGTAATGTGGTTGCACGGGTTAATTGTTCTGGCAAAACTGCAAAGAAGCGGGTGCATTTTTGCAAACCTTTTTCCCCCATCTTTCGTCCATACTTATTGTAAAAAAAAACCTTTTTCCGTTTTAAACTCACTTGGCAGGCAAATCCTCTCCAAGCTTTTCAGAGGTCTTCCCATCCCATAGTTTTGCTTCGGCTAAAACGGGGTCTCCAAAGGGGTATGGTGTTTTACACCATCTACTATACTAGGGACAAGTAGGTATCATAAAGGGGGTTGTACTTAGTAGTACAAATGTTATTAGCTGGAGGAGCCAAGCCACTACCAAGTATAAAACATTTAAACAGAAAACCAATGCACTGTGTATAAAGAGATAAAACATGCATAATTACAAATGTAGGACAAGGGCTCATGAGCAAGAAGGTAGCTTGCCAGTGACCAGCGATATGTCCCTTGACTTCTTTAGAAAACCATAATACCGATAGCAATAATAATGATAACCCGATGTTTCCTTCTTCTCGGTGTCACACAATCGCAACTATCGCCGTTAACGAGCAAACATGCAAACAATCATAGCACCAATCAATACAAGGCATACAAGCATAAATACATATATAAAGCAATAGGCCAAACAAGTTTACAATTTAGTAGGTTTAGAGTAGTTAGATTTTGAGCAAGTGGAAAATGCTTGAAAGGATTTGTGGATTGCTTTAGTGATTTGGATGCCAAAACTACTTATTAGAGGGGGTTTTTGACCAAGGGCATTTTCTGTATGATACCATTGTATAAAAATGATACCATCAGATAGATATTGATAAAATGAAATCAAGAAAAGTGGTTTCACTATTTTATCGATTACCATTGATTTATAATGCCCTTTCTAGTGAATAAAACTGTAGTTTTAGGAAATAATTCACCAGAAAGGTTCTGGAGGTCCAAAAATCATTTCCTTGGATGATTAAGTAGTGTTTGATGGGATGATTCATGGGAAATTGGAATCGCTTCAAAATAATTAACATAATGCCCTCAGGAAATTCCCAAAAGCAGTTTTGGATGATATATGTCTTTTTAACGAGAATTAATATATGAGATTTTTATGTGATTCCAAAGTCACATGTTAGGTATTTAGAATACCCTCTTGTAAAAATTGTAATAAATCCTTTTGGATTCCTAAAATTATTGTGAAGATTTTATTGGTGAATAAACCATGCACAGAATAGTTTAATTTACCAAAAATCAACTAGGGATTAAATAATTATGAACTCCCGGGGTTTCAAGGATATTGGTATGAATATTTACTGGGAGTTGCAATTTGGTCAGTACCTATTTTCAGTTGACCTAGAGAAATTCCTAACTGCATAAATGGGCTATTTTTGTTATTTTTACCAGGACAAAACTAAGAAGCCATTTTAGGTGGTGCCACTCGGATATGCAAGGTATAATTTATACCTTCGAGTACAAAAAGGTTTCAGGCCATCTCGGTAAATAAAACTCTCTAAAGAAATATATTAATGAAATGTACCCATCTTGGTAGATGATTTATTACAAATAATCCAGATATTATTGTGGTCCACTACTTGTATTTTATGTTGAAGTACACTTTTAGATATCCTAGGAAAATTAGATATGAACATTTTGAGTCAGTTTCCATTTTGAAAACTAATTAAACCAAAAGACTACCCTGCAGATCTTGGAGAATAGAATAAAAATAGGAGCTTGTGTGGGCCAGATCAATAGTGGAAACGGGCCGTGGAGGGATTTAGGCCCACCTAGGTTGCGCCTTGCACGGGGATTTTCGAGAGGCGCCAATGAATGGCGATTTACAATTGGGATTAAGACGGGATCAACGATGGAGGTGCATCTTCCACCTCTGTTTCATCTTGTCGGTGGGGAAACCCTAGATGGGTTTGAGTGGTGGCGGGGAGGCGTCGAGGAGGGTCCAAGGTGGCACGTGGCAGCACCACGACCATGGGGAGGGGCGCCAAGGTAGGTGCGGCCTCGGGAGGGCCCTCGCATGAAGACGACGGCGGTGCTCACTCAGTAGCTCGTCGGAGCACCTCCCAGGGACACATGCATACCAAGAACAAGGAGGAGGGTTAGATGCGGCTTTAGCAGGGGGTCACACTAGAGAAAAAAGGAGAGGAAGAGAGGCAGTGAAGCCCTTGCATGACCTTCTTCTTCCTCGCAGTTCCATGGGAGGGAGCTTCAGGTTCTGGGGCAGGGGAAGCGAGGGGAAGGTAGGTGGGGGTCTGGGGTGTCTCTGAGAAGGCTTGTGGGTGAAATGAGCCAGGGAGAGTGGTAGGGGTAGCCTCTGTCCTTTTTAACCGAGAGGCTCGGGTTCATGGTGAACCAAGCTTAGGAGAGCCAAGGAGAGGGGGTGAGCGCCAGGGATTGGTCGCTGGGGGCAGTGGTGGTCGGTTGAGAGGTCAAGGACAGAGATGGCTATAGGGCCTACTACCGAGAGGAGAGGGCCTCTATGTCTATCATTATGCAAGGTAAAAATAAAAGGATGGGAGAAGGGCTAGGGCAAGCTCATTGGTTGAAGAGGGGTGGAGACAGGCGTGTGGGTCCTTCAGCTCGACCAGTGGAGTGGGAGATGGCGTGATGGCAGCTGCTCCAAGATATGTAAGATAAAGTCTCACTCTCTCTCAATTGATCCATCTTCTAAAGGACAAAGAGAAGGCGGGGAGGTACAGTGGTTGTGATACAGTACCCAATGACCAGAGAGGGTGAATGGGTGATGTGGTGGTGGATGGTGGAGGTTTGATGGGGGTATATTTGAATGATTTCAAAATTTTGCCAAAAATATGATTATGAGGCAAGTCTAAGAATTCTTTCTTGGCAAAGTGGAACAATGGTACTGGTAGATAGATATGGTGAAGAGGCATCTCCTGGAATTATTTGAGATTTTTAGATGATTTTTGGTACACTTAAAATCATTTATTCAAAAAGTGCAGAAACAGTTTCTAGAAGGTCATTTGATATTTTTACATTGGACAAGGTTGGTTATTGATGTTATATGGTCCTAAATACCATATCACACATGGGAGAATTTTATTGGAATTTATTTGGAGGAAAAAGTATTTTAAGCTATTATTTGTTATTTCTGCCATTTAAGAAAAAGGGCAAAAAGAAATAATAAAGGATCTCAAAAATATTTATTTTTGAGATGGGAAGGTAGGGTATTATGTATGGGCCTCAAATGTAGCTTGAGTTGGCAAAGTGATTTGGAGAAAAACAAACTTGACTTTATAGACAAGGTTTCTAGGGTTTTGCCAAATATGAAATTTAAATAGTTTTGGGTTCCAATAATTATGGAAAATTATTTTGGAAATAATTAATTCCAAGGGGGACGATGTCACTTGAAGTATCCATCATTGGAAACCTTGGGTTTTTTTCATACAAGATGGATTTGAGAAGAGAATAAGGATAGGAGGATCTATGGTAGTAATATTTTTGTACCACCTAAACAAGGTTGGATTAGTGAGCTCAGAGCTCACCTTGATGCAAGGGATAAATGGATAGTTATACTAAGTCATATAGATAATAATGATGTCAATAGTTGGACTTGGTTGCATTTGAAAGTGATCTAGAAGTGATGACAAACTTTGTTAAAAATAAGGTTGCCATAGCTGATGAGTCATGAGGCCTCATAAACCATGGGGGTTTAAGAAGCACAAAGCTCCAATGGAAACAAGTGAAGGGTGTATTGATATAACATGATTATTAGATCATGAGCATGCAAAGAGTTGGTCAGGGGGTGATAGTATATGGATGTGGGCTTCAACCAAAGTAGGCATGGTGATGTGATTTGCAGCAAAGGTTATTTTCTTGACTACAAAACCATCATGGATGAGTGGGTCCAGGAATGGTTTAGCCAATTGAAAGAGTGGATTTGTTAGTACTAATGATGTTCGACAAGGTGATTCAAGTACATTCTCAAGAATGCACACAGATTGGAGTGGGTGTAGTTCCAAAGATTGAATCTAGATAAAGATTCTAGACTTAGCCAAATATGGCAGATTTGAGCATTTGGACATGTAGGAAAGAGGGAAGGATCTGGAGAGGATGCAAGGGTCCATACTAATTGTCAAGTGGATGATATTTAAGGTTAGCTTGCGTAGATAATATTTCATGCTTGAATTTGGTCTTTGATGAGCTGGAAGATAATGAAAATGATTAGCTCAAGATTGATCTAGGTAAGTAGATTAGAGATTCATTGAGTGACTCCACATGGATTTAATTTGGGATGCTTAGTTTGAGATTGATGATCTCAACTATTGGTTTGATCCCTAAGGATGAGCTCCTAGATTGGCTCATGCTACTTCCTAAGCAAACAAGGCAACCAGCAGATCAAGGCAATTCATCAAATAGCAGATCAAGGCAATTCATCTTATCAACTGATCAAACTATTACTAAGGTTACCATCAAGCCTAGATTGAGGTAAGCAGTGGTATTTTGAATAGGTTGTGATTTTGAATTAAGATACATGTCTCTTGGTATTTCTACCAAGAATGGATGAAAAAGGTTTTAGGAAAGGTTTTGGAAAACCTAGAGATAAGAGTAGTTGAGAGTTCTGTCTTGAAAACATAAGGAGATAATATATAGGTCTCCATAGTTATGTTAATAGAACTAGTGAAATATTTTGTTTTTGCAAAGTCACCTTGGCTCAAGTTTGAATTGTCGGAACATTTGAGAATATGGAAGATGAGCCAAGACATCTCTTTTGAGAAATAGTTTTTGTCAACTAGGGTTGAGGTGAGAAGTATATTATATATTACACAATCAGATGTATGAACACAAGCAAACAAGTAAGAAAATATTGCAATCATGTAACAAGAAAAGTCCCCCCTCCCGATTTTTTTCCTTTTTGACAACAAATCAGAGTTGCTGAAATTGTGATGTTACAACTTGTGTCCACCTAGGACCCAAGTAGTTGATACATGTTCCTTGATTGTCGCACTATCCCTATGTGGGCACCTTTTTGGGTTCCCATGGACTTGAACTTGACTCTAGCGAATGTTTTAGGGGCGAAATTAGTTCTGGCTTTATACATTACCTACTATAATGCCATGTTTATTACTCGTTGCTCGATGAGTGTTAATTACTGTTGCGTAGGTGTTCACTCTGCCACGGGAATACATTTTCTATGGCATCTTCTCACGTGGAAAGTGCATGTAACCTCTGAGTCTGTACGGACTTAGCTATACCTGGCAAGTGCACGCTCTTTTGGGCGGCCTCTAAAACATTCTCTAGTTTCTTGGAATGGTTCTATCGTGGGGCCTCGTTGTTTTTATTCATTTGCTTCTTCCGAGGTTGAGCGTGCATGTATCTATTTGTGCACCCCTGCAGGGTAAATCTTTTCGAAAAGCCGTGTCCGTGGTTATGGATAACTTGGAGCACAATTTCTCGATCATTGACAACTATAACTAAAGTACCGCTTTTAACTTGACTAAATATGACTAGGAAATATTGGAACATTCTCGGAATGATTAATAAAATTGCCAACGGGTGGAATGTTCTTTCGCCTTCTCGTTCGGAAAATGGGAAGGAGGGGAGAGCGATGTTTATTTACGTTGAGATATATCTATTGGGTAATTAACTCTTGTTTATTTAACGAGCATTCGTCTATCATTGGTTAGGCAAATGTTGTAGTGTGTCTCTATAGAACTGCTAGGCTTTATTTTTGCTGCAATTGCATCACCCTCAGGTTGTTCCCTTTAGATGCATAAAGACTTGCTGAGTCCCTTAGGGTCTCACACGATAGAATATTGGTTCACATGGACAGGTATATCCGCAAGAAGGTTACTCCGTCGAGGAGACAGATGCTGGTTGCAACGACCATTAGGTGCAGAGATTCCGGGGATTGGAGATCCTTGAGGTCTGTGGGCGGGATGTGCTTATTTTTAGGGCATCTTATGCCAATTTGCTTCTTATCCGTACTTAGATCTTGTTTTTTGCTTCCGCTTGATACTCTGATGAGTGATGTATCCTAAACTATTAGAACTATCTAGTATTTTGGATCTTGTCGTATGATGTTGAATAATTCTATTTCTTCTAGATGGTTTGTCTCTAATGTACTCTTTTATGTCGTTGGCATACATACCATTTGTGTATGCTTGACTCATAGTCCAGCCGACTACGTCTCTCACACTTGAAGCTATAACCACGAGAAGTGTGTAGGCTGGTTGGCCGGTACCGTTCCCTTTTCCGCTCAGACGGGACCTACACGTGGGTGGCATTTGGGCCTCCTCGAGAGGACACCTTATCCAATTTTGGCTTATACCGGCTTGTGATTTAGAGCGTAGGGTCTAGGGGATTACATCTGGTATCAGATCCATTCCACCCTTCAGGGTCTTAGCCAAGATGGTCGTTGTTAGTGTAGCAAATATTTTTAGTAGTTATGTATATTAGGGAAAAACTAAATGTGAGAGTAGGTCAGCTTCCATTTTTTATTCTTACCCACCCACCTATCATTTTCTGGTAAGGAAGTGTAACGTTTATCAATCCTCTTCTAATAATTCAAACTAGGATTCACGTGTTTGGGGTTTCTGTAGTACCATAGGATGTGTGTGTCAAATATCTTTGTCTATCTATTGCATCCAACTTGTTATCGTAATCTGCCTTTGGTTATCAACTGTTGGTACATTTCATACTGACATGCTTTTGTAAAACGACGCGATCTATCTGACTCTTTGTATACCAACACGTTCTGTCTTATTCTTTGCTACCGACGCGATCTAGTTAGGGATGTTCGTTCGTTAAGTATGCTTTCACGTGACGTTGAGTTGATAATCTATGTTAGTTTTGTAAATCCAAAAAGTTTGTTTCCAATTTCTACGGAAAGGTATTCCAAGTAACTAACGTGTGTATTTGGAATCACATCAAAAGCTCTTGTCGAATAAATCTGGTGAAAAAGACAAAACCTTCTAGTACATCCTTTTGGAATTTCCTGAGGGCATTCTGGTAAATATTTTGAGGTACTCTCAGCGAAGCACTCCATCAAACCCCACCTAACCATCCAAGGAAATAATTTTAAGACCTACAGAACTTTTCTGGTGATTTATTCCCTAAAACTAGAGTTTTTTCACTAGAAAATTCCTTATAAATCACTCCTTTTTGAAAATTTATATCATAAAAATACCTGACCTTGGTTTCACAACCCTCAATTGAGTAGTCTTAGCCTCCGAAATCATTAAAGTAAATCCACAAAGGCTCTCCAAGTTTTTCCACTTGCCCTAAATGCAACCACTCAAAACCTGCTGAATTGTAAACATGTATTGTTCATTGTTTTATGTATGGTTTTGATGCTTGTATACCTTGTATTGATTGATGTATTGCTTGTTTGCATGTTTGCTCGATAATGGCAATAATTGCGATTGTGTGACACCGAGAAGAAGGAAGCATCAGACTACTATTATTATTTATTATTGATATTCTGGTTTTCTAAAGAAGTCAAGGGACATCTTGCTGGTCACAGGCAAGGCACCATTCCTTAACTCCTATATTGACCTATTCCTTTAATACTCTATTTTTCATCTCGTTTATGAACTTCATGATTACTTTCATGGTTTGTTTCAAATAAAATACGCGATTAAGTTGGCTCCCCCAAGTTATGACTGAGTGTCTATTGGGACACTTACCCCTATTTGACACCCACTTTTACCCTTAAGATTGAGGTTAGATTTCATAGCATCCTCCCTCTTTGGAAACTACGGTTTTGAAGATAAAAACTATTTTGGGTTTTACCCCACTACAAAGTTTTCAAAATAAAACACTTGGAAAGAGGCATCGTTTCTGAGTGGATGTTTTACAAAAGAAAATATAAAGAGGAGAAGGAGATAGTCGAGCAAGAAAAAGAGAAGGGATGTTATACACTTTTACCGGAAAAATTTATCGGTGCAACCACACTACCCCAGGAGCTAGGGCTTAATTAGCTCGTAGTTTGTTGTATTTAGCCGGGGCAGCTTGTACTCACTAAGAGGGAGAAATCCCCTGAAATCCAGACTGTCTGGGACAAGGTACCGGTGCAACAACTGGTTCTTCCGTGGATGGTATGAATTGTTTGTACGGAAGGAAGTGAAGTCACCAAATTAAGGTATAGGCCAAGCTATGGTTTGGGTATACGCGTGTACGTAAGGGAGGACTATGGCCAAAGTGCCACATACTCGTTGTCGGGGAGAACAAACCCAACAGGAAAAGCCGCCGTTGCTAGGAATGACAAATTAAAGGTTAGGTTTGATTTTCTGAACCCCTGTGTACCGTGTGTAGCGGGTCGTAGTTGTATCCCGACGGATGTATTGATTATTGTGGGTAAAGTTCACAAACTCTGCAGAGTATAATCTATTTAAATAGTCATGTCCCCGGTTAAGCATGATTGGAAAGGTGATCACTAGGAGTAACCTTGGGATGAGTTTGAGGAATGGAGTAAAGAAAGAAGCTAAGGTTTAGTTTTGACCATAAAGGGTCCGAGATTTTAACAAAGGTTTTACTATAAAAATGTTTTATAAAGGTTTTAAAAAGGATATGGTGATATCTCGACTTTCAAAAGGAGGCATGTTTTCCAAAAAATCTTTTCAACTAAGATATAGATATGCCAAATTAGGCTTTTCAAAACAACTGTATTGTAGAGATACCTCGCCACAGCCAAATGTCATTATCTTTGTTTATCTTATCTTGGTGGTCTTGCATGTACATTCAAAAGTACCCACGACATTGTCCCTGGCTATTTACTTGGCCAAAATTTCAGAAGATCAAGGAATGACGAAGATACTGACGTCTTTTCGAGCTAGGCTGTCTTCCCAGTCAGTTGCATGTAGGTTAAGGCTTTACATGGGCTCTGCGAATGAAGACTTCCGCTATTGATGATTGTAATCGCCTTAATGGCAATGATGTAAGTTTTGTGCTCATTACTTTCTAGATGTTGTAATGATACTTGTCGGTTATGCTCATGGCTCACGGATCATGGGAACGTGAATTGCAGGCATAACATGATTCTAGGACCGTAAATCCGGGGTCCACATATAATCCTTCTTGGAAGAGTAAAAAAATTGGCTCAAACTTTCAAAATCAATATTCTAATCATGCAGGTGCACCACATAATAATTATGAAGACCATAATGGAGCAAATCATGGAAATCTCTCTTTTGAACATACTATTAGAACTTTCATGCAAGCTTAAACCGAGCAAAATAATATGCTTATTAAAATCATGGAGAACCATGAGACTAGTATTGGTAAATTATCTAACAAAGCCATTGCAATTAGTATTGATGTGTAGGCTCTATAGGAAATAACAAAGACCTTGGAGGCACAATTGGACAAGGTAGATGAGAGCCAAGCTCTCATAGCCGCAAAATTCGCTGGAAAGCCCGAGCCAAAGCCGGTACAAGACTTCAAGATGATGAGGGAAGAAATAAAAGAAGAGAAGCTTGAAGAGCTGGATTATAGCAACAAGCCATCAACTGAATACACCCTGGAACATTTATTAAAGATGATCACCATAAAGAATCCTTATATATAACAAGGTAACGATGCTACATACCAACAATTTATACAACAAGTAGAATCTAAAGTTCGTGAACTAGAAATGGACTATAATAAACAAGATGATAAGCTTATCACTAAGCTAGATGATATCTTTGAGCCCACTATTAAAGTTAAAATTTGTGTTAATGAGATATCTGCACTTTGTGATCTTGGTGCAAGCGTCTCAACAATTTCCAAGAGTCTATTTGACAAGTTAAACTTGGGGCCTTTTACAACTACTGAATTTAATAGACTCCATCTTACTGATTCGACTTATAAACAGGTTGTTGGGATTAAGAAAAACATAGTTGTTAAAATTAAAGGATGTCCTTCTCTTATTGATCTTGTTATAGTGGACATGCCTAAAGATCCCATATCACCTATAATTCTAGGTAGGCTATTTCTAAGGACTAGTTAAGCTTTGATCAATGTACATGAACAGAATGTGAGAATAGGACTACCATCAAGAGATCCTTTTATAGTCCACTTCCCTAGGAAGAAGACCAAGCCTAATAATGATGATGGTATAATCACACTAAAAGACAATTACTTTGGAGTGGGTTTTCCGCTCACAAAGCCTAAATGATCACCATAAGGGTCAAGCTAATTGACCTTAACTAGAAGCGCTCCATAAGAGGCAACCCATGTGAAATAAAGTTTTTACTATTGTGTTAGTTTTTGTTTTTTTTCATTTTTTGTTTTAATAAAGAGTGTTCAAGAAGTTCTTTGGAGAGAGGAGAAGAAAATAAGGTAATCCTAGATATTTTATTTACTAACACATGGACTTAAGGTATTGCTAATTTTTATGAAGTCTATTTGCTAATATGTGCAAAGACGTGTGAAGCTACTAACTCAATTCCACAAGTTTTTCAGCTTCCAGGGAGCATAACAACCACTGATACGACCAGGAGACCCCGTACCGCGCGCACATACTACATCACAACTCGAAAAGATAGAAATTTCGGTATGACCAGAGGCGGTCATACCACCCGCCCCCCGTACCGTACCCGAGAAAAACATCGAGTTTGAGAAAATGTACTGACCGTATAACGACCACTAGAATGGGCATGCGTGGCCGTATCGCGCGCATGTACCGAGTGCACCGTCGGAAGGGTTTCGTCGACCCCAAGGCCCAAGGCATGTCACTCGATACGGACGGGCTCTAGCCGTATCTCCCGCCTATACCACGTACTCGGCATCGATATCAGCATAGGAAGAGGTAACCCTAAAATTCCCAAAATAGAAATCTTTATTTCTTCTACCTCCAAACTCCAAACCACCTCCATTGGATCTTCAATTCTACTCATTCTTTCTTCGATTCCTCACACCCATTCCCTCTAAGATATGTTTCCCCTCTGATCCCCAACTTATTTGCATCAAAACCTTGCTCTTGGGCTAATCTTGATTATGAGCACTAGTCATTAACCCGTGCACCTGCATGGGCTAGCATATCTAAACAACCAAGTGAAATGAATTCTTCCAATGAGTCTTCGTTTGTTATGGGCTTTTAGTTTTGTACCATGTAGACTTCTGATTTGAAGTAGCAATTTATCGGTTATTAAAAACACATCTGCATATGTAGATATTTGCACTGAAAACACATGTATAGTGAAAAAACATTCATAACACTTCAACGGCATTGACTCATTAAAGGTTTAAAAAGACACCAAAATACACATATAAAAAATTCCAAACGGAAATTTTGTACACATAATATTCTCAAATCATTGGAAATAATTAGAGCAGCCATCTTAAGTCAGAACACAATCTGCAATTGTCAGGTGCCACACCGAATTAGACGCCATGGTGCATATGAGACTAATAACACTTAAATAACTTCACAAAGCTAAAATCATGATGTTTGAATCCTCTAGAGTATGATTTCCAAGAACTTAACTATGTAGTATATTAGTAAAACTTGGGGTAGATAGATTTATGTCTTCTTAGCAGGTGCTCTGGTTTTGCTGGGTTGAAATATTTTGTTTCTATCTTAGTATGTATACATGCAATGCTCGTGCATAGTCGCAGAAAAAACTCAACATGTAATGTTAAGTAGTATTTCAACAATCACATAAAAAAAATAGTACACAGAGAAATATATCCTCCTACAAAATGTATCCATAAGAATGACTCATATGTGCATATCAAACTCTGACTTGTATGGTTTTCCTCTCTCAATTCGAGTAAAAGTAGAAATTCTGATGGACTACCTAAAAAGTTAATGAAGAAATGTTCAATTCTAACTTTCTAACATATCCATCATGTAATCCCCTTGCTTATACATATAAAAAAAATGACGCAGTGGGGGTCTTCCCCACTGTATTTTGCACCCCCACTGTATTTTGCGTAAAAAAATTCTAACATATCCATGATCTAACCATGCAGAGTTGGAACATGTATGTTGATGTTACTGTTATGTCTTTGGAATGATCTATATAGTGCCCCCATTTAAATAACCATACTCAGAACTGCATGTAGTGAGGTAGTAGTCAATTAGTGGGACGAACTATAGCAGGCTCTATGCAAAACTAAAAATTATTTGTCCCGCTTGGAAGTCCTATTGTTCTGATTTATTTATATTATCAACAGGAAGCAAGCATACTATGTTTAATATATATAAATTGGCGGGTATTCATTTTTCAGCATGATTAAGGCTATCATACAAATATCATGCAAGACATTTCCTTGCTCATCAATTCGCCGACCCAGATATCCTATTATTAATTATTTTATCTATAAGTATATATGCAAAGGAATATAACAACATAAGACCATAATTTCATTTAACCATTAAAGAGTCTTGATGAAAACTGTGAGCTTTATAATTCGGAGCTTCAGCTATATGGACCGACAAACATGAGTCTTGTTGGCGTGCCATATAAATTGATTATATGTATCCCTAAGAATATACCTGAAACTTATGAGAAATTAATTCAATTTTCTAGGTTATCCTCTTATAGAAACAGAAAACAATTTATCAGCTCTCCTCTTACAGAACCTTGAACACAATTGCACCAAGCTAAGATTAGTAAAAATCTATAAATTAAATCTTGATATACCTTAACTGAATACATCATCTCTAGATAATAGAGGCTCCCTTTTTCAGGTGAGATAAGATATAGACCACCACTTCATATTACCTGTAAGCCGCGGCTCTTGTCAACTTAATCCACCAAGTAAATAGACCTGTTGTACGCTTTGGTCCCAACAACTAACGAAGTTTCTTGGGAAAGGAAGGATCGGATATGAGGAGCCCGTAGGGAATATGGTGAGTACATGGTACACATACTTTATCCGGTGGCTATAATTAGCTCACAGGCCGATCGGAGGGATAGTTTGTCGCAGGGTGGAAAAATTATCCAGAATTAACGTGAGTATGTTAATCTACAATAAAAAATCACACTACATCATTAATATATTATACTTCAAAAAACAGTGGGAAAAATTAGATGAAGGATCAATGTTACCTGACTTGAACAACAGCTACAATGATCACTACATCTATCTTTGTCATTGAGTTAATGCACAATCAAGAATAGTCAAGCTGAGGAGAAACAGCAAATTTCAGTCCTTCTATGACACGAAAGAATGTAACCTTTGTGGAGAGAATATTGATGGTGTCAGCTCTTAGTCCTTTGTTTCAATGTGAACATGCAGTAGGGCACATCTGTTTTGTCACTGAACAGGTGAAGGCAAAAATTCAGCCATATGTATAAAGAGTTCTCGGTTTGATAATAGTATGCAAGATAGGTAATAACAAAAATAGGAAATTGCCTTGCCTATAATCCATCGTCACAGCGCCATAGAGATTTTTTCAATTTAAAGATCTATATTAGTTTTCATATTCATTAACGAAGATATTGTTACCTTCATGAACTCAACCTTCATGAATTGATAAGTTATATTTGGTTGAACTAGTAAGTTTGTTATTGATTGTTGAGTGGGGTTACCTTTCCCATACTAAATTTCTTCAAGACAAAAGGTAGAAAATAAACTTCAGTCTCGCAAATAAAGCACCACAAAAAGATTATTCGATACATACTGGTATATTATTGTTACTCCCTCCGATCCATATTAATTGACTTTGATTTGTCAAAATTTGGATGAACCTATATACTAAATAGTGTGTAGATTTATTCAAATCTAGATAAATTTAAGTCAATTAATATAGGCCGAAGGGAGTGTAAGAGTTGAGAAGATTTAAATTTGTGACATGTTTTAATATGGATAACATCAATACAGAATTTTTTCTAAATGACTAATATTAAACTCAGTGAGCACAATGACGATTCATAGTGGAACCTTTTGCAGGTGCCTTTCACACACCTTAAATCATACATGTTACATGCTAGATGAGTATAACCTGTCAGGAGTTCAGAACAACATAAAACATTGTTGATCAGTATTATCTTATATTTTTTGAAACTATTATTATCTTATATACAATCATGATGAGATAATACTATGTGTGGTAATCGGCAAAGCAAGCAAACCCTCTAATCATCTGGAAAACGGTAATTGGACCATGCAACTCAGCATCTACCTGATAAACATGTAATGGAATACTGGGGAAAGCTTTGTATACATAGAATTCTAATTAATATTAACAATGCGTGCTGATGCATACCACGGAGAATGATACATCCTGATTTTAAATAAAAACAAAATCCAGAAAGAGCACTTAAAAACCGGATTACCAATGCTCAAACAGTGGAATACTTTCCAGATCAAAGGGACACACGGATCTGAAATACCTTTTTGCATATTAAAGGAGTACATGTTTACCTCCGGTCAGAGGAAACGCCGAGGCGGATGGCTGTGCAAGCGCATAATTAGGTCATCAACTACTTAGTGTCCACGGTAAGGAAGAGTAGCCTTCTCCATGTTGTACCTTGGAGGCAGGTCAGAATAAATTGGATGCAAGCATGGAGGTCCCATGGCTTGCATATTGGACTCGTTCCTGTCAGATTGAGAAGGCAAAGCCGAAGAGATCCAGGAGTTGACGACTCATGCTATGCTACTTCGCACCAGATTTAGAAGCAAAGGCGGAGACCAAACATCATGCATCAGACCACATCCATATTTCCATCCAATATTTAATTCAATCCAAGAAGTATCATCTGCCTCACGGGATTATAAAGCATAAAATACCAAACATGATGGCCTATTTGAGAAAAAGAAATAGCAGGCAAATCCACCTTGCCATTGCCTGAGTTGGTATCGCAGAGGAGCACGGGAGCACGGGAGCGGCTGGCGGCGGAAGCGGCCCACTAGAAACGACGACCTAGCGGCTCCAATCCCCTCCTATGGGATTAAAAAAAACTTGCGATGGAAGAGTTTGAAGGATGGACGATAGGCCTACGAGGAGGAGTTGCCACCGTTTTTTCCCATGGAACGGCTTTAGACGGTTAAAAGGCATATCAGATGGATGAATTTATAGTTCCTCCGATTCATATTAATTAATTGACTTTGATTTGTTAAAATTTGGATGAACCTATATACTAAATAGTGTCTAGATTCATTTAAATCTAGACAAATTTGAGTCAATTAATATGGGCCGAAGGGAGTATTGATTTTCTGGATTAACGTGGGAGTTTCTACGGTGCCTCCAATTAGTAAATATAAGATGCTTGGTTTTGTTTTTGGAGGATTTTATTTTGTAACAAGTGTAGAGGATCATTTATGCTATGTTTCTATGGACCAAATTTTTAATTAGCTTTATTATCTATTTTGTTTTAGAAGAACACGAGGAGTCGTACACGTGTGATGGCTGCGAAACAAGCTGCACCACCCATTGATATGCTAACCCCCCGAGTAACTTGATATCGATTTCATCGAGGAGTTTCAGCTGAATCGTTTCAACCGTCTCAAGATCCGAAAGATCAAGTCCACCAAGTGGACGTGTCCTTACAATGTTGGTGTATATGAATTTGTTTTTCAAGATTCCGCATGTATCGCCGTTTGACGCTTGAGTTCCTCAGCACCTTGACACATTCAGTGTTCTCACACTACTTCCCCCATGAGAAAGTGTCTGGAGTTGATTGCATCAACTTCCATCTTATGAACCGTGAGTATTCCTTGACCCTCAACCAATGGGCTCACAAGTTTTGGTTTGCCAACAATTCCACCGACATATGCTCCACCAGCTTTGTCCTTTATCCAACACCCTTGGCCTACTTTAATAAGATGATAATTCGTGGAAACACACCCAAGAGAAATCATATTGAACACCTTGTTGTTCGTTATTTGTTTTATGTTATTGCTAACACCTTTCAGGCACGTGGTGAGTTTACTCGAGTTAATGAGGAGGATATGATAATCCTCGTTAGAGATGCTATTCCTAAATGTAACTTAACGCCAATTTGGGCGCCCATTCTTTTGTTTTATCTTAAGCATCAAGATCTGTAGCTTCGAGGTTCCATATGAGGATGAGGATTCATAACCATGCTTGCACGGGCTCTTCATGTCAACTTAGGTAATATCCAACGTTGGCAGGAGGCAGCCGTCTTGTTTTTTCTACTTTGAGAGCTTGTGGTATGATTTCTAGAACTAATGGTAGTTAATTCCTTGATATACTTGGAGCAGATCACTTGATCGCAGCTCCTTTTCCTAATGGGCTATACTCTATCGAGGAGGGACGTTTGTGTTATGATGCCCAGGTTGAGGCAAGTCTGCCCCAACAAGAAGTACCAACGGATGAAGAAGGAGAAGATGAAGAAGTAGAACAAGAAGGACCCGAACAATATGTGCAACCACCAAACTTCTACACCACCGATGATGATATCTTTACTCTCAAAGGAAACATCCAAAACATGAATAACCTCTCCATCAACCTTCGAGATGCTACTGCCAACCTCTCCACCCAGTTCAACAATTGGAGCAGCCAATGGAACATGGGGGATTTTCCACCACCCCAATGAGCAATAAAAGGGATTGCAAAAGCATGATCTTGGGAATGTGTTCCCCGTTTTTATTTGGGTAATAATGAGGTCGTAGTCCAGCTACTTGGGAGCTTTGAAACACTCTTGGTGTCCTATTCCAACACTTCTTTTTTCTTTCATTTTTGTTTGTTTTTATTTTGTTAGTTCCTTGCTTGGTCGCAAGTTCTTTTCTATTTTTTATCCCCTTCCTCAAAAATATAAAAATATTTTTCCACTTTTTCCTTTTTTGCGAAAGTGGATTTGCCTATTGCCTCTTTTCTTTAATATTGTTATGAGGGTGATTTTGACTTGAGTTTTGAAGGAACACATCCCCATAAGGAATAGGATTATGAAGTCACTCATGAGAGGTATGTCCTATGTCTCCCACTTTAGAAGTTTGAATTGTTTATCTTAGTTAGTTGATGTGCTAAGATGCTATGCTAGTAGGAGTAATTCAAAATAGTTAGAGTAAAGCTTTTTATTTGCATGAATAATTGGTTGTGGAAGCTTTTGCTGTAGTTCTTGTAGCTAACCGAGTCTTGGCTTGGAAATAATATTGCCAAACAAGTACAACAAAAAGGTCTCAAATTTTATGACTTGTTTGATGAACGATTGTCTTGAGAGTTTACCTTTCAAGATACTTAACTCCATAGATGTTTTGATAGACTTGATAGAACTCTTGAAAGGAGTTGTTTGATACAAATGAAGTCTAGCGGTAACTATGATCCATTCCAAAGGTACCATGCGGATTAAACTATGGTACTGTTTAAAAAAAATTATATTTTGATGCACACCTTTGAATGCCAACAACACCGCTGGCCTATGAACGATCAATTGTACAATGCCTGATTTTGGCTATGAGTTGACGAGGGTGGCAATTGTCACCATAATTGTAACATCCCAATTTCAGCAATCCCGATCTTTTGTCAAGAAGGCAGAAATTAGGGGGAACAAAATGTGGCACCCCGGATTTACAGTCCGAGAATACCTGTTATGCATACAATTCACGTTCCCATGATCAGTGAGCCGTGAGCATAACCGACTACTATCAATACATCATACAGAGAGTAACTATTACAAAACTTACAAAGTGGTCACTAGGGCGATTACATCACAAATAGCGGAAGTCTTCAAGCCAGAGCCCATGTCATGCCTTAACCTACAGGCAACTGACTAGGAAAACGGCCTAGCTCGCTTAGACGTCAACAATCTCCATTGTTCCTCTTGCTTCTGAAAATCTGGCCAAGCAAATAACCAGGGACAATGTCGGTGAGTACCTTGAATGTACTCGCAAACTACCTTAAGTGAGCAATAATAAAGGATATGGAATATGGCTATGGTAGGATGGATCCATGAGAGGTTCTTTTATAAACTAGTTTCTCTTGTAGATATAGCATATATATCTATATCTTTGTTGAAAACTTTTGTAAAACAATTGGAAACCTTTTTGAAAAGTTTTAAGAAAACGCTAGGATTTTGGGTCACCCATTTGTTTCTCTTTCCTGTCATCTCATGACCAAACTCCTTCCTCCTTTTTCCGACCATCTCATGGTCAAATCATTTTCAAGCCCTTGCTTTTCCGAAATCCTTTTTGAATACAAAACCAGCACCGCCCCACAGCAACCTTCCCAACCGTCCATGACCGTGGACACGGCTATTCGAATAGATTTACACTTTGCAGAGGTTGTACACTGTACCCACACCATCAGATTACCTATCCCTGATCTACACCGATCGTGGGTCGAATAACTAGTCAAGACCTTCCGGATGCCCTCTCCGATACAAGTGCCTACCCTATGAGGTTAATCCCCTCAAAATCGGGACGCCCTATATAGTCACAAGCCAACCGAAGCGTGTTTTGCACCTCGTCGGGTGTGCGCTTTCAGTGAGGGGCTCATAGTAACGTCTGGTCGTCCTTAGACAGTATGTAGCTTCTCTAGACCAATGTTTCACATGGGACTTTGCAGGTGAAGGCCCAACCTCCAGGGATTCGTCCCCCGTAGTAGTTCGAGGCACCTATTCTGGATTAGACAAATTTCTAGCCTAGCTCCGTCCCATTCTAGAGTAATGTGGTTGCACGGGTTAATTGTTCTAGCAAAACTGCAAAGAACCAGGTGCGTTTTAATAAACATTTTCCTCCATATTTCGTCCAATCCTTTTTGTAAAACCAAAATCTTTTTCATTTTCATCTTCACTTGGTAGGCCAAGCCTCACCAAGGTTTTCTCATAAAACATTTCTATAAGCTTTTCCGGGGTCTTCCCATCCCATAGTTTTGCTTCGGCTAAAACGGGGTTTCCAAAGGGGCATGGTGTTTTACACCATCTATCATACTAGGGGCAAGTGGATGTCATCAAAGGGTTTTTACCTAATGGTATAGAGGGGACAATAGTTTGGGGGAGCCAAACATTCCCACATATACAACATAAATAAGTAAACTATGCAATTTAAGTAAACCATTTGAATAACATGCATGGGTTATAAAAATAGGACAAGGGGTTTATGAGAAATAAGGTGGCTTGCCTGTGACCAGCAAGATGTCCCTTGACGGTGTTAGATAACCAGAATACCGAGTACAATAATAATAAGAGAAACCCGACGCTTTCTTCTTCTCGGCGTCTCACAATTCGCAACTATCGTCGTTATCGGCTACACATGCAAACAAACAATACCACATTTAGTACAATTCATACAAATCTCAAACCATACATCAAGCAAAAGACAAAACAAGTTTATAGATCAGTAAGATTGAGGATTTTTCTTTGGGTGCAAGGAAATGCTTTGATTGCATTGTGGATTTGCTAGAATAGATTTATAGTCCAAACTACCTAGATAATTGGTTTTTGAGTAAGGGCAACTTTTGTATGATACGACTGTATAAAACTGATACCATCAGATAGGCATTGATAAAATGAAACCAACAAAAGTAGTTTCGCTATTTTATCAATATCCAATCATTTATAATGATTTTTATAGTTAATAAAAGTCTACTTTTAGGAAATAATTCACTAGGGTTGTTCTGGATTTCCAAAAATTATTTCCTTGGGTGATTAGATAGTATTTGTTGGACTGATTCAAGTGAAGTTGGAATCAACTTAAAATAATGACTAGAATGCCCCCAGGAAATTCCCAAAGGTATTACTGGAAGAATTTTGTCATTTTGACCAAATTAAATATATAGGAGATTTTTGGGTGATTCCAAGGACACTAGTTATGAACTGCAAATATCTTTCTTTAGAAATTTGAATCATAATTTTTGGATTTACAGAATTATCTTGATGAATTTATTGGTTTATAAACCATGCATAGAATAATTTAATTCACCAGAATTCAAGAATAGCTCAATAAATCTTGGGCTCCTGGGTTTTGGTTCTTATTGGTATGGAGGTTTACTGGGAGTTGGAATTAGGTCAGTACCATTTATTATGTGACCTAGGTAATTTTCTAAATGCAGAAAATGCCTGATTTTGTTATTTTTTGTTGTGGGTAAACCAAGAAGCCATTTTGGGTAGGGTCAGGGTGTCATGCAAGGGAAGACTAACATCTTTCAGAACCAATTGGATTCATGCCATTTTAAAACACCAAACTCTCTGAAATAATTTATTAGTGGAATGGACATATCTTGGTAGATGATTTATCTAGTCCTTATTTTGGTACAAAATTGGTTCTGCATGTTAGATAAAACATCCCTGTACTTGAGAAATTTTGGATCAGATTACTTTTAGGTAGTTTATATTTTAATTTGCATTCAAACTGGTAGGTAAGGTGCAAATCTAGAATTCTAAAACAAAAGTAAAAAGGGAAAAAGGCTTTGTGCCGGTTTCGAACAGATCTAGGCCGCGCAGGGAATCCAGGCCTGTCCGGCGTCTTCTGCACGTGGGAGTGTGGGGGATTCAAAAGTCGGGGTGGGCCCCGGTCGTCAGCGACCCGGGTCAGCCGAAGCGGTAAGGGGTATTCCTGGCCGTGCAATCTAGTTGGGATTGACGACAAGGGTTCGTCGTCCACCTCTCGACGAGGGAATCCGACGGGGACCCTAGGGCAGGGAGGCGGGGATGGGGGCGCTCACCAGAGGGCTCAGGGCACTGCGAGGACTAGGGGAGGTGACGTGGCTCGTGCAGACGGTCCGGACGAGGGGCGACATGGTCAGTTTCCTCGTCAGGGAGCGGGGCGCACGATGGTGACCGAGGGAGAGATCGTTGGATCTTCACGGCGGCGCCCTTAGAGGTGATCCTGGGGAAGAAGAGAGGTAGGATTAGGCGCATAAGGGTTGGGGATAACCAGTAGGGGAACATGCAGTAGGAGAGGCGCGGGGAGGAGAGCCCCATAAGCAAATCTTGGTCGAGGCCGAGATCTTCTTTTTCTTCTTCCCTCGGCTAGGAAGAGTAGGAGAGGAGGGGAGAAACCTGGGGGAGGTTGTGGGGAAGTGAAGGGAATAAATGGAAGGCAGAGGCGTCCTGCTGGTGGCCTCTGGCCTTTAAGAGCCAAGGGGAGAAGTTCCATGGTGGATAGAGTGTAGGTGGGGTGTGGGGGAGGGGACGCTGGCCATCCATTGGGCAAGGGGGCGGTGGAGAGGTGGGGTGGGGTACTAGGGTCGAGCAGGGAGTGGTTGGTGTGTTGGGAGTGGAGATATTGCGGTGACCCAGCATACCACTGCATGATGTTGTATACTATAGTCGTTGACATAACACCAATGAAACACCGTTCACTAGTATTACATCCCTCAGAGTAGTACAACAGAAACACAGCAGGTCCAAGACATGACTATAGGTTACAATTCAACTCTTTACACAAGATCCAGAGAACACTCTAGGTTAAAGAGAGAGAATGAAACTTCTTACAAAGAAGAATCAGGAATAACAACTCAAGAACTATCATACTAATAAGACTAGTATCCGAACTACTGGTCTGGCATTGCTGCTATTGCAATACACTAAAGAAATAGGTTCTATGGCTAGAGATTATATTCCTATCTAATCAGTAACTTCGTCTTCACTTGAATTGATGTATATGTTGACTTTCTTGACTTCATTGAAGAACTTTAGCTTCTGGTGATGATTTCTGGAGCATAACTTGATGTAGACGTCGTCTTAATGGCTTCAGAATCTAGCAAGGGTTAAGAAGATACGTTGAGTACGAGCGTACTCAGCAAGTTCACTAGAAAAGGAGTGTTTGATGCACTATATCTACAGCCACAGACCGTAGGTCGTAGGCAATGCAAGTTTTCATAAACATTTCTTCAAAGGTTGCTTTTATTCTGAAAATCTATGTCCGTTAGCCTTCACGGGTTTACCGGAACTTTCATGGAGTTCCTTTCCCGCCGCGGTCGCAGCTCCTTCCCGGAACAGGGAGTAACAAGTTATAGTTCTTACACTCTGCAGAGGTGCGTTACTTTACCAATGAGAGATGAATCCTTGTTGCACAACCGGGCGATCTTTCCCGTCCACACTTCCTATGGTGTGAGGCCCAGTAGATGATCCAAGCCAATCACTGCCCCCTTCACGACCTCGCATGCCTCCTTGGTGTACACCATGCCCACATATTGAATTACGGCAATGGTTTGTACAGACCGTTAGATGCCAGAACTATCATGGGACGTTGATAGTTGCCACCCATATGCAGCATATCCTCTACGAAATACCAATTAATATGCATGCTACGAGTGATAATAGCCATGACCTGCACATCCGGCTACATGGTAGAGGAAGAAGATACAACTAACTTCTCTATCCCATTCCAAATCTCATGGTTAACGCGTGATATACGGCGCAAGAATCACTGGTGACATTGGTTGTTAAGTCCTAGATAATATGTTCCTTTACCACCGGAACTTTTATAGTAGGCTATTACCTCATGGTAAATAGCCTATAGTCATATTATTATGAAAATAATGTTTTCTAACCTTTTTCAAATGCAGGTGATGACAATACTGGATTTGCAAAATACTTTACAGAAAATAATCAAAGGACATGAGCAAGTGTGAACTTTCCTTTTGTGATTGCAAGATTATGCACTCACGGTCTTCGAGACAATATAAGATCCAATATCCGAAGTCAGCATCATTGGTCCGGTAAGGACTAATGTTTAAAGAAGCAAGATGCAGTTATGCATAAGTAATGATATGCATTTTGTAAAACTCCCAAAGTGAATCCCCAATGCTTTGAGTGAAGTGAATTTAGGTGATTCTTTTAAGAGTTGGTTTATCTTCAAATTTTACTTTATAAGTAATGACATTTATAAGGAACTTAAGTGATAACAATTCTAAATATACATGTAAAGTATAAAGTAATGTGATTATGATTAATTGTCATTTGGTGACTAAGATAAAAGTCCTTGGTTTTAATTGTAAAGAGTTGAAGAATTTATTATGAGATTATTGTTTGACGTGGCAAAAAGAATAACATTTGAAGAAAAGATTTCCTTCCTAAGGTTTAAACAACCCTGATAGATTTTAGAATATGATTGATAGAATGTGATTGATGTTGTTTATGCTTGCTTGAATTGTCTGGACTTGAGATGCTTTATGTCTTAATTGAAATAGACCAAATTTAACTATAAAAACCTAAGTATTTTACAAGACATGATATTTATAAGCTTTGAGACTAAAGTTAACTTTAAAAGGGTAAGTAAACTTAAGGTGTGATATGTTTTTAATTATTCCCAAGTTTTAAATTTATGATAGGTATAACTAAGGTGTGGAATTATTCACTTCATATTTAAGTGGATGATTGGATTAAATTTGTTTTGATATCATGAAAATAATATGCAATTATTAAATGAAAGTATAATTTGGATGATATTATTAATGTGTTAGACTTAAAGTCATGTTAATTATTATTTAGATGTTAAGACCATTCTCTCTTCATATAAGTGAATGATATATAAAATTATCTTAAAGTTTGTGGTTTTGAATTTTGGTTTAGGATTTAATAGACTATTATAAAGTTAATGATTTATGCTTAAGTTTTATTATAAATCTTAGTTGTGGTTTAGAAATTTAGTAATTAGATTTTAAGGGTTTGATATTTCTACAGAAATATAATTATTTCTTATTTAAGAAATGTTTTTAAAGAATTTTCAAAATAGATAATAGACAAGGATTTATTACTTTAAAATATGAAAAACCTTTCGAATATTATATTTAATAATTTTCTAGTGTAATATATTTTTTCAAGACTTTAAAAATGATTTTTATTTATTTTTAAGTATTATTCTTATGTTTATAAAATTCCATCAAGGATTAAATGTCTTTGAACATTTACTTCATATTTTATTTATAAAAAATTAGGCTAGTATTTTTATAAAATAGTATATTTATTTTTATACACAAAAATGGATTTTATTCATTTTTAGGATTTTTCCTTATTTTATGAAATTTTACTTAGGATTTAATGGTGTTAATATTTATTTGATTTATATTTATTTTAAACAAATAAAGTTATATATTTTTATTAGGTAGATCTTATTTTTATGATGATTTAAATATTTTAGTTGTATTTCTATGATATAATTCTTTAGAGCTTTAATTGTCAAAAGGCATTTTGGTAATTTTTATTTTATTCTTTAATTTTCTATTTTATTGAAATCTGGCCTATTTGAGTTGGGCACATGGGCCGACTCGGCCCAACTAAACCGGGCTTGGGGTCATCTTGACCCCTGACCCACTCTCTCTCCCTCACCCAACACACGCCACACACGACCTCATCCTCTCAACCCCTGCCTGCGTGCGATGATGTCGCCATGCCAAGAAGACTTACCCCGGCCATGCCACCGTCTCCTCCACCATCTGCTGGCGCTGCCGGCCATTGAAGCTCTATTGCCGCCTGGCCAATCAGGTCCTCCGATTCGATTTGGCCTCGAGGCCTTATCGAGCTCGCCCTCTCTCATCTCCTAGCGCCAGGGTTCAGTGTTGGGTCGTCGTGTGCCAGTGGTCCTGTGGTGCTCTTCGTCGGCCTAGACCTCCTCTTCTTCAGCTCGACGCCAGCGGGTAGGTGTGCAGGCGCAACCCCGACGTCTCCTTCTCCTAATGCCTGCGGGAGGGCGCTGTCAGCGCAACCCTGGCATCGGGTGCTTCCTCTGATTAGATGATGGCGTTGAATAGGAGTTGTTCCATAGCTTCGTCAAGCCAACGCTCCAGGTGCTTGGCACCCTCGGTGAGCTCAAATTTCCTGTGACCAGCCTTTGTGCTGATGGCCTTGATCCATGATTCTGCTATGTTTGTTTGTGGCTGATTTATTGGTAGCTAGAATTCCTAGATTTGGATGAGCAAGTGCTCCAGTGGAACTAATTTGGGTTAGTGGTTGTGCTGCTAGGGTTGGTGAGTGCTAAACTGTGGCTCAAGTTGGTAACTCCAGGCCCTAGTGTGATTCTTCTATGCTTGTCTGAATCTTTGATTCTGTAAAATGATTATAATGTATAGATACTGATTCTTAGGAATACTACCTAGGAATATGATGTAATTCTGTCTGGAATGATTTTTCTCTAGTATTGCTTACTGAATATGGGATGACAACATGACATTGAATCATTTGCACAACTTTTTAAACCTTTGGTTGGAAAGAAATGATTCATTGGTTCTAAAGAGTGATTTGTGTGACTTCTGTTTGCTGTAGAACCCTACTGTGGTGCCTCTAGTGATTGTGCATAGTTGTGATGTATTCCCTTTTGAGAGTAAACAATGATAGCTATCCCTTATAGTTGGCTGTTGGGTTTGGGTTTAGCTATCTGGGTACCATAATTGGATGCCAAAGATGTTAAGGCTGAGGTTTTATCTTGAGTCAAACACATACTAAGGTGGTTATCCTTAGCTGATTATAAGCTAAGTCAAATGTTTTTTAGAGATGAAATGATTCCTTGATAGATGGATAACGAGATGGTTTAATAAACTGCTTGGCTTGCAGATCGAATGATGTGCCATATGTGGATTGCCCATATGGCAATAATTTTTATGATTCCTGAATTTATAATCAGGAAGATGATTAGTTGTTGGTTATACTGTTTTAGTGGTTTCTCTTGACTTGATTATTTTTGTGGTGCGTCCATACAGGAGTGTGCACAAAATAACCTCAGGTAGGATGATCTGCTTCTTATACAACTAACAAAAACATTTAAACCTAAATGCTTGTGATGCTGGTCTAAAGCATAGTTCATATTTAAAATAAATGTTTCCCTTCATTACTTAACCCTTCCTTGGATGCAAAAGCTGAGGCTTTGATGATGTTTGGATACAACAATTACTGCTTGCTTATAAAAATTATCTAGTGATGATCTAGTACTCACTTGAGTATAGATATGAGGATTTTCTATTGCCCCCATCCATTTTCTAAGATGCAATGGTAAGAACAGATATTAAGCATGATCTTAGATGGATAACCTATTGTTGGAGCTAACTTCTAATGCTGATACTTTTGTTGGGATAAGTTCTGCTGTTATTGGCCTTGATTACTGATTCTTGTGGTGAGCTGCTCCTCCTGGTACCATTGCCTTTCTTTTTCTTGATCTACTAGACTTGTTCTTCTTGCTTGGACCTTGATCAGTTGCTGTTGTATCTTGATATCCTGCTTCACCCTCCTTTTACTACTCCACCCACTACAACAGCTATAACCTGGCCTTCTCCACCTTGTCCTTGCCATTGGATGGCTTCTCAAAGCAACCATGGTGCAAGTGGTGTGGTGGTGATCTGGGTGGTTCTTGTGGTGCTATGAGAGCAGTTTGTTCTTGAGGTGTGATAAACAGAAAGGAGATAAGAGAATGGGTGTGGTGCTATCTAGTGCTACTAGTGAGTGCTACGGCTGTGCTCTCTCCTTGTGTACAGAAATTGCTTCCTTCTTGTCTACTTCCTGGGTTACTGTTGTGCTAACAGCACAACATTTGCATGCTGATGTGTGAGCTGCTTACAACTGGTCCCCTACTGGGTGCATGTTTCCACCCCTAGATATTTTTCTATGGATGAGATCAAGGAATGATGGATATTATCTGGTTGTAACATTTTCTTTTCTACTTAACATGCGAGGTGTAAATGTTGATTTAGCTTCTGCTGATGTGGATATTCCTGGTTGGCTGTCATTCTTTATATTTTCTAAACTTGTCACTGAAAGAATTAGCCAGTCTCACTAATTATTACTAAACTTAACTAGTATGTATATTTGACTTATTTTTTTCTTTTAAGTTTAAACTTAGCTAGAGCTAGAGGGTATTATAGCTTGCCTAAGATTGGAAAAATTGGTTACTTTGACCCACAAATACCTCTCTATATTTCATGTGTATAGAATCATTTGATCTATGTCCTAGATGTTTCCTAGATTTGGTAATGCCCTCTAGTTCTAGGTTGTGGAATTTAGGAGTACTTCCTAAATTCCCTAACTAAGTTTAATAAATTAAATTGCCTCACCTATGGTGGGGCAAACATTTTAACTTTACAAAATGTTTCCGTTCTTTTGTTGTTTATTCTACAGGAATGAAGATAAGGAGAAGAAAAGAAAATATAAGATTTAACTTAGGCCCAATAGTTAAGGTTTTAGTATAGGTTCTTATGTTTGTTGTAAATTTTATTTTATTATTTTGTTGCAACAACAATGTAACATTGTCTTATGTAATAAAGTGTTCCATTATTGTTTTATTTGTAACTTGTATCTATTAAATGTTTATATCTTCTTATAAATAAGAATTCAATTCTTATTTATTATTAAAATTCATTTCTTAATTGTAATTTACTCTTATTATTTTATTGTAAAAGAACAATGCAATACTTAATGTATTCTTATAATAAAGGATTCTTTTATATCAATATTATAACCATTTCCCTTAACTTAATTATTGCATTATTATTTCTGAATTTCCAAATTCAAAATTAGAATTGAATTTGGAATTCAAAGTAAATTTCAAATTCTACCACTCTAAAAACACGTATAATATCTAAAGGTCATGTTAAATCTCTCGCATCTGTTCTGATGTTCCTATCAGAACAAGGGAGATATCGATTCCTCTATAGTTTCTTTAGTTTTGCGCGAAAATTACCCGGATTTTCTGATGCATGGATGCAATGCACACACATGTGTCTTATCTATTTTGAGGTGCTAATCGCGGGATGTTACAGACTCTCCCCCTTAAAATAAACTTCGTCCCCGAGGTTCGTAAACTCTCACGTTTCAGAGTGAGGAATTGTCCTTTATTGGTTACGGAATTTCTCAACTTCATGGTAACCTCAAATGGAAATAGTTGTAGTATTCCATATCGAGATCTTTTTCTTTGAATTCTTATCATTCTTGGCAATCTCCAACTTGTTGTCTTCAATACCCCAAAGTTCCTTTTACTTTACTCCCTTAGGGGTATTTCCTTATTATGGAATCCTTAAATTGGAGCTTCTTCTTTAGTTCATTCCCCTTCTTAGGTATCCTAATCCAACTCCTTTACTTGATCATAAAACTTCCTTGCCATAGTATCTCAGGTTTAGGAAGTCTCACAAAAATAGGGTTTTAACTCTATTAAACAATCACTATAGTCAAAATACTAACTTTTGATTTATGATGGTATGGTTTATACTGGTAGTCCTTCCAAAGATTGGTGTTAAACACATTTAGTCCACACCCATCGGAATTTATTGTTTCTCTAAACATGTCTAATTGGATGTGTTTTATTCCCTCTCAAAGATCACTTAAGAGTTGTTTCTTTTAGAATTAGTCTGTTAGGACTATTCTATTTTAGCACCTTCAAGCTTTTTCCTTAGCAAGCTTTAGATAATCTTTTGTTGTTACTTTAAGTACTTATTCAACTTCTACTTACTAATTAGCTTAAGGTTGAGTCCTACTATCTTGAGGTAAATTTTATCTTCTATTTTAGACATACTTCTGAAAGTACTTTTATTATGATGTATCCTTTTAACCTTATAAGAATAAGGCTTAATGTTGTCATAGGTTAGAACTTCTTCTCCAACCTTTGCTCTGATAATCAGATAACAATACTTCCATTTCTATTGTTTACTCTCCCCCTTAGGGTTTACTAATGGTCTTTAAACTGTCTATAAAGTACTATTAGCATTATAATTAGAATATGGGTCTCTATCCAGCTTATACTCTACCTAGTTAGGGTCTTATGAAAGATTATACGGTGTATCCACACAATTGTGGATCTCCGAAGTGAATCTTTCAGCATTATTTGTCTTAATTACTATTTGGACATTTTTGCTTTGATAGATCTAACTTCGCGAAGTGCCTCGAAAGACGGTCGCTTTACTGTTTATACTCCTTCATGTCTTTCTTAACTTAGGCCAAGTTGTATGCTCTTTATGCAATTTTTAAGAGGATCTGGTTAACTAAGTTAACTAACACCGGCTGCAGACAAGATACCAACTGTGGATCAGAATACCAACTATGGATCAAATACCAGCTGTGGATCATCCTAGGTTGTAGGTATTACCCTACGACTTCCAACATCCTTATGGCATTCTCTCTGAATTGTCAGAGCTTGAATACCATTTTGGTTCCAAGGCTTCTTCTTTGTACTAATTCATGATGCTTCCATGAGCTAGATACTACTACTCCATCAACTTATTAGTAACACCACCTACTTCGGGTGAACTTAAAGTTTATTACTTCTTGTTGCCCCAAGTATTTTGTACACTAAACTTCTTTCTTATTACAGTTTAGTAATGATCTGAACTTGATCCATCCTTCAAATTGCGTTCATACTCTTTATACTTGCTTCATTCTTCATGTAAATCTTTGTCTTGATCTTTAGAACTCGTCACCCCCTTACACGAATTCCCTTACTCTATCTAGGTCTATAACATCAAGTAGTAACTGGATGTTGCAACATGCATTTGCACACCAAGTCAAACTTCATGTACAAATCTAGTCAATCAAGAAGATCCAAGAAAAACCAATAAATCCAAATGGTACATATAACACACAATATTCTAAGACCGGAATATAGTAGTTGAGTATAATATCTCTAGAATTCAGGGTTAGTTGTGTAGTATATGACACCTCGTCGTATAGGTTTACATTGTGATACTTAGCACATAGGGGTCAAACTATTCTTTATCTCAATATTTACCTAAATTGCTCAATTGCAACAGGATAATTTTTAACAAAGTGGTCTCAATTTAGTTTTGACTAACCTTTAGTATCACTCTTGGAATGGCTAATATAACCAACCTATCATTATTTAGTAAACTAACCTCACATGATCACTCCAAATGACTAATGACTTTATTTGATAACTTAAACCAAAGATTATTAGAAACTTTTTAGCACCTATGACTTCTATCATAGCTCTACCATGGTATTTTCATACTTCTACTCCAAGATAAATCACTAAGTACTTGTCATACTTACACTTACATCATGGTTTCAGAGCTAATCTCACCATGATCTTATTATATTTTGCCTCTTTATCATGATTTAAGAGCTAATCTAACCATGATGACTTTGTTTCACACTACAAAATTATTAAATCTTAACATAATTTCACTTCATTACGTAGAATTCGCAAGTGAATCCCACATGATTACTACTCATTACATTTTATCCTGATGATATTCATCATGTTGTCTTTGGTTAACAACTAACAATAAAATTCCACTCTGTGCTACTTGAATTATAGAGTTAGACTACACCATTAAGACCATTTCAATTGATGTCTTAAACTCGATCCTAATCTACTATGGCCAATTGACTTTCCTACAGTATCTTGGTGGGTTATGTCTCCTTCGGAAGACACTAAATAGCACTATACTGAGAAAAGATAAAATAATTACTCCTAAGAAAGAATGACTTAAGTATCTGGTGACAAGGTTTATCCTCAAGTGGATACTCATCACAAGTCATAAAAAATTTGGTTTAGATAAGATGGCTCCTATAGTCACTATCCAACCTACAGATCTTCCTAAAAGGGTTCTAATCCTAAGGTCAAAGCATATGCTCTGATACCAACTGCGGTGACCCAACATGCCACTGCATGATGTAGTACACTATAGTCGTTGACATAACACCAATGAAACACCATTCACTAGTATTACATCCCTCAGAGTGGTACAACAGAAACACAACAGGTCCAAGACATGACTATAGATTACAATTCAACTCTTTACACAAGATCTAGAGAACACTCTAGGTTAAAGAGAGAAAGAAAGTTCTTACAAAGAAGAATCAGGAATAACAACTCAAAAACTATCATACTAATAAGACTAGTATCTGAACTATTGGCCTGGCATTGCTGCTATTGCAATACACTAAAGAAATAGGTTCTATGGCTAGAGATTATATTCCTATCTAATCAGTAACTTCGTCTTCACTTGAGTTGATGTATATGTTGACTTTCTTGACTTCATTGAAGAACTTTAGCTTCTAGTGATGATTCCTGGAGCATAACTTGATGTAGACGTCGTCTTAATGGCTTCAGAATCTAGCAAGGGTTAAGAAGATACGTTGAGTACGAGCGTACTCAGCAAGTTCACTAGAAAAGGAGTGTTTGATCCACTATATCTACAGCAACAGACCGTAGGTCGTAGGCAATGCAAGTTTTCATAAACATTTCTTCAAAGGTTTCTTTTATTCTGAAAAGCTATGTCCGTCAGCCTTCACAGGTTTACCGAAACTTTCATGGAGTTCCTTTCCCTCCGCGTTCTCAGCTCCTTCCCGGAATAGGGAGTAACAAGTTAAAGTTCTTACACTCTGTAGAGGTGCGTTACTTTACCCATGAGAGATCAAATCCTTGTTGCACAACCGGGCGATCTTTCCCGTCCACACTTCCTATGGTGTGGGGCCCAGTAGATGATCCAAGCCAATCACTACCCCCTTCGCGACCTTGCATGCCTCCTTGGTGTACACCATTCCCACATATTGAATTACGACAATGGTTTTTACAGACCGTTAGATGCCAGAACTATCGTGGGACGTTGAGGGTTCCCACCCATATGCTGCATATTGTCGTGGTATTGCCGACGAGTACGCCATGGAGGGGTCCTCACAATGCGTGTTTAGAGACGTGGGGGAAGGCAGACGGTTGACGGGTACAAGGTAACACAGCTTACCCAGGTTCAGATCCCACAATGGTGGCGGAATCCTACTCCTGCTATAAATCACTATAATGGCAATACGCCGAGTTACAGATATAGGTTCGCTGTGCGAGGTGTATTCTAATCGCTACTTGGTCATCTGTAGTTGTTCCCTAAAGGCTCCCATAGGCCCGACTTATATAGTCGCTAGGTCCTAGGGTTACAGGGAAAAGTCCTAGCTGGACATGTTACAAAGTCCTACACCGTGTATTACTAGTCTTGCGTGTCTTGTACTCCAAGGCTCCGGGTATGCTGGTGACTCCACTGTAGCCTTCCTTTATCCGGCATGGGCCTCCCTTATGGATCCATCTAACTGGGTCGCCCAGCAGGCCATGGGCCATGCTACAAACTGTGGGCCACCCGGGTTATCCGGATAGGAGACATGCTATGAGGATACCCATATAGCATATCCCCAACAGTAGCCCCCGGAGAACTCCGAGATCTTGCACCATCTTGCCTCTTCACGTAGAATGCTCCGTCTATATGAATCTCGGCAAATCGTCAAGCAATATCTTGTAGTCCTCCCAAAGAACCCTACAAGGTCTTCTTTGTCTTCAACTCATAAGTCAGAGAATTGCTGAATCTTTCCTCGTACTCTTCCGTAGCCGGACTGGATACGTCCATGCAGGAATCTTCTGATGTGATGGTTCATCTGCCTATGTCAGCTAGGGCGACCTAGACGTAGGTCAGCAACGCCTCGTAACTCACACATGCAGAGAATGCAATCATGTCCACTTTTCCTGCGCGAGCTATATGAACCGTTGGCGGCGACGGTTGGGACGTGGCGAAATTTCCGCACACGTCTGCACACACGTCGTCTACGCGGCAACCGTCTGATCAAGCTGCATGAACCTCAATGCTGGAGATCATAAATAGTAACTGCAGTGGAAAATTTACTTTTCACCTCATTCTCTCCTCGCATCATCTTCTTCATCCAGCGAGCGCCCCCTCGAGATCTCCGCGCAACTTGCGAAAAACCCTAACTCCCAATCTCGCCATCACCTCCAAACACTCGCAATGGCCAACAGCAGTTCTTCTCCCTCGATGGCGGCGTCAGGCGAAGCCGGCGAGCTCCGTCGTCGTGCCCCCAGAGGGCCTGGTCATCCCCGTCTCTGCGGTGGTCGAGACCACCGGCGGCGACCATAATCCAGCGGCGTTAGAGCTGCTGGAGGAGGAAAACGACTCCCATAAAGGCGACTGACGCGGTTTGGATATTACGGACCGTGACATCAAGGAGTTGATCGTTGAAGGCTACCTACCTGCGACGGAGGGGCTCGCCTGGCAGGCGGCGCCGGCCGGCGAGGTCACACCTTCTCCCCAAGCCGGAGAAAAGGTGTACCTCAAAGCACAGATGGTACGCGGCGTCTCCCTGCCCATCTCTAACTTCTTCCTTTCCGTCTTGAACCATTACCGAGTCCAGCCCCAAAACCTCTCTCCCAATAGTATCCTAGTGCTTAGCAATTACGCGACGCTTTGCGAGGGTTACTTAGGGATTAAGCCTAGGCTAGACCTCTTTATATATTTCTTCACCTTCAAGCGCGAAGCCGGAGCCAGCAAGGACGAACTTAGAAACTGTGTCACTATTAGCTTCAATATCCGACCTAGCCGGTGCTTCCCCGACATCGTCAGCCACGAGTCCTGCAAGAACTGGTAGCGTACTTACTTCTACGGCCCAGATATCCCTCTGGCTGGCCGAGAAGTAACGTACCCTGACTTCGTCGATGGAGCGGCCGTTGAAACTTCGACATGGAGATCCCAGGCCTCCCTTCCCTCCGACCTCGACGCTTCTCGCGCTATAAGGCGGATAGATTGGTTCGTAGAGACGGGTTTGACCGGCTTGGACCTAGCCATGTGCTGGTTCATCATGCGAATCCAACCTCTGCAGCACCGCTCGAAGCTGATGCACGAGTATACCAACGATAGAAGGGATAGCCTCCGCATCTCCGTGGACAACTTCTCGAGCAACTCCGTCAAGCTTCTCCTCAAGGACATCGTCAAGGTGAAGGACAAGAAGCATGGCTTCACCATCACCTACGACATGTTCATAGAGAGCAAGTGCCCAAAGGTAACTGCTTATTTTCCGTGTATGACATATACTCCAGTTCTTCCGTCTAGTCATTACCATCTAATCTAACATGGAGGTTCTCCACCTTAACAGCTTAGCGACATAGACGAGGACATCATGGATCCTCAAATCTATGATCCAAAGATGAAGGAAGTCACCGTCGTGTCCGACGATGATGCTCCGTTGGCGCAAAAACGGAAGAGCTCCACCTCTGACGTTGCCAACGGAGGAAAGAAGAAGAAGACGGAGGCTGGAGCCTCCAAAAAGACTACCGCCGCCCTGGAGGCGGAGAAAATAAAGGTTACTGGGATCCCCTTTGCCAAAGCACCCCCTCTAGTGTAAGCTTCTTTCTCTCCGACATTGTCCATTTATCTGTCTTATTCCTGTACTTATGCATTTTGCACGTTTCAGGAAGAAAGCCACGACCAGCCTGAAGAAGACCTCCAAAATATCGGGGGCTTCTAGAAGCATCAAGGACATGCTGCATCGCGATGCATCTCTCGCCATTGCCCCTGTCACTCCCACCGCCAGGCCCTCGTCCGCTCCGACAAGCTCTCAAACCAAGGAAGTCGCTGGCCCTTCCGCCATGGAAGTGGATTCAGGTGCCTCTGCCGAGCTTGCTGTTGTCGGCGATCAGGCGACGCAGGAAAGTGCCGCACACCAAATGGCTTAAGCTCCGGCTAAGTATGCCATCGGTTGCGGTAAGGCGGTGGTGGAAGCTGGTATCCGAAGGCGCCAAGACTCCAAGAAAACCATAGAGTATCCAAAGATAGTCTATCCGGTACTTACACCGGTAGCACCGCTCAGTTCTGGTGCGGCTTGACATCTCCGACGTGCGGTCTAGAGGAGCTTCTCCGGCAAGTAGAGATCTTGCAAGGAAACAGTGTATCCTTCGGCAAGCTGCTAGCTGAGAGTGCTAGCAACCTCAAGATCATTGCACTTATAAGTTTTATTTGCCTTTTGCTTTTCATATGAATATGCCACTGTAGCCCCCGAGGATGTTGACGGAAAACCATAGGTATTTGCGTCTAGATTCTCTAAGAGTGACTAAGCTAGAAAACTTCTCACTGTAGCCCCCAAGCATATAGGTGGATTGAATTATTCCGACTAGATGCTTTTAAGAGTAGCATACACAGTGTTTATAAATTCAATACTATAACACCCAAGATTCTAGTTGTAACTGAATTAGTTCCGACTAGATGCTTAATGAGAAGCTAAGCATACATCCGAGTTAAAAACTTTATACTGTATCCCCCAAGCTTCTAATCGAAAACTAAATTAGTTCCGACTAGATGCTTAAAGAAAGACTAAGCATATTGCTAAGTTAAAAACTCTAGCTGTAGCCCCCGAGCGTCTAGGTGGAAAATTTTCCGGCTAGATGCTCCAAGTAGACCAAACAACGTTTAACTTTTCTTTTTTCCATAGAACGAGAATGCTTGGAGGGGCATGGCCAGCGACAAGTACCAGAAGATGCGTGCGGACTTGGAAGCCGAAAAGGGTAAAACTGCCTTCTTGAAGGAACGGATCATCAAGAGCAAGCGTCTGTTTTTCCTTTCTTTTTCGTATTTCTACTTAAACTTGTGTATTATCCGAGTACTCACTGTGTACTTTGCTTTCTCCAACTTGCAGAAACCATTGCCAAGGCTAAGGACATTGTCGAGCAATCCAAGCACATTCAAGAGCTGGATAGAGAGAACAAGATCCTTAAGCAGGAGAGGAAGGAAATGCTGAAGATGCATGAAGAATCAATGAAATCACTGCAGGACTCCGCCACCGAGGAGATGAACCGCTTGAAGGAGGAGATCTCGATCTTAAGAGATCAGAAGAAAGTTGCTGATGAGCAGAATCAACGCCATCATGAGGCGTACAAGCTCCTCCAACAAGAACTGGACTCCTTGGCGGATACCCTCTGGCAAGCTGAGGCTAGCATCTTCAGTAAGTGATTCTTCGTCTTGGATTTCTGTAGTCTAGATACTTTGAATTTTTGAACTCATGTGCTCCTTGTTGGAATTTGCAGCTCCTATGGGTTTAACCCGGTCACCTCCTCCGGCAAAGGAATGCATGGTTCTTGCCGGCAACTTCATCAACACCTCCATTGTGCAGGCCAAAGAGATTTCCAAGCCCCTCCAGATCAACATCAAGGCATCGGACTCTATGGCGAAGTTCTCGGAGATCCTGCGCCGAGCCCCCGAGCGTATCACAAGCTGGAAAGCTTCATGTGCACGGGCCGGTGCAAGGATGGCGCTGTCCGTGGTTAAGGCACATTACGAGGATGCCGACATCGACACCTCTGGAATTCCCGGCGTAGATGATGATTGCAAAGAGATAAACCATGAGTCCATCTTGTCGTCACTCGCGGGTTATGACACCAGAGTTGCCGAGTTAGTCGACGTCAACGTCTTCGTGCCGATGAATACCATCGATGGCGGCGACCAAAGCTCCTCCGAGTCTCTTCACACTGCCGACTTCGAGGGTGACTCTTCTGCTGCCGATGATGCTGCTTCCAAGTCGCCTGTGTCAAAGGAATGAAAAAGAACTTGTAATATTTGTTTCATCTTTGATGCGTATAAAGAAAAAACTATGTATTAACTTAAGGCAGAAAACAATGATGTATGTCCTACTACTTAAGAACTAGTTCCACCATGTATATATTTTTAAGCAAGTGCTGGTTTATCCATTACTTTGGTTCTTATGCTTGACTTTTCGTGAGTCGGAAGACTCGTTGTCGGAACCATGCGCTCAGGTGTTTGATGCCCAATGGCACCGTCAATAACCTAAGCACAAAATCACCGACAATAAGTGCCGAAAGACACTACTCCAGAATCCACATAAAAATGACAAAGAACGTGTAGACCAGAAAACTTAAGATAATGCCCGTAGGCGGAATTTTCACAAGTGCAATCGCAAAAATTGTGCATAAAGGTTTTATATGATCCAAAAATGAACACTAAAGGAGGTAAAAGACTCAGAAATATGAGTGAACCAGAGAGCTTTATTTCATTAATCATATAAGAGGTACACAATTAGATAAAAAATGCTAAGTGTAAAAAGGACGTAACTGTGCTATGTTCCATGGCCGATCAAGCTCCGGGTAGTCATCATCCGGGTCACGTTGCTTACGCTTATGATCCTCGTTGGGTATATCCTTCAGTTCACGATTGTCAACTAGGTAGTAAGACCCATTGAGTAGCGCCTTGCTTATGATGAACGGTCCTTCGCATGGCGGGGATAATTTGTGTCACTTCTTCTGCTTAAGTCGGAGCACTAAATCCCCCTCTTTAAACAAGCGATGCCGAACACGGCAACTATGGTAGCTGCGTAGCTTCTGCTGGTAGATGGCAGATCTTTGGCATGCCAAAACGTGCTCCTCCTCGAGAAGGTCCACATCTAGGCATCTGGATTCTTCAGCGTCATCTTCGTCGTAGGCGGCGACTCTTGGTTCATCGTGAAGTATATCAGAAGGTAGGATGGCTTCTGCTCCATATACCATGAAATAAGGGGTGTAGCCGGTGGATTTGTTGGGTGTAGTTTGTAAACTCCACAGCACATATGGCAATTCTTCCGCCCAGGCTCCAGCTGCTCTATGTAGCGGTGCCTCAAGACGTGGCTTGATTCCCTGCAGAATTAATCCATTGGCTCGCTAAACCTGACCATTGGATTGTGGATGTTCCACAGATGCAAGGTCAAGTCGGATGCCCTTCTCCCCACAATATGCATCCACTTCTCCGAGTGACAAGTTGCTGCCATTGTCGGTGATAATGCTATGTGGGAGACCAAATCTCACCACTAGATCTCAGACAAACCTGAGGGCAGTTGCCCCATCAAGCTTTCTAATGGGTTTAGCTTCTATCCATTTAGTGAATTTATCAACTACTACTAGCAGATGTGTAAACCCACATGGTGCCGTTTGTAACGGTCCCACCATGTCTAGCCCCCAGACTGCAAATGGCCAAGTTATTGGTATTGTTCGCAATTCTTCAGCAGGAACATGTGGTTGTCGGGCATAATAATGGCATCCCATGCATGTCTCAACCAGCTTGTCGGTGTCCGCCTTCGCGGTCAGCCAGTAGAATCCTTGCCGGAAGGCTTTCGCGACCAACGATCGGGGAGCGGCTTGATGCCCGCAATCTCCGAGATGGATTTCGTGTAGGATTTCAATACCTTCTATCTGGGAAACACACTTAAGGTATACACCAGTAGTGCTCATTTTGTAGAGTTGTCCATTAATTATGGTATAACCCTTTGCTCGTCGTACTATTTTCCATCTTTTGACCTCATCGTCGGGCAAAGTTCCGTGTTCGAGATATTCCATGAATGGTTTTGTCCAAGCCGGAGGGAACTTTGCCACCATGTGTATGAAAGAGTCAGCTCTATCTGGGTTGTCGATGTCGGCTCCCTTCACGGATGGTGTTCGTAGATGCTCTAGGAAAACTCCTGGCGGAATTCGTTTGCGCCCTGATCCAAGCTTAGATAGTAGATCAGCTGCCTCGTTCTGCTCCCTAGGTACATACTTGACTTCATAGCCCAAGAAGCTCTTGTCTATCTCGTTCACTTCGTCTCGATATGCCGCCATCATAGGGTTCCGCGCATTCTAGGTGCCAGCCACCTGCTGGGCAACCAAGTCGGAATCTCCATAGCAAACTATGCGCTTGATGCCAATATCCTTGGCTATGCGTAGTCCGTGAATGAGTGCTTTATACTCCGCCATGTTGTTCGTAGCCTCGAAGTGGATTTGCAGAACGTAGTGTAGCTTGTCGCCAGTTGGTGACTGTAGCAATACACCAGCCCCCGAGCCGTTGAGCAGCTTTGATCCGTCAAAGTGCATCACCCAGTACTCTGGTTCCGGCAATGGAGTAGCATCTGGCATCTCTGTCCAATCTGCGATAAAATCCGCCAAGGCTTGTGACTTGATAGCGTCGCGTATCTTGTAGGTGATCTCGAAGGTGGCAAGTTCAATGCCCCACTTCGCGACCCTTCCCGTAGAGTCGCTGTTGTTGATAATGTCAGACAGTGGAGTCTTGCTCACCACTGTGATTGGGTTCTCCTAAAAGTATGCCTTAGCTTCCGAGAAGCAAGGAATACTCCATAAGCTATCTTGTGGTAGTGCGGGTAATGTTGCTTGGACTCCGTCAAGACCTCGCTCACATAGTAAACTGGTCTTTGAACTCCGTGCTCATAGCCTGGTTCCTTCTTCTCTACCACGACGACGATGCTGATTACCCGGTTGGTTACCGCCATGTAGATTAACATGGGCTCTCCAGGCTCGGGTGCTGCAAGGATGGGCGCTGAGGAACAAATCTCCTTGAGCTGCTTCAATGTTGTATCTGCTTCGTCCGTCCACGTGAATTTGTCCGCCTTCTTCAGCAACTTGTACAGCGGCATAGCCTTCTCTCCAAGTCGGCCGACGAACCGACTAACTGCTGCAACACAACATGTTAGTCGTTGAATGTCCTTTAGGCATGTCGAACGGTTTGTGTTTAAGATGGCCTTGATTTTCTCCGGGTTGACCTCGATTCCACGCTGGGAAACGATGAATCCCAACAATTTGCCAGCTGGAACCCTGAAGACGCACTTCTTAGGGTTAAGCATCATGTTGTATTTCCGGAGATTATCAAAGGTTTCTTTTAAGTTGGAGATTAAGTCATTTGACTTTTTAGACATCACCGCAATATCGTCCACATATGCGTGAACGTTTCGACCAATTTGGTCATGAAGGCAACGTTGTATTGTCCGCTGGTATGTAGCACCTGCGTTTTTCAGCCCAAATGGCATCGTAACATAGAAAAACGTGCCATAAGGGGTAGTGAACGAAGTGGCCAATTGGTCCGACTTCCTCATCTTGATCTAGTGGTATCCTGAGTATGCATCGAGAAAACACAAAAGTTCCGAGCCAGCCATCGAGTCAATGACTTGGTCAATGCGAGGCAAAGCAAACGGATCTTTGGGGCAAGCCTTGTTCAACCGGTGTAATCAACGCATATTCTTAATTATTTGGTTCCATTTTTGGGGACAAGTACAGGATTGGCCACCCATTGGGTGTGAAGGACTTCTCGGATAAAACTAGCCTTAAGTAACCTAGCTATATCTTTGCCTATGGCGCGTCTCTTCTCATCTCCAAAGCGTCGTAGAGGTTGCTTCACTGGTTTGCATTTTGGATCAATGTTTAAGCTGTGCTCGGCAAGTTCCCTAGGTACACCTTTCATGTCGGCAGGTTGCCAGGCAAAGATGTCCCTATTCTCATGGAGGAACTCGATGAGCGTGCTTTCCTATTTGGGATCCAGGTTCGTCCCAATGGCGGTGGTCTTGGAGGCATCGCCTACCACAAGTTCCACCGGCTTGGTCTCGATGGCGGCCTTGAATGCAGGAGCGGAGTCGGAAATCTGTTTCTTCGACGCGGGCATCTCTGAGTCATCGACCTTACTCTAGATCTCTTTGAATTCTTCGCTGTAGAGGACAGCTTCCGCGAAGGCTGCTTCATTAATCTGGCAGTCCCTTGCCTTGGTAAAGCTTCCGGATACGGTGATGACACTGTTTGGTCCGGGTATCTTGAGTTTTTGTAGACGAAGCATGGCTTGTCCATGAAGGTGTGGAATATGTCGCGACCGAATATGACGTGGTACATGCTCTTGAAGGGGACCACCTCAAAGGTCATGCCCTCTTGGCGGTAATTATTAACATCGCCAAAGGCAACCCGAAGTGTGATGCACCCAAGGGACCAAGCCTCCCGACCAGGAACTACGCCGTGGAAGATGGTGTTGGTCCGCCTTAGGTTTGCCTCCGTCAAGTTCATCTTTTGCAGTGTATCCAGGTACATGATGTTGATGCTGCTTCCACTATCCACCATACACTTGGTGAACTCCACGCCGTCAATCAAGGGGTTGATGACCATGGCGTATTGGTTCTCCGTAGGGATGAGGTCTGGGTGATCCTTCCTGTCCCAAGTAATTGGAACTTCCGACCAGCGCAGGTACTGGGGAACTGGGGGTAGAGTGGCCATCAGTATCCTCATAGAGGTCTTATGTTGTCGGACGGTGGGGGTGCCAAGGAAAGTGTGGTAGACTGGCGCCTTCTTCACGAAGGGGTTCTTGCCTTTGTCGTCGCTCTTGGCGGCGTGCTTGGGGTCAACATCCTCATCCATGTCACTTGAATCCTTGGACTCCTCCTCCTTCTTCTTCCCCTTGCCCTTGCCTCGCGGTCTGTTCTTCCGACTTTGCTTGTAGCCGGACTCCGGGTCTTCCTTGAGGTCGTTGACGAACTTGCAGTGTCGATTGGTATGGGTGGCCTTGCCTTTGACATCAAGGTGTACGAGGCATGACATATCACGGTACTCTTCGTAGGTTTGGGGAACGCGGAGCGGTGCCGAGGTAGTTTCACTTCCTCGCTGCTGCCCACGACCAGCTCCCCGTCCTCGGCCACATTGTCCACCGTCACCTCATCCTGCAAAGATCATGGTGACCATGTCGGGAGATTGCTTTTCTTCTGGAGTGGTTTTCCGCTTTGTACTGCTGTTCCTCCGAGCTTGAGTTGGAACGGCCGTTGCTGGCAGAGAGCCGCAAGCATCGTCGTCGGCAGCTGCGAATTCACTAGCCAACTGAATCATCTGGTTCAAGTCAAGCTGGTGATTGTCCTGCAAGCGCTTCAGCTTATGTCAAAGCAATGTGCTCCTTTCCAACCCATCGATGAAGGCGGCCATGGCGGTCTGAGCGTGCACTCCTATGCATGAATTCTTCATATCCAGCCAGCGGGAGAGGCAGGCGTGAGATGTCTCGTCTTTCTCTTGCACGCACTGCTGTAGATCGCCAGTAGTGCAGGGACGTTTGTACATACCCTTGAAGTTCTTGGTGAACGCCTCTTGCATGTCCAACCAATTGCAGATGGATTTCTCCAGAAAGTCGTCAATCCATGGACGGGCTGTGCCCGCCAACATAAATGGGAGGTACTTGACGACAACGTTGCTGTAATCCTGCAACCATGTAGCTGGCTTAGCGGTGCCATCATAGGGCTTGATGGTCTTGTCAATCCGAAAACCTTTGGGGTAAGTTGCGGACCGTATCGTAGGTCCAAAGCAACATGGTCCCAGGTATGGTCCTTCCCGGGCCTTGTGGATCTTATCGATCCGCGAACGTGCGTCGTACGGCTCCGGGTTTTTCTTCTTGTTGTCAACAGGGGATGGGCTGCGTGATGGACGCGGGCCTCCTCTGCCATGGTGACTGCTAGGGGGCGATGGAGGCGAAGGTGGCGGTGGGTTAGCCTTCTTGCTATTACCCTCCTACGACGCCTCACGCTTGTCGCGATTGCTTTCCGGACGCGAACGGTCATGGTGCGACCTGCTCTTGTGTCCTTGGTTGCGCTCTCCGTCATGACGGGTATGCTTCGTGTGGTCGCGGATGATGATGACGTTCTGCCTTGGTGGGGGCATATCCGCATGATGGTGAGCCCTAGGATCTTCGCGATGTCGGGGGGATCGGGGCGGTGGCGATGGGCGACGAGGTCGGACCTTTTCTCCGTGGTCAGAGGATATGGGGATAGCATCCTTCCTGTTGCGCACATCTATCCGTCTTCGTTCTGATGAACCTGTCTGAGACCCGACATCAAGAGGAGATCTGTCCCTTGGCGGCTTATGTTGGCTAGACTGGCAAAACGCTGGGTCAGACTCAAGCCTCTGAGAGGTGGCCTTTTCCTGCTGCTTCACCGCCTTGGCCATAGGTCATAGACCTGGTCCACTGCCTCGGGCGATCTATCCTGCTCTAGAAGGGTCTTGGTGACGGCGAGGTTGAGGAGTGGAGTGGGCATCACTTGTCTGCCTTCACTGTCAATGTATGGCTTGGCTTGTGACGGCTTCGGGGGAGCCCATCCTAGGTTTCGCCATACACCAGGATCGTTGATGACGCAAGCCAGAGCTTTCTTGGCCTTCTGCTGCTGCAGTAGAGTCTTGTACTCGGCCTCCATTGCTCTGGCTTTCTCTATGGATTTCTGCGCGTTGACCAGATCTCGATCTAGCTTAGCGCCTTGCTCCGCGATGTCCTGTGCTTCCTCCAGCAGCTGCTGACGCTTCTCGTCAAGCTAGGTCACGTTCTGGATATGAGCTACGGTCAGTGGCTCGATGAGGAGGTTGCCGTACATCACTCTATCAGCTGGAGTAACTTGGGTAGCAGCAGACGTAGATGCTGGAGGCGGTAGGTTTGCAGTGTTGTTGTTGCTCGGGCCGGTGCCGAGTTCCTGCGGCTGTTGTACTGGATTAGGCGGAGGGGGCATGACCTTTGCACAATCATCGTCGGCAGCAACAGGTGGTCCCTTCCCCTTGTCCAGCGCTGTAAGCGAAGCTCGTCCGGGTTGATCTTCATCCATCGCCGTCCCAATGGTGAAGAACACCTCTCGAGACGTGACTGTGTTGTTGGCTTGCTCGTCGCGCGTGTACTCCTCCTTCATCTCCTGCATGGCGGAGTCTAGCTCCTCTGGACTGAAATCTATCTCCTCTGAATTTGCACTGAAGTCGGCATATAGCGCTTCAATCATAGATTTGGAAGGTTCCAGGACTTCCTCGATGACGGGCGGGGGAGGTGCAACATCGGCGACGATGACTGGAGGTGGAGGCTTGTCTGCGGCGATGGCGGCCGGAGGCGGTGGCTGAATCGGAGGGGCTCCGTCAATGAGCATGAGCGCTGTCTGAGCTGCTGCTTCAGCCTCTGTGTAGTTTTTGACGGTGTTCACCATGCCTTCGAAGGTAAGGTGTCCCGACGCCTTCTGCTGTCTTAGAGAATGCCGGAGGAGCATGCCATGGTCCAGTCCTTCCACAAAGTGATACATAGCATCATCATTGGGGTAGTGGGCCAGATCGGCTCGTAAACGGAGCCACCTGGCCAGGTAGTCGCGGGGGTTTTCGCCCTCTCTCTGAACGCAACGCGCCAGATCAAAGATGGTAACCATGCCAACGAACTTTGATCTCTGCTGTCTAGACGCACGGGCGAAGCCGGCGGACTTGCAGTGATCTTCCACTGTTATATCCTGCACATGGGCGGTTTAGGTGGGCCTTGATTTTTTCCGATCTTTGCCGGCAAACTCCAAAGAGATATCCGACATTGATCCTTCCGTGAACGTATCCTGCCCATAGGCAGTCTGTGCGGGCCTTGATGCTCCTCCGACTCCCAGGGAACTAGTGCCCGAGTCAGTTTTGCCAATGAAGAGGTGGATGTCTCCGATAGGAACGATCGAACACCGTGTAGGGTTCGTCTTCGCCGGGATCCAGAACTCATCGGGAGTGACGATCGGAACGTTGCCAGAGAAGAGAACGCGACCGATGGCTACGGTTTCGCCGATTCCCGTGAAGATCTTGGTCCTCGCCCGCTGAAGATCCTGAAGCTCCTCTTGCCCCACGGTGGGCGCCAACTGTCGTGGTATTGCCGAAGAGTATGCCATGGAGGGGTCCTCACAGTGCGTGTTTAGAGACGTGGGGGAAGGCGGACGGTTGACGGGTACGAGGTAACACAGCTTACCCAGGTTCAGATCCCACAGCGGTGGCGGAATCCTACTCCTGCTATAAATCACTAAAATGGGAATACGCCGAGTTACAGAGATAGGTTCGCTATGCGAGGTGTATCCTAATCGCTACTTGGTCGTCTGTAGTTGTGCCCTAAAGGATCCCATAGGCCCAAATTATATAGTCGCCGGGTCCTAGGGTTACAGGGAAAAGTCCTAGCCGGACAGGTTACAGAGTCCTACACCGTCTGTTACTAGTCTTGCGTGTCTTGTACTCCAAGGCTCCGGGTACGCTGGTAACTCCACCGTAGACTTCCTTTATCCGGCATGGGCCTCCCTTCTGGATCCATCTAACTGGGCCGCCCAGCAGGCCATGGGCCATGCTACCAACTGTGGGCCACCCGGGTTATCCGGATAGGAGACATGCTATGAGGATACCCATATAGCATATCCCCAACACATATCCAGTATGAATTACCAATTAATATGCATGCTACGAGTGATAAAAGCCACAACCTGCACATCCGGATACATGCAAGAGGAAGAAGATACAGCTTATTCTCTGTCCCATTCCAAATCTCATGGTTAACGCGTGATATACGGCGCAAGAATCACTGGCGACATTGGTTGTTAAGTCCTAGATAATATGTTCCTTTACCACCGGAACTTCTATAGTAGGTTATTACCTCATGGTAAATAACCTATAGTCATATTATTATGAAAATAATGTTTTCTAACCTTTTTCAAATGCAGGTGATGACAATATTGGATTTGCAAAATACTTTACAGAAAATAATCGAAGGACATGCGCAAGTGTGAACTTGCCTTTTGTGATTGCAAGATTATGCACTCACGGTCTTCGAGACAATATAAGATCCAATATCTGAAATCATCATCATTGGTCCGGTAAGGACTAATGTTTAACGAAGCTAGATGCAATTATGCATAAGTAATGATATCCATTTTTTTAAACTCGCAAAGTGAATCCCCAATGCTTTGAGTGAAGTGAATTTAGGTGATTCTTTTAAGAGTTGGTTTATCTTCAAATTTTACTTTATAAGTAATGACATTTATAAGGAACTTAAGTGATAACAATTCTAAATATACAGGTAAAGTATAAAGTAATGTGATTATGATTAATTGTCATTTGGTGACTAAGATAAAAGTCCTTTGTTTTAATTGTTAAGAGTTGAAGAATTTATTATGAGATTATTGTTTGAAGTGGAAAATAGAATAACGTTTGAAGAAAATATTTCCTTCCTAAGGTTTAAACAACCTTGATAGCTTTTAGAATATGATTGATAGAATGTGATTGATGTTGTTTATGCTTGCTTGAATAGTCTGGACTTGAGATGCTTTATGTCTTAATTGAAATAGACCAAAGTTAACTATAAAAACCTAAGTAGTTTACTAGACATGATATTTATAAGCTTTGAGACTAAAGTTAACTTTAAAATGGTAAGTAAATTTAAGGTGTGATATGTTTTTAATTATTCCCAAGTTTTCAATTTATGATAGGTATAACTAAGGTGTGGAATTATTCACTTCATATTTAAGTGGATGATTGGATTAAATTTGTTTTGATATCATGAAAATAATATGCAATTATTAAATGAAAGTATAATTTGGATGATATTATTAATGTTTTAGATTTAAAGTCATGTTAATTATTATTTAGATGTTAAGAAATTCTCTCTTCATATAAGTGAATGATATATAAAATTATCTTAATGATTGTGGTTTTCAATTTGGGTTTAGGATTTAAAAGAGTATTATAAAGTTAATGATCTATGCTTAAGTTTTATTATAAATCTTAGTTATGGTTTAGAACTTTAGTAATTAGATTTTAAGGTTTTGATATTTCTAAAGAAATATAATTATTTCTTATTTAAGAAATGTTTTTAAAGAATTTTCAAAATATATAATAGACAAGGATTTATTACTTTAAAATATTAAAAACCTTTCTAATATTATATTTAATAATTTTCTAGTGTAATATATTTTTTCAAGGCTTTAAAAATGATTTTTACTTATTTTGAATTATTATTCTTATGTTTATAAAATTCTATCAAGGATCAAATGTCTTTGAATATTTACTTCATATTTTATTTATAAAAAATTAGGCTAGTATTTTGATAAAATAGTATATTTATTTTTATACACAAAAATGATTTTTATTCATTTTTAGGATTTTTCCTTATTTTATGAAATTTTACTTAGGATTTAATGGTGTTAATATTTGTTTGTTTTATATTTAACAAATAAAGTTATATTTTTTATTAGGTAGATCTTATTTTTATGATGATTTAAATATTTTAGATGTATTTCTATGATTTTTCTATAATTCTTTAGAGCTTTAATTGTCAAAAGGCATTTTAGTAATGTTTATTTTATTCTTTAATTTTCTATTTTATTCAAATCTGGCATATTTGAGTTGGGCACATGGGCCGACTCGGCCCAACTAAACCGGGCTTGGGGTCATCTTGACCCCTGACCCACTCTCTCTCCCTCACCATTCACACGCCACACACGACCTCATCCTCTCAACCCCTGCCTGCGTGTGATGTTGTTGCCGCCAGCTGCACCCCCGGCCGCCACCGGCTGTCTCCACCACTGCCGTCTGCTGGCGCTACTGGCCATTGAAGCTTCATAGCCGCCTGGCCAATTGGGTCCTCCGATTTGATTTGGCCTCGAGGCCTTATTGAGCTCGCCCTCTCTCATCTCCTGGCGCTAGGGTTTGGTGTTGGGTCGCCGTGTGCCAGTGGTCCTGTGGTGCTCTTCGTCGGCCTGGACCTCCTCTTCCTCAGCTCGACACCAGCGGGTAGGTGTGTAGGCGTAACCCCGGCGTCTCCTTCTCCTGATGCCTACGGGACGAAGCTGTCAGCGCAACCCTGGCATCGGGTGCTTCCTCTGATTAGATGATGGCGTTCAATAGGAGTTGTTCCACAGATTCGTCAAGCCAACGCTCCAAGTGCTCGGCACCCTCGGTGTGCTCAAATTTCCTGTGACCAGCCTTTGTGCTGATGGCCCTGATCCATGATTCTGCTATGTTTGTTTGTGGCTGATTTATTGGTAGCTAGAATTCCTAGATTTGGATGAGCAAGTGCTCCAGTGGTACTAATTTGGGTTAGTGGTTGTGCTGCTAGTGTTGGTGAGTGCTAAACCGTGGCTCAAGTTGGTAACTCCAGGCCCTAGTGTGATTCTTCTATGCTTGTCTGAATCTTTGATTCTGTAAAATGATTATAATGTATATATACTGATTCTTAGGAATACTACCTAGGAATATGATGTAATTCTGTCTGGAATGATTTTCTCTAGTATTGCTTACTGAATATGGGATGACAACATGACATTGAATCATTTGCACAACTTTTTAAACCTTTGGTTGGAAAGAAATGATTCATTGGTTCTAAAGAGTGATTTGTGTGACTTCTGTTTGCTGTAGAACCCTACTGTGGTGCCTCTAGTGATTGTGCACAATAGTGATGTACTCCCTTTTGATAGTACATGTCACATCCCAAGATTTTCCAAATCTTGTAATGTGAAAAATAAAATAACAAAATAAATTTTTGTTGAAAATCAGGGTGAAAAGAAACTTTTGTTTCTAAAAGGAGACTTGAAATCCCATCTTGAACAAACCTTGGCAGAAGTTTGAATTCAACAAAAATCCAAATCAAGGGAAATGCATTCCTCAATGAATGTATCTGGAAATTTGAACACCTGGAAAATAAATCCAAAACCCTAAACCCTAATGGAAGGAAATCATTTTCCAAAGTATCTCCAAATCCATGGATTTGATCAACAAATAATCACAAAGGATCAAGAAAGACCTTGGAGATTGGTTTCACTTAGTTTGGAACTATAGGCAAAATCTTATGACTATAATAAGATAAGGAAATTGAATTTCCAAAAGCTAATAAAGCCCTTACCAAAAGCCATACCAATTGGTGATCAATAATCCTAAAGGGATTTATAAAGATAAACATTTATCAAAGGAAAATAAATTGTTTTGGAAACACTGTTTTAGATCTTTTAATAAAAGACTTTGGTTTCAAATGAAAAGGTGAGCCAAATTAATTTTGGCCAAACTTTTGTAATAAAATATTTTGTTTTGATAAAATGAGTAAAGGTTTATTTAAATAAAATAAAGGATTTAAATATCCAATTTTATTTAAGTAAAAGCTTTTCCCATTTTAAATAAACACCAAGTATTTTATTACTACTTTGAAATCTTTTATTAAAAGGTTTTGCTTTGATTAAAATGAGTAAAGGATTATTTAAATAAAATAAAGGATTTAAATATCCAATTTTATTTAAGTAAAGGCTTTCCCATTTTAATTAAAACACCAAAACTTATTTATTTATTTAAATAAGTTTCCAAGTATTCTTTTATTTTTCAAATTAAACCTTCTGGTTTGGTTTTGAAAATAATTGGATTTCAAATGGAAATTTTATTTAAATAAATCAAACACTATTAAACAACTAAAGATCCATTTTATTTAATTATTAAATGGATCCTAAATTAAATAAAAATAATATTTCATTTTGAGATTTGGATTATGTTGCCAAACAGAACCAAATTCAAAGTGAATTTGAGTGTTGTTTGATTGTTTGAATAATTGGTTGAAATTCAAAACAGAAAAGAATTAGAAAAAGGAAAAAGAGTTTGACAGAAAAAAAATTAGGAAAAGGAGGCAGCCTTTTGGCTTTGCAATTGACCTAGTCCAGCCAGCCTTTCTCTCCTCCCCGCTTTCTTTTCTTACTCAAACTTACTCGAGACAGAGATGCATGTGGACCCATTCCTCTTCCCTTTCAACGCCAAGCGGACCCACCTCCTCTTATTTCCCAACTGCTTTTTCGCATCACGAAGAAACCCACACAGCAGCTGACCGGTGGACCTCTCCCTTCTATCTTTTTCCACTGACCGCTGGACCCCATCGTCCATCGTTCTCCTTCCCACCTCTGACCACGCCTTCTTCCTCTCGCCGTTGCAGGCTTTCATTTCGGCTTGAATTGCGTTAATCCGTGCATTAAACCTCGCGTGACTCGCCCATTTAACCACCCGCCTCCTCCTCCTTTCTTTCCCTACACGCTGCACCCTCCCCTTTTGACGAATTGCGCCAGACCGCCGCCGCCTCCGACGCGTGGTCCGTGGCGATTCGACGAAACCTCACCGCCTCGAGCCTCCTCGAGTACGCCGACAGCTCCCACTCTCAGCGAATCGCCGTGCATCAAACTCGACCGCTGGTACCTCAGAACCTCGCCGACGACGCATCGCCGCCACTGCCTCGCCTCCGCTCCGGCGAACTCCATAGGTAGCTTCCAGCCACCCCTCTTCTTTTCGATGATGCGCCTAAGACCAGTGATTCCTTCCACAACTAACGCGCTGCTTTCGTGTCTAGCTTCACACACCGTAGCGCCATTCACATCGACAGTGAGCACCACCGTCTTCGCCTCCCACCAGTTTCCCGGTGAGCATGACCTCGCCTTGTTGATGCTCCTTACCGCAACCTCGTGCGCACTAACCGTTTCCTCTCCTTTTAGCGGCGTCCAAGCGACGCTTAACGACGACAACCCGAGAGCACCGCCGCCCGCAAAGAACTCCGCGAGAGATTGCCAACCCGTCTGGCGCCTGCCTCCCCATCGACGTTGAGCTTCCCTGCCGCTCGCGAACTCGTGAGCCTCCCTTTCTCTCCCGCTTCTGTATCGCTGGCATCATTATCGACCGATCGCTCCGCCGCCGGTACCGCAGCGCCGCTAGCTTTAGGTCGAGCTCGCCGCAACTGCTCGATCTCGATCCATCGTTACGATAGAATGACTAACCGCGAAGGGTATGTCCTCCGTGCCCTGCGATCAAACTTGATCCAACGCTCCACGTTGCCGATCCACACCGAACCGCACGGGCGAATAATATTAAGACGCGTGGCACTAGATCGCTTTTAAAAGAGATTTGAAAAGAAACTTTTGCCATTTTCAAACCCATGTATCTTTGGATCCACACGTCCAAATTTTACAAATTTGATGTCGTTGGAATCAGCAAGACAAGCTCTAGCCAACCCTGCCCTTAGTTTAGCAAATAGTATTTGTTAGCTTGTTTGATTTTGCAGATTCTTTTGTGTGCTTGCTAACATTAGAAAAATCATTTAAAAATGATTCTTAGGTTAAAACCTTTGCAAATTGGTTTGTTGTGACCTTACTGACCCTAGGAACCAACCCATAGTTTGGAAAATGATTTTGGAAAAGAATAGGATGGATTAATTAGTTTAGTCCATTTCTAGCTAATTAAAACCATTGTTTTGTTTATGAAAATGCTTTCAAAGAAAACTTTGAGAAAATGTTTTGGACCAAACCTACTGACCCAAACACCAAGTTTTGCAATAGCAACTCATTTGGTGAACCCTATAGGTTAGTGCCTTAGTAAAAATATTTCTACACCACATAGAATGACACTTTGTTTTGAAAATGGTTCTATAGTGAAACCTTTTGCAAATGACTTAGCCACTTCACAAAATGACCAATAGGTGTGCCCAAATGTCTATGACCCATTAGGAACCCCTTTTTCAAACAAATCAAAGCTTGGCATGCTTGCATGCATTACTTGAACTTTGCCACTTTGGTAAATGACCAATTTGGATCTTACAAAGTTTAGGAATCTAATAGAGACCCTCTTTGCAAATGACTTTGCCATTTTGGTAAATGACCAATTTGGAACTTACAAAGTTAGAAGCCTAGTGAATACCATCCTTACAATAGAACCAACCTTTGCATGCTTATGCATGACTTAGATCCCATTACTTTGTGTGTGAAAAATTGTTTGTTTGACTTTGTTATTTTATGTGTGTAGTTTTGCTTGATTGGTAGATTAAGTTTGTGCCTTGCTTGATTGAATTGTAGTGACTTGAAGAGTGTGAGTGTTGCAAGGACAAGGAGTGAACCTATACCCTCTACCAAAAGGCAAGTGATATCATCATGAATATTCCATTCCTATATTTTATATATGCATTAGTATTATTTTTCTAAGTATAGGACTTGCATGGTTTTTGCTAAGTACAAGCTATTCTTGGGAAAACCTATTAGGTGAAACCTTAGTGAAAATTACCTAAGTCAAGATTCCTATTACTATCATGCTTAGCCTAGCTACTAGAAAACAAGGGTGGTTTATTTATTCACACTATGAAAAAAATATTCTAAGTCTGAGGACTTGTGTTTTATTTAACAAAACAACTAAGTAATGAATCACCTGGGTGGAATGGAAGGAATGGTTTATGTTGAGTGGTTCACAAGGCCATGACATGGCTTGTGTATCTCACTTGTGGATGGCCACCCAGGAAACAAAGAGATTTGAGATGTCAAATGTTGAGAAGATTCAAGTGCAACCACTTGGCATTATGGGCTCTGCCATGATCTTAGGATGCTAGAACTTAGTCTCTTGGACAGTGGGTGGTAGATGGGATGATAGGTTGGAACGCGTCCATTTGACTAAGGAAAGGCTACTGAAGGATCATGTCTTGGGAAACCAAGGCTTGTGAGGAAAGTGCACCACCTGCAGAGTGTAAACCTAAGTACTTAGCCATGTCCCCGGTAAAGGACAATTTGAGCATCAAGACATGGAAACTTCAAGAATCTCATCACTCCAATTTCTAAATAAAACTTGGGTGAACAAGGGTTAAAAGGATCTTCAGTCATTGATTGGTAGATGCCTGAGTGGATCTGAGTCTTTGATTGATAGATGCCTTGGGTGTTTTTGCCAAACAAAACTTAGTGTTTTCAAAAGTTAAGGAAAAATCTATTTTGAGCAAAGCAAGCCTAAGCTCCACCAGCCAAATGCATATAGTATTATAGTCCACTTAAAATATACTAAGGTATCACTTGCCAATACAATTCAAATGTATTGACCTTGTGGATGTAACTTATGATGTTGCAGTTTGATTGATTTAGTGAAGATTGATTGATTAGGATTACAAAGTCTACAACCAACATCTGCCTGTGGCACTTTGAAGATGAAGGACCCATGACTATAGTTATTCCGCTGCAATGTAATGTAAATAGCCAATGAGCTATGTTTGATGTAATAAAATTATTTTATTCCTGGTTATAAAGTTGTATATGACCCTTGTTTCTTGATATTACATCTAAACTGTGGATGCTAGCTATTGATCCAGGGACTAGCATTGTAAACACAGGGGACTCAATCTTATTAAAGGTTGGGGACGCTACAGATGGTATCAGAGCATTGTGTTGCCTGTAGGATTTGTAACCCTAGGATTGGACAAAAACCCTTAGAAAAATAGGAATTCTATTTGTTCCAAAACTTATTTACAAAAACAATCTTGTAGAACTCTTTCCTCAATCATTTTTGGTTTCAACTCTACTTCTCTTCTACTTCAAAACTTAATGGAAAGCCTACCCCATGACCAAAGACTTCACCATGTGCAAAGGACTTCTTCAACTCTAATGACTTCAACTTCTTCAAGTGACTTCAACATCTTCATCATGTTCACCAAAGACTTCCAACTTGGATATCACTAAAGACTATAAGTGAGACAAGAAATGTTACATTTCACTTGAAGACTAAGGAAAGACAACTTAGAAGAAACCATGAACACTTTTGAAGTTTTGTGACCAAGAGTTTTTCCCAAAGGAACCATGATCTCAAGCAAGAAGAATCAAGCAAGAAGGATGGAAAGATCACAAGTGAACCATATAGATGGACCACCATATTTTAGTTAAGTCAAACCCACCAACTTATGTGGTGTAACAAAAATATTTTGTTGCCTAAAAATGTGCTTGACCTTTGTTTGAGTGAAATGTTTGGTTTGTGATTGCTTGCATTTTTGCTTGTGTGAAATGTGAAGTGTGTGAATAGAATTGACTTCTTAGAAAAACCTTTTGCCTATTCTAATCCCAATCCAACCCCAAACAGATGACTTCTCCAAGAGACTCCAACATCAAGGATGGTGACAACAACAACAACCAAGAGGACAGCATGAGAGAACTCATAGCAACCCAACACCAGTTGAGCCAAGGGACAACTCAGCTTTTAGCCAATAACAATGGACTAGACCCAGCCATACAATGGATTTTGAAACTTCAATCCCAACTGTTGCAAGGATTGGTTACTCAAGTGATCAACATGGAAGAAAACTATCCCAAAAGAGTGTATGACAACAAGGATGACAAGAATATTATTTTAGAAGGAACCCAAGTTAGCAATACTTGTGTAGTCAAGGATCATGCAACCAAGGAGCATGAAGATCAATGCCCCAAGAAGAGAGAAAGATCTCCCACCTATGAAGAACAAGAACCAGAAGAACTCCTAGCTTTGGAGAAACCCAAGAAGAAGAAGAAGAAATGCCTCAACACTAGCAAGAAAGATATTACACAAGTGCAATGTTTCAATTGCAAAGAGATGGGACATTATGCCAATGGATGTCCAGAGAAGAAGAAACACAAGATAAACAAGCCTATGAGGGATATCAGCCAAGTCACATGCTTCAAGTGCGAAAACAAAGGACACTACGCAGATGTTTGCCCAGAAGAAGCCACCTCAAGACCTCAAACTTATAACCTGTTTCAATTGCAAGGAACCAGGACACTATGTAAGCAATTGTCCAGAAAAGATGAAGAACAAGATAAACAAGCCTATGAAGGATCTCAACCTTGGCCCATGAGTCAAGAATGGAAACAAAGGACACTAAGCAGAAGTTTTCCAAGAAGAAGTTTTCCAAGATTCCAAGCAAGCCAAGATGTAGTTTAGTTGGAAAATTTTTAAGGGTGGTAGTACCCTAGTTGCTTTTGAGCCAACTTATAACCCCTAGCCTTCCCAAATCTCGGGACGAGATTTATTTTAAGGGTGGTAGCCTGTCACATCCCAAGATTTTCCAAATCTTGTAATGTGAAATATAAAATAACAAAATAAATTTTTGTTGAAAATCAGGGTGAAAAGAAACTTTTGTTTCTAAAAGGAGACTTGAAATCCCATCTTGAACAAACCTTGGCAGAAGTTTGAATTCAACAAAAATCCAAATCAAGGGAAATGCATTCCTCAATGAATGTATCTGGAAATTTGAACACCTGGAAAATAAATCCAAAACCCTAAACCCTAATGGAAGGAAATCATTTTCCAAAGTATCTCCAAATCCATGGATTTGATCAACAAATAATCACAAAGGATCAAGAAAGACCTTGGAGATTGGTTTCACTTAGTTTGGAACTATAGGCAAAATCTTATGACTATAATAAGATAAGGAAATTGAATTTCCAAAAGCTAATAAAGCCCTTACCAAAAGCCATACCAATTGGTGATCAATAATCCTAAAGGGATTTATAAAGATAAACATTTATCAAAGGAAAATAAATTGTTTTGGAAACACTGTTTTAGATCTTTTAATAAAAGACTTTGGTTTCAAATGAAAAGGTGAGCCAAATTAATTTTATTAAACTTTTGTAATAAAATATTTTGTTTTGATAAAATGAGTAACGGTTTATTTAAATAAAATAAAGGATTTAAATATCCAATTTTATTTAAGTAAAAGCTTTTCCCATTTTAAATAAACACCAAGTATTTTATTACTACTTTGAAATCTTTTATTAAAAGGTTTTGCTTTGATTAAAATGAGTAAAGGATTATTTAAATAAAATAAAGGATTTAAATATCCAATTTTATTTAAGTAAAGGCTTTCCCATTTTAATTAAAACACCAAAACTTATTTATTTATTTAAATAAGTTTCAAGTATTCTTTTATTTTTCAAATTAAACCTTCGTTTGGTTTTGAAAATAATTGGATTTCAAATGGAAATTTTATTTAAATAAATCAAACACTATTAAACAACTAAAGATCCATTTTATTTAATTATTAAATGGATCCTAAATTAAATAAAAATAATATTTCATTTTGAGATTTGGATTATGTTGCCAAACAGAACCAAATTCAAAGTGAATTTGAGTGTTGTTTGATTGTTTGAATAATTGGTTGAAATTCAAAACAGAAAAGAATTAGAAAAAGGAAAAAGAGTTAGACAGAAAAAAAAACAGGAGAGCCCCAGCTTTGGCCCAACAGAAGCCTAGTCCAGCCAAGTCTTCTCTCCCTCCAAGGCGTTTTTTCTTACTCAAACTTACTCGACATGAGATGACAGCGTGGACCCATTCCTCTTCCCCTTTCACTGCCAAGCGGACCCACCTCCTCTTATTTCCCCCCGAACCGTTTTTCTGTACCGCGAAAGAAACCCACACAGCAGCTAACCGGTGGACCTCTCCCTTCTATCTTTTTCCACCGACTGCTGGACCCCACTGTCCACTGTTCTCCTTCCCCACCCCGCTGACCACGCCTTCTTCCTTGACCGGCCGTTGCAGGCTTTGATTTCACGGCTTGAATTCGCGTTAATCCGTGCATTACACCTCGCCGTGACCTCGCCCATTTAACCACCCGCTCCTCCTCCTCCCTTTCCCCTACACGCTGCACCCCCTCTGCCTCCAGTCGATTTAATTGCCTTTACACCCTCTGCTCCGACGTGGTCGGTGTTATTCCGATGAAACCTCACCTTCGAGCCTCCTGAGTACTGACAGCTCCCCACTCTCAGCGAACTACCAGCATCAAACTCGACGCTGGTACCTCAGAACTCGCCGACGACGACCACCGCCACTGTCGCCTCCGCCCGGCGAACTCCATGTAGCTTCCAGCCACCCTCTTCTTTTCGATGATGCGCCTAAGACCAGTGATTCTTCCGCAACTAACGCCGTTTCGTGTCCTAGCTCACCGTAAGCGCCGCCTCTCCGTAAAGTGAGCACCACTGTCGTCTCGCCCGACGAAGTTTCCCGGTGAGCAGATTTCCTCGCCCCTTGTTGATGCTCCTTACTGCAACCTCGTGGCGCACCTAACTGCCTCTCCTTTGCTTAGCACGGTCCCGAGCGACGCCAACGACGACAACCCGAGAGCACCGCCCGCAAAGAACTTCCGCGAGATTGCCAACCCGTCCGCGCCTGCCTCCCCATCAGCACGTTGAGCTTCCCCAGCGTCTGCGAACTCGGTGAGCCTCCCTTCTCTCCCGCTTCTGTATCGCTGCACCGTTATCGACCGATCGCCGGCTGGCCATACCGCAGCGGCCGCTAGCTTTAGGTTGAGCCTGCCGCAACCGTTCGATCTCGATCCATCGGTTACGATAGAATGACTAACCGCGAAGGGGTATGTCCTCTGTGCCGTGCGATCAAACTTGATCCAACGCTCCACGTTGCCGATCCACACCGAACCGGTACGGGCGAATAATATTAAGACGCGTGGCACTAGATCTGTTTAAAAGAGATTTGAAAACAGAAACTTTTGCCATTTTCAAACCCATGTATCTTTGGATCCACACGTCCAAATTTTACAAATTTGATGTCGTTGGAATCAGCAAGACAAGCTCTAGCCAACCCTGCCCTTAGTTTAGCAAATAGTATTTGTTAGCTTGTTTGATTTTGCAGATTCTTTTGTGTGCTTGCTAACATTAGAAAAATCATTTAAAATGATTCTTAGGTTAAAACCTTTGCAAATTGGTTTGTTGTGACCTTACTGACCCTAGGAACCAACCCATAGTTTGGAAAATGATTTTGGAAAAGAATAGGATGGATTAATTAGTTTAGTCCATTTCTAGCTAATTAAAAACCATTGTTTTGTTTATGAAAATGCTTTCATAAAGAAAACTTTGAGAAAATGTTTTGGACCAAACCTACTGACCCAAACACCAAGTTTTGCAATAGCAACTCATTTGGTGAACCCTATAGGTTAGTGCCTTAGTAAAAATATTTCTACACCACATAGAATGACACTTTGTTTTGAAAATGGTTCTATAGTGAAACCTTTTGCAAATGACTTAGCCACTTCACAAAATGACCAATAGGTGTGCCCAAATGTCTATGACCCATTAGGAACCCCTTTTCAAACAAATCAAAGCTTGGCATGCTTGCATGCATTACTTGAACTTTGCCACTTTGGTAAATGACCAATTTGGATCTTACAAAGTTTAGGAATCTAATAGAGACCCTCTTTGCAAATGACTTTGCCATTTTGGTAAATGACCAATTTGGAACTTACAAAGTTAGAAGCCTAGTGAAGACCATCCTTACAATAGAACCAACCTTTGCATGCTTATGCATGACTTAGATCCCATTACTTTGTGTGTGAAAAATTGTTTGTTTGACTTTGTTATTTTATGTGTAGTTTTGCTTGATTGGTAGATTAAGTTTGTGCCTTGCTTGATTGAATTGTAGTGACTTGAAGAGTGTGAGTGTTGCAAGGACAAGGAGTGAACCTATACCCTCTACCAAAAAGGCAAGTGATATCATCATGAATATTCCATTCCTATATTTTATATATGCATTAGTATTATTTTTCTAAGTATAGGACTTGCATGGTTTTTGCTAAGTACAAGATATTCTTGGGAAAACCTATTAGGTGAAACCTTAGTGAAAATTACCTAAGTCAAGATTCCTATTACTATCATGCTTAGCCTAGCTACTAGAAAACAAGGGTGGTTTATTTATTCACACTATGAAAAAATATTCTAAGTCTGAGGACTTGTGTTTTATTTAACAAAACAACTAAGTAATGAATCACCTGGGTGGAATGGAAGGAATGGTTTATGTTGAGTGGTTCACAAGGCCATGACATGGCTTGTGTATCTCACTTGTGGATGGCCACCCAGGAAACAAAGAGATTTGAGATGTCAAATGTTGAGAAGCTTCAAGTGCAACCACTTGGCATTATGGGCTCTGCCATGATCTTAGGATGCTAGAACTTAGTCTCTTGGACAGTGGGTGGTAGATGGGATGATAGGTTGGAACGCGTCCATTTGACTAAGGAAAGGCTACTGAAGGATCATGTCTTGGGAAACCAAGGCTTGTGGGGAAAGTGCACCACCTCTGCAGAGTGTAAAACCTAAGTACTTAGCCATGTCCCTGGTAAAGGACAATTTGAGCATCAAGACATGGAAACTTCAAGAATCTCATCACTCCAATTTCTAAATAAAACTTGTGGGTGAACAAGGGTTAAAAGGATCTTCAGTCATTGATTGGTAGATGCCCTGAGTGGATCTGGAGTCTTTGATTGATAGATGCCTTGGGTGTTTTTGCCAAACAAAACTTAGTGTTTTCAAAAGTTAAGGAAAAATCTATTTTGAGCAAAGCAAGCCTAAGCTCCACCAGCCAAATGCATATAGTATTATAGTCCACTTAAAATATACTAAGGTATCACTTGCCAATACAATTCAAATGTATTGACCCTTGTGGCTGTAACTTATGATGTTGCAGGTTTGATTGATTTAGTGAAGATTGATTGATTAGGATTACAAAGTCTACAACCAACATCTGCCTGTGGCACTTTGAAGATGAAGGACCCATGACTATAGTTATTCCGCTGCAATGTAATGTAAATAGCCAATGAGCTATGTTTGATGTAATAAAATTATTTTATTCCTGGTTATAAAGTTGTATATGACCCTTGTTTCTTGATATTACATCTAAACTGTGGATGCTAGCTATTGATCCAGGGACTAGCATTGTAAACACAGGGGACTCAATCTTATTAAAGGTTGGGGACGCTACAGTACACAATGATAGCTATCCCTTATAGTTGGCTGTTGGGTTTGGGTTTAGCTATCTGGGTACCATAATTGGATGCCAAAGATGTTAAGGCTGAGGTTTTATCTTGAGTCAAACACATACTAAGGTGGTTATCCTTAGCTGATTATAAGCTAAGTCAAATGTTTTTTAGAGATGAAATAATTCCTTGATAGATGGATAACAAGATGATTTAATAAACTGCTTGGCTTGCAAATGGAATGATGTGCCATATGTGGATTGCCCATATGGCAATAATTTTTATGATTCCTGAATTTATAATCAGGAAGATGATTAGTTGTTGGTTACACTATTTTAGTGGTTTCTCTTGACTTGATTATTTTTGTGGTGCCTCCATACAGGAGTGTGCACAAAATAACCTCAGGTAGGATGATCTGCTGCTTATACAGCTAAACAAAAACATTTAAACCTAAATGCTTATGATGCTGGTCTGAAGCATAGTTCATATTTAAAATAAATGTTTCCCTTCATTAATTAACCCTGCCTAGGATGCAAATGTTGAGGCTTTGATGATGTCTGGATACAACAATTACTGCTTGCTTATAAAAATTATCCAGTGATGATCTAGTACTCCACTTGAGTACAGATCTATGGATTTTCTATTGCCCCCATCCATTTTCTAAGATGCAATGGTAAGAACAGATACTTAAGCATGATATTAGATGGATAACCTGTTGTTGGAGATGACTTCTAATGTTGATACTTTTGTGGGGATAAGATCTGCTGTTATTAGCCTTGATTACTGATTCTTGTGGTGAGCTGCTCCTCCTAGTACCATTGCCTTTGTATTTCTTGATATACTAGACTTGTTCTTGCTTGGACCTTGATCAGTTGCTGCTGTATCTTGATATCCTGCTTCCTCCTCCTTTTACTACTCGACCCACTATAGCAGCTATAGCCTGGACTTCTCCACCTTGTCCTTGCCATTGGATGGCTTCTCGAAGCAACCATGGTGCAAGTGGTGTGGTGGTGATCTGGGTGGTTCTTGTGGTGCTATGAGAGCAGTTTGTTCTTGAGGTGTGATAAACAGGAAGGAGATAAGAGAATGGGTGTGGTGCTATCTAGTGCTACTAGTGAGTGCTACGGCTATGCTCTCTCCTTGTGTACAGAAATTGATTCCTTCTTGTCTACTTCTGGTTATCATAGTCGACAACACAACATTTGCATGCTGATGTGTGAGCTGCTTACAACTGGTCCCCTACTGGGTGCACGTTTCCACCCCTAGATATTTATGGATGAGATCAAGGAATGATGGATATTATCTGGTTGTAACATTTTCTTTTCTACTTAACATGCGAGGTGTAAATGTTGATTTAGCTTCTGCTGATGTGGATATTCCAGGTTGGCTGTCATTCTTTATATTTGCTAAACTTTTCACTGTAAGAATTAGCCAGTCTAGCTAATTATTGCTAAACTTGACTAGTATGTATATTTGACTTCTTTTTTTCTTTTAAGTTTAAACATAGCTAGAGTTAGAGGGTATTATAGCTTTCCTAAGATTGGAAAAATTGGTTACTTTGACCCATAGATACCTCTCTCTATTTCAAATGTATAGAAGCATTTGATCTATGTCCTAGATGTTTCCTAGATTTGGTAATGCCCTCTAGTTCTAGGTTGTGGAATTTAGGAGTACTTCCTAAATTCATTAAATATTTTTAATAAATTAAATTGCCTCACCTATGGTGGGGCAAACATTTTAACATTACAAATGTTTCCTTTCTTTTGTTGTTTATTCTGCAGGAATGAAGATAAGGAGAAGAAAAGAAAATACAATATTTACCTTAGGCCCAATAGTTAAGGTTTTAGTATAGGTTCTTATGTTTGTTGTAAATTTTATTTTATTCTTTTATTGCAACAACAATGTAACATTGTCTTATGTAATAAAGTGTTCCATTATTGTTTTATTTGTAACTTGTATCTATTAAATGTTTATATCTTAATTATAAATAAGAATTCAATTCTTATTTATTATTAAAATTCATTTCTTAATTGTAATTTACTCTTATTCTTTTATTGTAAAAGAACAATGCAATAGTTAATTTATTCTTATAATAAAGGATTCTTTTATATCTTATAACCATTTCCCTTAACTTAATTATTGCATTATTATTTTTGAATTTCCAAATTCAAAATTAGAATGGAATTTGGAATTCAAAGTAAATTTCAAATTCTACCCCTCCAAAAACACATATAATATCTAAAGGTCATGTCAAAATCTCTCGCATATGTTCTGATGTTCCTATCAGAACAAGAGATATATCGATTCCTCTATAGTTTCTTTAGTTTTGCGCGAAAATTACCCGGATTTTCTGATGCATGGATGCAATGCACACACATGTGTCTTATCTATTTTGAGGTGCTAATCGTGGGATGTTACAGATATTTTGCTAGGCAAAATTTTGTAGCCACACATCTCTTTCTCCTCTCTGAAAGAGCTATAGGACAAGGGTGAATAATGTCAAGCTACAATGTAGTTCGACCATGAGAGAGGGTGGGTGCTGCAGCGAGTTATTTGGCAAGATTGGTTTGAGTTTGGAGTTGGTTTGACTCATGTTTTGAGGGGTTGACATAATTTGCTCCAAACTAGGGTTATGAAGAAAGTCCAAGAACTTGCATTGGATAAGATGGTACTGGTGTGAAGGAGAGGTCAAGATATTTCCATAGGATTTATTTGGGATTTTTCAGAGTATTTTAGATGCATTTATTTTCATGTACTCAAATAATGCAAAAATAGATTATAGAAGGTCATTTATATTTTTTACATTGGACAGGTGTGGTTTTTTTCCATACAATCCCCATAACTTATGGATCGGGTTCCACTATCATCAGATAACGGAACAAAAAACCAAACCACACAAGCCGTCGTCTGATCCATCTAGAGGATCCATCAGTTCGTCACCTTATTACAAGCTCTCAAAACAAAAGGACAACAAGAAAGGAGGTTGGAGACGCAAGAACACCGCCCATAGGCTAGTGGAGAGGTTCAGGCAAAAAAACACAACCATGACAGGAGGATCTAGAACATTTTCATCACCACCACATTCTGCTTCTTTCACTCCTTTTTCTCCAAACCACTTGCTCCATTCTTCTGGTCATGAGGGATCACCGGAAGTCCCAAGAAAGGCACCGGAGAAACATCCATCGTTGTTGCAGCACATGAACCCAACACATAACATCTCGTGCTCTTCTTCTCCATGCAAACCTGCCCAGTATCGAATGAAAACACATGCATATATAACCAAATCAACTAGAGAGTTAATAAGTTTTTTTTCAAAGGAGGCTCTATTCCTAAGCTTCCAAATGGCCCAGCAAATTGCTACCAACGCCGTAATCTGCACATTTCGACTGCCCTTAGGAATTTAGGAACCCACCAGAAGTACCGAGAAAAGGAACCAGGCCTATTTTCAGCACCAACTGACTTATCCACAACACCCCACACATACTTAGCAGCCACACAGGAAAAGAACAATTGCCCAATAGTTTCCACCTCTCAACAAAATCTGCATGTAGAATCCCCTTCCCAGTTTTTCCTTTTCATGTTGTCTTTAGTAAGAATTGCATTATGCCATATCAACCTCAACATTAGTAAGATGAGAGTACATGGATCTGACTGAGAATTTTCCAGATTTATTCCACATCCAGACAGGATGATCTTTGTCTTGAGTAAGTACCACTCCATCCACCAAACCTCTCAGCTAATTATACTGGTTCATACCATCTGCATTCAACCATATCCTAAAAGAACATCTCCACCTTTTCTCAGCCATAGCAGAAACAGTAAACACCTGGTTCTGACAAATATCAAACAACGCATGAAATTTAACTTTCAGGGGAACATCTAAACACCAGGCATCATGCCAAAAATCAGTCAATTTCCCACCCCACTTTCATTCTCCTGCCTGCCAAATAAAGATCTTTAATTTTTACCAGATCAGCCCAACAAGGAGAATCACTCTGTTTATATTTCACAGCACTAATCCCCCCTTTTTTTCATATATTTTTCTCTCACAAAAACTTGCCAAGGACCCTCTTCAGCCTCAAGCCTCCACCACCACTTACAAACCAAGCTAATATTAAACAGTCTAATGTTCTTGATTCCCAAATCACCTTTATTTCTTGGCCTGTAGAAAAATTTCCAGTTCACCAAATGATACATTCTTTTGCCTACCCTGCCATATTAGAAAAAAGCTCTAGTATGCTTTTCCACTTCTTCCACATTTTATTTATGCAAAATAAACATAGACATGGGATAAACAGCCACACTGGATAAACCTCATTTCTTCTTCATTCTTTCCCCAATAAAACTCATCTCAGCCATTGTGCATCTTATGCTACAAACAGGTAGCCCCAGATACATAATAGGCCACCTACATTTCTTACAATTAAAGATATCTGCATACGTACAAAGCTTATCCTCATCCTCTAAAACCATCATCACCTCACTTTTCTCAAAATTAATCTTGAGACCAGACATGGATTCAAACAGATAAAGTAACAATTTCAAGTTCCTGGCTCCTTCAACCTCATCTTTAATGAAAAGAATAGTATCATCAGCATACTGTAGAAATGCAATCCCTTTTTCAAACAAATTATCAACCAGCCCAGTGAACAAACCACTTGCTTGAGCATTCAAAACCATCTTTGCCAACCATTCCCCAACAAGATTAAACAGGAAAAGAGAAAAAGGATCCCCCTGTCTAACCCCCTTAAAACTACCAAAATAAGGGCCAACCTCCCCATTCACTTTAACACTGAGAGTGCCTTGAGTCACAACACTTTTCAACCAAATCAACCAGTCCTCACTGAAATCTTTCTGTTTAAAACAATAAAACAAAAAATCCCAGTTGACTTTATCATAGGCCTTTTCAAAGTCAATTTTCAAGATCACTCCATGTTGCTTCTGGATCTTTGATTCTTTCAAAATTTCATGTAACAAAGTAACTCCATCAACAATAAATCTCCCTTTAATAAAAGCAGTTTGACAAGTATCAATCAGCTTCCCCATAACTGGTTTAGTTCTCACTGTCAGCGTTTTTGTGAAAATCTTGAACAGAACCTGGAGCAAACATATGGGTCTATACTTCTGAATACAATCATCATCATCACTTTTTGGTAGCAGAGTAATTATGCCATAATTGATACTGCTCAAATCTATTTTATGTGCATAAAAGTCACAAAACACAGCCATAACATCATCCTTGATGATAGACCAACAATGTTGATAGAATTCAATAGGAATCCCATCAGGACTAGCTGCTTTATTTTTTCCATCTGATCAATAACCTCCTTATCCTCTTTCTCACTAAAAGGCACACACATCCTTTCTCTATCACCAACATCTAGTTTCTCTCAAGCATTCCAATTATCATCAGCAAGTTTGACAAAAAAACCTTCAGCAGGACCAAACTGATTTTTGTAATAAGCAGTAGCATGCAACAACAAATCACGTGTCCCCTGAACCTCTCTACCCCCATATTTCATAGAAAATATCATTTTCTTCCTCTTCACCCCATTAGCAATCCTGTGAAAATACTCAGTGTTATTGTCACCTCTCCGCAACCAATTATCCCTTAACCTCTGATGCCAAAATTTCTCCTCATTCTCATAAACCTTCATTAATTCTTTCTGGATTGAAGCCTTTCTTTTCAACTGTTCTGCATTGAGAAAGATTAATTCTTCTACATATTCCAGATCCTGCAATTCTTCCACTAGATCCTTTTTATTTTTCTTCTCAAGCCCCTGGCATGAGCACCCCAACCTTTCAGATCATTCCTGACATTTTTCAATTTTTTCTGCAAACTATCAAGGCTGTTCTTCCCCCTAATAGGTTTTCTCCATGCTTTCTCCACTCTAGGCAAGAACTCAACATTCTGTAACCAATTTTTTTCAAACCTGAACTCCTTACTGCCACCTTCTTGTCCTTCCATAGTGTCCATAATTAAAGGGCTATGATCAGAAACCTCTCTAGTCAACTTATGCACTATGGTGAGAGGAAATAACTTCTCCCATTCTTTGCAAACAATGATCCTAGATAGTTTCTCAAGAGTAGGAATTGCCTGATTATTAGATTAGGTAAACTGCCCCCAGACATCTGAATTTCTCTCAGACCATAAGCATTGATAATAGAATTAAACATGCGACTCCATTTGCTCAAAGAATGGCCTTTGTTTTTCTCAGAAGCAAAACGAATCACATTAAAATCACCCCCACCAGTAAAGGAATTGACTGGTCCTGACAAACTTCAGCTAATTCCACCAAAAAATCCTCCTTGTTTTGCTCCTGAGCAGCACCATAGACCACCACCAAATGCCACTGGATCTGCTTCTTGACATCACAAACTTTCATCTTAACATGAAACCTGCCCACGGAAACATCATGCTTGAACAATCTAGAGGAACATAGGCCCCCCAGAATACCCCTAGACCTTCCTATAGAAGGCAACCAGCTCCAGGAAAATTGATTCATAGGATCAATTTTCCTAAAAAAATTCAGGAGAATAATCTTTATTGATAGTTTCCTATAAACCAATAAAATATAACCTTTCTTGCCTTAACAGATCACACAAGTAAGCACTCGCCCCTTTATTTCCCACACCCCTAATATTCAAAATAGCACCTATCATAATACAATTCTTTTTCCCTTGTTCCAGTCACAACACCACTCATACGGTGATAGTTGTGGACCTTCACATCAACAACATTTAACTTTTTATTCTTTCCACCAGAAATAGATTTCAACCTTTTCCTATTCCTCCTAGAAACAACAAGAGTAAACTCCCCTTCATCACTATCATCCTTCTTCCAGTCAAGAAACAAAACCTTCTCACTCTGATCCACACATTCTCCAGCCTCACCCTGTTTTCTATCATTCAAGCCATGTCTAGCAATTTTTGAGTTAACATGTTCTAAAGAGATAGAGGCAGCATCAATCCCCATCTCCAAAGCTCTACTAATGATATCATCATCATCATCATCTAAAACTGCAAAGGAATTATAAGAAGTTAAGTTTGTACCTGCCAAATCTGTAGTAGCATGCTGAGAAAGATGCCTTTCCTCCATATTCATGATGCCCCCTGATCAACATTCCTTCAGCTCATCCTCACCAGTTGTTCTTCCCCTCCACCAGCATTAGACACCCCATCAGTTTGACACCCCACACTATCCTAAGTAGAAATAACCCCAGGTTGAGAGGATCTCACAACCACCACCTCATACTCTTGCAGATTACCCTGAATTTTCATATCCACAGCTTGTGTATCTTCCTTAACAGCTCTTTCCTAATCACCTCCACCACTATCAGTAGATGATCCAAAGGACTCACCAGGAGAATCTTCCTCATTGCCTTGCATGTCAACATCATCTTGCACATTTCCATCACCAAGCAGGTATCCATACTGCTTCTTGATCTCATAGTACTTATTACTACTTTTATCCTTCAGCAAATCTCTAATAAAATCCTCAAATCTTTGAGGACCACCAGCAGCAGGAGGATTAATCACATTACCAATCACTAGAGGAGCTAGATTCTGAATAACTTCCATTTGCACATCTCCCAAACCATCTACAGGACCCACAACCTCCCTCTGAACACTGTCATGCTACCTACCAAGCCCCTGTGACTCTATAGCTCCCTCTCTATGTTGGTTAGCCTCCACAACATTATTTCCACCACCAGTATTCTCCCTAATAACAATGCCACCAGTGTTAGCACCACCACCAGAGCTAGCCCAACTATTAGCCATCTTTGTCCCAAAAGACATGCCACCAGAATCTTCTTGATCCACCACCACATTTTTCCCTTTGTCCAAAATAGAACAAGCAGGAACGTCAGCAGTATGCTGATGTCCACCATTTCCACCACCAGCTCCACCAGAAGTGCCAGCAAAAGTTTGGTTCCCACCATCAGTAGCAAGCCTACTCTTCCTAATAGTGTCCTCATTCCTCCTATCAGCTTCATTATCACCAGCTTGCCCATCCTCTCCCACAAACACAGGTATATTGGGCATTGCATTAGGAGCAAAGATCTCCCTGGTATATTTAAATTCATATATACCACCCTACATCTCCCCTCTCCTAGTATTAGGCACCAAGGTCACATCCAAACAAGCAATTTTGACTCTTACATCTTCTAGATTCCTCAAACTGTTCCTGTCTAGGTCCAGAGGTTTACCCACCAGAGATGCCACATAAAAGACAGTTGATTTCTCCATGTACTTCATAGGGATCCCAACAATTCTGAACTAAGCTTCTTCTAACCACTCCACAGGTTCTAGATCACCGTTCCACATGGACAACTGAATCACAGCATCAGGTTTTGTCTTCATGAACACTTTACCAAAGTGAAAGTCATCAATAGACCTGGTAGAAGGAAATCTCATCAATAATTCAACATCATTTATAGCTCTTGCATTAAACATCCACACAGAACCAATGGCATCATCCTAGATTTGAAACTCTTTCTCAAGATCTTTTCCTATTACATCACCTCTAACCACACTAATATGAGCATAGTGTAGTTGTTCCATGGATTGAAATGTAGACTCAACCACATGCATAGAGTGAAAAACCTGATCAAAATCAGTACTGCCAAAAAAAAGGGACATACTCCCAAGGTTTCTTATCTTGACAGACCAAAATTTCATGGTTCCTTCCACAATTGTCACACTACTGTACTCCTTGTACATTATCAGGCAACTGCAAACTACCAATCTTAGCATTGACATTCATATTTCCAGTCATACCAACTACTGGAGGAGGTACAAAGGACCTTACCAGAGTAGTGTCAACATCATCGGACTGACTGGCAACAGTAATGGGCGAAGCACTCACAGGATTACCAACTCCAGCAGGCACATTGACTGAATTGGAGACATATGTGTTCATCAGAGTAATAGGACGACTAACAGGAACACTAGGAATCATAGTAGGCCTAGGAATAACTGCTTGTTCCACCGTACGAGCAAAAACCGGCTCCCCCTCCTAGGGTTCTCAGCAGAGTTACCTGATCTACCCGGAAACGAAGAAGCAGTAGCATCAGAACCTCAACCCTGGTGCATCTCCGGGCGATGACTCCAACGACCATGATTTCGAGCCTGATCAGCCTCACGACGACGCGCCTCCGCTAGGGCCCTGTCACGAGCCAGAGCTTCACGATGTTGATCCTCCAACCTTGCTTCATTTTCCGCCTGCCTCCGCTCATCTTCCATGCGTCTTGTCTCCCATCGCTGCTCATCATCACGGCTATGCTCCTGCTCATGGATCCAATCCCCTTCATGGCGATTCTGCTCCAACACCCTGCGCTCAACCGGTTGGCTTCCTTGCCCGTACCCAAATCTCGATCTGTTCTCATAGGGAGTAGATCGAAACGGGGGACGAGGTGGAGATCTGCGGCCACCATGAAAAGGACGATCCAACTGAGCAAACGATCTCCGATCACCCGAATGAACACCGCTTCACCCCATAGGAGAAACCACCCTTGGAGACGAAGGAGGAAAAACCGGAGGACTACGAATGAAAACAACCTTGCACACCGCACGCAATCTAGGATTTTCTGGGGAGAGAGATGTGGAACCCAATCTTGATCTATGGTTGATGAGAATGGGAGATGGGGAACTGACTGGATGCGATCCCTCGGCGGCAAACTAGTAGCCTCGCCCCCAACTATCAGGTGGCCCTCCTCCACCGTCGTCCCACCGTCAGCGCCCGCTCGCCTTCTCGCACTGCCAATCCGTATCACCCGTCACGTACGCACGTAGGGCGGCACACCAGTAATACCACACCGTAGTCCACGCGCCGCAACCGCCGGCCCCACAAGGACGTGCCAACCCCCATGCACCAACCGTGCACCAAACCTGACATCCATGGTAGGGATCCAAATCGCCAAAACCCGATCTGATTCAACCAACAACGATAACTGGCCTGATTCATCACGCGGGATCGAACCAAAACGACATGAGAACAGCACATCACCCCGAGCTTCCCTAAAAATGACCCTCGAACTACCTGCCGAGGAGCAAATATCATCGGAGCAACTCACCGCCACGGGGAAGAGGAGAGGAGAGAGAGAGGGAGAGGCCATCTGGATCCCTTGATGTTAGTTCATCCCCTTTCTTTGGGGTTTGTATGATTTGCACGTCGATAGGACGTTCTTGAAGTACACTAACAGGTGTGGTTTTTGATGTGATATGGTCCTAAATACCATATTACTCATTGGAGAATTTTATTGGAATTTATTTGGAAGGAAAAGTATTTTTAATGAATTATTTCTTGTTTGTGCCATTTAAGAAAAAGGGCAAAAAGAAATAATAATAAATATCAAAAATATTTATTTTTAGTTGGGAAGATAGGGTATGGGGTAGAGAACTCAAATTTAGATTGAGTGGACAAAGTGATTTGGAGAAAAACAAACTTGCCTTTATATGAGAGATTTTGAGAATTTTGCAAGATAATGAATTTAAATAGTTTTAGGCTCCAAATAATTATGGAAATTATTTGGGGATTTATCATATACAAGGTGGATGTTGTCAACATGAAGTATCCATCCTAACCAACCTTGGGTTTTGGAATCTCACTTAAGAAATGGGGAGAAAGTAGATGCGGATGATCTAGGGGTTTGATATTTTGATAGCACCTAAAGAAGGTTGGATTAGTGAGCTTAGGGCTCACCTTGATACAAGGGGTATATGGATGGATAGACAAAGTTATATATATGATCATGGAAGCAAGAGTTGGGCTTGGTTGTATTTGAGGTGATATAGAGGAGATGGCAAACTTTGTTGAAAATAGGGCTGCCCTAACAGAGTTGTCATGATGCCTCATAAACCATGGGGGTTTAAGAAGCACAAAGCTCCAACGGAAGCAAGTGAAGAGTGTATTAATAGGCCATGATTAGTAGGTCATAATCATGCAAAGAGTTGGTCAAGGGGAGGTGGCATATAGAAGTGAGCTTCTACCAAAATAGGCAAGATGATAAGATTTGCAGAAAAGATTGTTATCTTGACTACAAAACCATCATGGATGATTGGGATCCAGAAGGGTTAATCCAATGGTAAGAGTGGTCTTTGGTAGTACTAATGATGTACTACAAGATGGTTCAAGTACCTTCTCAAGAAGGCACATAGGTTGGAAAAGGTAGAGCTCCAAAGATTTTATCTAGATAAGAAATCCAGACTTAGCCATTTTGGCAGATTTATGGTTTTAGACTAGAGTGCAAGTGTAGATGATTTTGAGAGGATGCTATGTTCCAAACTCATGATAAAGGAGATGATGTTGAAGTGCTAAATAAGTAGATAGGATCCATGCTTGGATTTGGTCTTCACTGAGTTGGAACTATTAGAAGGGATTATCCCTGGATTGATCTCATTAGGAGGGGAGATGATCACCTTAGTGGCTTAGGATAGATCCAGATTTGGATGATTGGTTTGATTATCACAAACATATATGGGGTCCTAGGGGATGAGCTACTAGATTAGCTCACTCTATTTCATAACCAAAAAATGAAATCAGCAGATCAAGGCAATTCATCAGATTGCAGATCAAGGCAATTCATCAGACAGCAGATCAAGGCAATTCATCTATTCAAACTTATCAACCACTACCGAGGTTACCATAAAGCCTAGCTTGAGATAAGGATGGGTATTTTGAATAAGTTGTGTTTTGAAGTGAGATAAGGACTTCTTGGTACTTCTACCAAGACTAGAATTAGGAGGTTTTGAATAAAGGTTTTGGAAAACCTAGGGGAAAGAGTAGTTGAGGGTTCTGTCTTGAAAACATAAGGGTATTATATTTTATTTCTCCATAGTTTTGTGAGAGGGAGACTCATAAAGTATGGTTGTTTTATCAAAATCATCTTGGCTCAAGTTTGAAAGGCTAGAGCATTTGAGAATATGAAATATGGGCCAAGACATCTCTTTTGTAAAATAGCCTTTGTCAAATAAGGTTCAAATAAGAAGTATATCACCTAATACACAATCAGTTGCATGAACACAAGGAAACAAGTAAGCAAACATTGCAACAAGTAACAAGAAAAAGTTTTTGTTCCCCCTGATTTTTGCCTTTTGGATAGCAAATCAGGGTTGCCAAAATTGGGATGTTATAGACCTTTCCCCTTAAAATAACCTGATCCCGAGATTAGCGAGGAGTAGGGTTGGGTGATAACATCCGCTTAGCAATTTCAGCGATGGAAATATTATGTGTTAGCAGGATTTACCACAAACGGGCGTGGTCAGCTACGGGTCAGAGCTGAGTGGCTTCAGATTGGTGGTTTGGATTATACGAGTGGAAAAGACGTAGTCTTTTCCCCTTAGGATGATTCTAGGTGGGTTTAGCATCGACATGATTCTTTCTTCTTGCAGCGAGACGACGAGTTGAACCTTCTTCATTCCTTCACCATGATAGTCAGCTTTTCTATCTTCACGGTCTTGATACACCAGGGGGGGTTGGCTGGGTGGTCGACCTTGGAGGGGAGGACTTTCCTGAAGTACCTTCTGATTCTAGAGAAGTGCTGATTGTCGTCCTTCTTGTAGGGTCGATTATTCGGATTCCGCATGGGTGGTCATCACTTGACGATCACTAGTGTTCGAGTCCAGGGTTCTATCGTATCTTTGGGTAGGAAAGACACAGTCTTTCCCCCTTAGAGCGACACTAGGAGTTTCTGGTGGAGTCGCTGACTTTCTTCATTGGAGTCGTCTGCTGATGCTGGGGGATGGCGCTGCACCTTTGATCCTAAGGTGTGTCAACACCCGAATTGTTAATCCCAGATGCCTGTTATGCCATACATCATAATCCCAGGATTACCATTTTTGCGAGACATAACATATTGATACCATAGTTCATCATCCATTACAAACCATAATAAAGGTCTTACAAATAAAGGATCTCATGATCCAGTCTTAATACAATCAACGCAGTGGAATGCATAATAATGGTAGCTTAGTCGAAGCTCCATCTTCAGGGTCACAGGCAATGCTGACGATGGGAGATGATCCTAGTTGTCATAGACTTCCTGCTGTCCATCATCCTGATAGTCCTCTTCATAGTATGGCCATAGGAATAGCCAGGGACAAAGCAATGAGTACTCTTTAAGTACTCGCAAACTATCACTAACAAGTAAAGTGGTTCAAGTAGGAATCCTAAGCTCTTGGTTTATTTGCAAAAAGCTAGGTTTATCTCTAAATGAGTTTAGAAGTAAAGGAAACTAATTTAATGTTTTACAATACCTAAGTGGGAACTTAGTTTTCATGTTCACAACCCTGATGTGGTCAAGTCAAAGTCATAGTTCATTTCACAAGTAATTTTGAAAACATCTGACGACGAAACAGTATGGCCACTCCAATTGTCCATAACCGCAGACACGACTATTCGAATAGTTTGACACTCTGTAGAGGTGGTACATTTTACAACAGCATTTGATACATCCGTCAAGAACAATCCTGAATCACCATACTCAATATGCGGATAATCAATCCTAACCTTTCAATTACACACCCTAGTATAGGCACCTCCCATATGAGTTTGGCCTCCCAACCATTACCATCTATCATCTTGGGAACTGCACAGGTGGACAATCATCACGAGGTAGCCTCAGCTCAAACCTCTTCCGCAAGGGAACCCATACTAAGATATATAAACTTCTAGTAAAGCCCAACCCAAATTCGGGTATTGTGGTTGTACGGTAAAATTGGAATGGTATCGCATCCAAACCCAACCATCAGTTTTTTAAAGGGCTAAGGCTCATGCCTCAACATTTTATCATCAACTCATCCGGTGTTCATAACACATGTCAAAACATTTCATTAGAATGACTCATCATTCCAAGGTTTTCATGATCATTTTTACCAAGTATTCCCATCTAAAGTGATCAACTTTTATGCTTAGCACTAGCCACTAAAGTTGAGGGTATTCACTAATGAAGGATGCTAATCAAGTGTGACTATCCAAATCTAATCTCATGCCTCAGTATGACATCTAGTTCTAACTATTTAGGCCTAGTTTTATGATCTTTATGGTACCTATAATATCTTTCCAAAACTCACCAGTCACTAAGTAAAAGTAATAAAGAACTTTGCTAAAGAAATAAAAGAATAAAGCTTGCAAGTAAAACCGGGATTTGGTATAATCAAGGTTACATAACTAAAGTATGCCTAATGCATCTTGGATAGGTTAACTGGTAGATTTAGGCTTGCAAGGATGGCTTGCATGGTTAAGAAACTTACAAGTGATAGCTTGCCTTCATTGATGCAATGGTTGAAGTTCTGTTCTTCTTCTTCTTCTTCGTAGTACTCCTCCTCCTCGTAGCCTTGGTTGGTACTAGCGTTTATAAATAAATATGAGGTACACAATCACCAAAAAATACTACCTCTATTTATCACACAAAGGTTCACACTAGATGATCTAGCATCATCACAATCATCACCTCAAATAAAGACCTAGTCTTATTTATTTTATTTTGGAAAAGTAATTTCTACTCATTGAAAACTACTTAAGATTTAATATTCTCCAATTAAAATATGGGATCATGTTGACACATGTCATCACCACATATTTTAGTACTTGGGAATGTGATTTAAAGTGGTGTCACAATTTAATAAGGTTAAAATGATTATTTTATATAATTAAAGTGACTAGAGATTCCTATGTAGCATTCTTTCAATACTAGTCCAAGATCACTGCATTTAAACCTAAATATTTTTACATATTCAGATAGATCTGGTCAAATGTGATTTTTGAGAGTTGGAATCAACTCAAATGCATTTATGGTTGGTTTTTGAATAAATGTTTGAATCTGGAAAAGTCTATGTCTTGTTATTTTTACCATAGGTGATATATAATTTCAAATGGGTTCAATCCAACGGACTTGGATTGATAATTTGAATACCGTTCTAACAAAATTGGTTTCATGCAATTTGGCTCAGTAAAACTCTTTGAATTGGTTTTCAAAGTCACTGACTGAACTAGGTTTGAGCTAAATTTGAAAAAGTTTTTTGAATCTCTGGGCTGAGCGCGGGAATGTTATTGGGCCGACCCAACTACACAGAGCGCGCGCAGTGGGCTGCTACCAGAGAGGTCCCACGGGTCAGCGACTCTATCTACACGAAGCGGTAAGTTTCAATCTGGGCCGTCGATTAGACTACGATCTATGGATAACGTTTGTCGTCTCCGTCGAACAGCTCCGACAAGACCGAACCCTAACGGCGACGGTGGGGGTACGCGGTGGCTCATCTGGGCTCCAGCTAGAGTGGGCGATGGGGGCGAACGATTTTATCAACGACGGTGGTTCGAACGATGGTCGCCGTAGCTCCTGGGGTGGTCGCAATCAACGACCTCTCTCCTCCTCTACAGCGGCAGACTCTGGTGAAATTCCGGCGGGTTGGTGCTCGCCTTGCTCCGGGGAAGGGTCAGGGGTGGTTCTGAGAGAGAGGGGAGTGAGATGGTGTGTAGAATGAGGGATGGGGTGGCCTCTATTAAGACACGGGCGAGAGGGCAGTGCGGCATGGTCAGGGCTCGTCGGTGACGATGGTGCAGTGAGCTAACGGCATGGCGACGGGCGTAGGCCGGTGCAGTGTCTCCTGGCGATCATCACTGGCTTAATGGCACGACAAGGGGCGGTCGAGAATGGTCGGAACGGGTCGACGCTCTATGCGGTACCGACAACGTTTTCGACGACATACAGTGGATACTGGTTGCACGACGGCGAACGTGCATGTGTGGGGGTTAGCTAGGGTCATGGCGCGTGAAGTGATGCGCGGTGAGGGCAAGGCTCGGCGTGTGCGAGCGTGTCGGCTGCGGTGCTCTGGCTCTCTCTCGGCATGGCAGAGAGAAAATGGGCGCGGCTGTTCTCAGTGGTCCAGGGAGTGGCTGCGCTCGAGGGTTAGACAGGGGGTGGCGGTGGATGGTGGCCTGCCTCATGGACATCATGGACGGGCGCGGCGTGTCCTCCTGCGTGCTGGCCACGGTCGGCCGACGATGGTGTCTTCGGGTGACATGGCACTGGTGCAAGGGTAGGGTTAGTAGCTTGTTCAATGCACTGGTGGTCACTGGGGAATACAAGGGGAGAGAATTGGGGGCAATGGGGGAACAAGGAATTGATCAAGAATAGTGAAAGTTAGGCAGTTTGATCTGTGCCCACCAAGTGTTTGATAAAATGGCTGCATGAACTTTGCATTTGGATTTTTGGATGAGTTTTGGTGAGTGGTCTGGTCTCATGCTTGGTTGTATCTGGTTGCTTGGGTTTGTCAAGGTGAAGTGGTTTGGTTGGATTTTTGAGAAATGGTGATCTTAGTACCTACACTTGATTCAATTTTGAACTGTCCTTTAAATATATTTCAAAATTGTTTCTATTTGTTTGCAAGGTGGGCTTGGGTTCACTTTTACTTGGTCTAGCAAGGGGTGAAAAGAATTGGATTTATTCCTGTTAGAAATCTTGGACTAGAAACACTCAAAGTGGTCTAGTGGTTAACTTTGGTCAAAATGACCATTTGCTTATATATCATATTTTTTATTTTATCTTTATTTTATTCTTCTTGGAAATGATCTAGATGATATTTTTGCATCTCTAAACCAATCTTTATCATTCATAACAATCAAACATGGCAATTGCACTCATTCATGCATTCATCACACACATGCATTCATATTAATTTTAATAACAAAAGTTTTTGTTAGCCCTAAACTTGGGAGATTAGAACTTGATAATCGTGTCTAATATTTTTAGGGTGTTACAAACCTTCCCTCCTTAAAAAAATCTTGTCCTGAGATTTAAGAAAAAGAAAACTAGGAACTAAAGAGATCTGGAAACTCGGTCCTAATGTAATCTTCTCGTTTCCAAGTAACTTCTTCTTCAGTATGGTTACTCCACTGGATCTTGAGAAACTTGATACTCCGGGTTCTGGTGGTTCTGAAGGCTTATTCCAAAACACGAATGGGTACTTCACGATAAGTTAGGTTATTGTTGAGCTCTATGGTTCTGTGATCAATATTCTTGAAAACTTCGATCTTCTCCAGGACTTCTAGGAATTTGCAAAGTAACGAATGTGAAACACATCATGCACGGATGACTTCTCCTCCGGCAGTTCCAGTTGATATGATACTTCTCCTCGGCGATTCAAAATCTTGAAGGGTCCGATATATCTGGGGGAAAGCTTTCCTTTTAGTTGGAAACGCTGCATTCCTTTCAAGGGTGATACTTTCAGATACACAAAATCTCTGATAGCGAAGGCTAGATCTTGATGTCTCTTGTCGGCATAACTCTTCTGTCTGGATTGGGAAGTCTTCAGGTGCTCACGGAACTTTCTCTTCGGCTTCTCTTAGGATGTCGGGTCCAAAAATCTGACTCTCTCCTACTTCCGACCAATTCAATGGGGTACGACACTTCCTTCCATACATAAACTCAAATGGGGCCATTTGCAAACTGGCTTGGTAACTGTTGTTGAATGAGAATTCTGTGAAAGGTAGACAGTCTTCCCATTTAGATCCATATTCCAACACACAAGCTCTCAACATATCTTCGAGTATCTGGTTTACTCGTTCCGTTTGTCCATCGGTCTGCGGGTAATAAGCTGTGCTGAAATCCAGTCTGGTTCCTAATCCTTCTTGGACTTTCTTCCAAAATCTCGTGGTAAACTGGGTTCCTCGATCCGACACAATGTTCTAGGGCACTCCATGTAAACTGACAATCCTAGCAATGTACAACTCTGCTAGCTTCAAACTCTGATAAGTGGTCCCGACAAGTATAAAATGGGCTACTTTGGACAGTCTATCCACTATGACCCAAATAGAGTCATTTCCCCTACTAGATGTAGGAAAACCGGTGATAAAATCCATTCCAACTGAATCCCATTTCCATTTTGGGATCTGCAATGGTTGTAAAAGTCCTACGAGTCTCTGATGTCCTTCTTTGACTCTCTGACAGATATCACATTTGGCTATGTAGCTTCCGATTTCTCTCTTCATCTTATGCCACCAAAATTGCTCCTTCAAATCCTGATACATGTTCGTTCCTCCAGGGTGGATAGAGTAAATAATATCATGGGCTTCTTGCAAAATAGCTTGTTTCAACTCTGAATCCGGGTACACAGATACGTCCTTTGTACCACAAAACTCATTCTTCATCTTTGGTGAATCCGGGTACCTTCCCTGTACTGATACGACATTGATTCCATCGATACTAGCATTTCCTTTCTGCACCTCCTTGATCAGACTGATCAAAGTGGGTTGGAGTTCTATGCTAGCCAAAATCTTTCACTTACTAGTTCCATTCTGAAATTATCCAGCTTCTCATGCAAACTTGACTGGGCTTATTTTATCATGGTGTTCAATCGACACGACAATCTGCTAAGAGCATCTGCTACCACATTGGCTTTGCCGGGGTGATAGTGAATGTCAAGGTCATAGTCCTTGATTAACTCTATCCATCTCCTTTGCCTCATATTTATCTCCTTCTGGGTGAAAATATACTTCAGACTCTTGTGATCCGAATAAATCTCATAGCGGTTACCCATGAGGTAACGTCGCCATGTCTTCAAGGCTAAAACTACGTCTGCTAGTTCGAGGTCATGGGTACGGTAATTCTGCTCATGTTGCTTCAGTTGTCGGGATAGATAGGATATGACTTTGGCTTCTTGCATCAACACACATCCGAGACCAATCTTGGATGCGTCACAATACACATCAAAAGGCTTCATGATATCCCACATAATCAAGATTGGGGTTGAGATCAGTCTCTTATTGAGCTCTTGAAAACTTGCTTCACATTTGTCCGTCAATTAAAACTTCTTATCTTTCTTCAGCAATTGGGTCATGGGTCTTGCGATGCTCGAAAATCCTTCTACGAACTTGCGGTAATATCCCGCTAATCCAAGAAATGCGCGAACTTGGGTTTGAGTGGTTGGTGAAATGGATCGTATGAGCACCTAGAGGGGGGGTGGGTGCTACTCAATTTTTAGTTCTTTTTCAATTTTAGGCTTGACACAAACTAAATTCTGTAGATATGCAACTACGAGAATTTCCCTATATGCAAACCTAGCTACTAAGCACGTAAAGAGAGGAGTGAGGAAACCGTAGTGGAGCACGCAGAGACACAGGGATTTGTTTTACCGCAGTTCCTTCCTTGTTAAGGGAAGTACATCTGTGTTAGAGGGGTGGGCGGTTCTAAGACCACCACGCCACAATAGGCCTCACCCTATTCTCTGATGGATATCGCCACGAAAGGCCTGATCCACCTTCTCCACTATTGGTACCCTTCGAGGCGGGAACCGGTGCCTTTATAACTCTACCGGGGCACACACCCACAACTGAATTGGGGGCTCCCGAGATGACGACAAGCTATCACAAGAACAAGGTTTATCAATATAAACAAAAGCAAGGATCTAGGTATTCGCAAGAAATACTAGATCGGTGATTCTCCAAATGAATGGAGAGGAGATGAAGCGCTTGATTGCAGTAGTAGAAGATCGAGTTCTCCTCCTTCGATTCCCCAAGGGACGAGGCCTTTGGGTGGATGAAGGTGGAGCTCTCTTTGTTGAAGAATGATGAACGGATCCTGACTTTTTCGAATCAATCAAGAGTTCTGGCAGGAGGGGGAAGTCAGGCTTAAATACCCCCTGCCCAGAACAAGCCGTTGGAGAAATTTGGGGGCGGATTATCCGCCCCCCAGGACGGAAACTCCAGGGAAAAATCCGCCCTCATACAGAGAGTGAAGCAACCTTGACTTGAAGAAATTCCTCAAGGGGGCGGATATCCGCCCCCCAAGGGGCGGACTATCCGGCCTTGCCGAAAAATCCGGCCAAAACTCCGCCCCCTCTCCGGTGGTTGCGCCCGTCTGAAAATGGGGTGGGCGGATTATCCGCCCCCCAAAAGTAGTTTCTTTTCCTTTTTCAAGATAGATATCTGCAGCACTTCAAAACACATTAAATAATCCTTGATATTGTTATCTAACACACAAAAAACTAGGGATTAAGAAATGTTCTTTCAATCTCCCCCTTTTTGGTGTTAGATGACAATACTAGGATTTGCAATGAAACCTACCAACAGCACCTTAAGGAAATGAAATCAGCTCCCCCTAAATGTGTGCATATTTAAAATTTGCATTTGAATACAAATGCACACACTACAGAGCAAGCCACTTTCATAACAAAGACAAGTAAAACACGGTGAGTTAGGAAATGAAGTCATACCACCGCGATGTGTAAATAGCCAAAAAGAATAATGAAATTATTAGCCTCCAGGCACATCCCACAATATTGATGTAAGAAATAGATAATACCATAAGTACATATGCCATCAGTAGACTACCATACTTCCATAGATAAATCCAGAATTCCATAAGAGTAGATCCATACGATAAATCCGGAATTCCAGACAGAGTATCACACGACAGAGTCTTATACAAACCAAGCACAAAATAGCAAATAAGTTCACGCTAAAGGGGCACAAGCATGCAAATAAAACGAATGAAAAGGCAAGTGCTTGCGCCCGACCCATGCAAATCCGTGACCTAATAGAACTACTTATCCCCCTTTGGCATCGAAACGCAAAAAAGGAAGAAGAGCGAGAGCAACCTTGCAAAACCCCTCGAAGGTGTATAGATGACTTGTGTGCAAGAATAGATGGTTCAAGGAGGGAAAATGCTTGGGTTTAGAGCAACAAACTGTGATGGTACTACACACCCAAAGTTGCAAGAATCAAATCAACCAAAAGCCAAAATTAGGTGTGTTTTCCATAAGAACAAAAGATATGCATGAAGATCCAAAGAGATCCATTAGAAACCAACTCTTCTCAAGGAACAGGGTGGTGGCCAAAGCCACCATGTTGGAGCACATGGCATGACACCACGAAGATGTATCTTGAGTTCAAAACCAATGCTCATCAATGACCCACATATCACAAAATGATATTAAGGGAAATGATTATTCTTGCTTTCGGCATTATGGGGGGATTGTTATCCCATTCAATTAGGACCACACTCCCCATATGTCTATGCCCGCATCTAAACCAAATACATGAATAATAGCAAGTGAGTGTGCAAGGGTAGTCAAGCCAGGCTCCTTGAATCTACGATATTTAGCTCATTCCTCAAATAACAAAATCTTGCTTCATCAAGAGGCTTTGTGAAGATATCAGCAAGTGGTTCTTTGTGCTCACAAAGGATAGTGCAATATCGCCACGAGAAACATGATCCCGAATGAAATGATTGTGAATCTCAATATGTTTTGTTCTTGTATGCTACACCGGATTGTAAGCAATTTTGATAGCACTTTCATTGTCACATAAAAGAGGCACTTTGTCACAATTAACACCATATTCCTTTAAAGTTTTCCTCATCCATAATAATTGTGTACAAGAACTTGCAGCAGCAACATATTCAGCTTTGGCGGTTGATAGTGATATGCAATTTTGTTTCTTTGAAGACCAACACACTAGAGACCTTTTGGTCCACGTCTTTACCCTTGGGATTAAGCTCAAGATGACACTTTGTTTGCATTGGAGTAGCAATGCCATTGAGATCCATCATCTTGAACCTCTTGAGCATATCTTGGATGTACTTAGCTTGATTAATAAAAGTTCCCTCTCTAAGTTGTTTGATCTCGAAACCAAGAAAGAACCTCAATTCTCCCATCATAGACATCTCAAACCTGTCAGTCATAAGCTTTGAAAATTCATCGTTAAAAGCTTGGTTAGTAGAGCCAAAAATAATGTCGTCTACATATAGTTGGCATACAAAAAGCTCCCCATTAACCTTCTGAGTAAAAAGAGTGGGATCGATTTGCCCAACTTCGAATCCACGGTCTAACAAAAGCTCTTTAAGGTGCTCATACCACGCACGTGGGGATTGTTTAAGGCCATAGAGCGCCTTATCGAGTTTGTAGACATGGTTCGGAAATTTGGGATCCTCAAATCCCGGGGGTTGCTTGACGTATACCAACTCATGTAGTGGACCATTAAGAAACACACTCTTATCATCCATTTGTTGTAATTTAAAATTATGATGAGCAGCATAGGAAAGAAGGATTCGGATGGACTCAAGACGAGCCACAAGAGCATAAGTCTCGCCAAAATAAATTCCTTCCACTTGAGAGAATCCTTGAGCCACTAGCCTTGCCTTATTCCTCACAACAATACAATTTTCATATTGTTTGTTCTTGAAAATCTACTTGGTGCCGATAACATTGCGGCACTCTTTGGGTTTCTCTACGAGCTTCCAAACCTTGTTGCGCTTGAAGTTATTTAATTCCTCATGCATTGCAACCACCCAATCAGGATCTTCAAGAGCATCAAAGACCTTCTTTGGTTCAACCATAGAAATGTGAGCTTGATGATCACAAAAGCTTGCAAGTTCTCTTCTAGTGGACACCCTTCTCCGTAGATCACCGACAACCTTGTCAAGAGTGTGACCCCTTAACTCAAGATTCCGATCAGCACGAGCCTTGCGAAGAGCCTCAATTTCCTTATTGTTTCTAGAAGTAGTTGATTCAGCATTTGGATCCTTGTCTTGTTCACTACCTTGCCCTTGATCTTGATCTGAGCTGATAATAGGAGCTTGATGCTGAATAGGTTCTTCAGGGCCGGATAATCTGCCCCTGGGTGGGGCCGGACTATCCGGCCTGGGAGATGCGGCTGCAACTTCCTCTTCCTGTGAATGCCTGACAGAGCTGGGAGTTCCAGGGCCGAATAATCCGCCCCTTGGGGCCGAAGAATCCGGCCTGGAATTTTCTTGGCTGTTTTCTTCTTCTTCTGATCCCCTGGGACGTGTTGGAGTGCCAGGGGCAGACTGTCCGCCCCTTGGAGTGTCAACACCCGGATTTTTAATCACAGATGCCTGTTATTCCATACATCGTAATCCCAGGATTACCATTTTTGCGAGACATAATAGATTGGATACCACAGTACATCATCCATTACAAACCATACATAAGGTCTTACACAAATAAGGATCTCATGATCTAGTTCTTAATACAATTCAAGCAGCGGAATAACATAATAGTAACGATAGCGTAGGCGAAGCTCCATCTTCATGGTTACAGGCAATGCTAACGAGGGGAGATGATCCTAGTTGTCGTAACCTTCCTGTGGTCTGTCATCCTGATACTCCTCTTCATAGTCTGGCCACGGGAATAGCCAGGGGCAAAGCCATGAGTACTCTTTAAGTACTCGCAAACTAATACTAATAAGTGAAGGGGGGTTTTATAGTAGGATACTAAGCTCTAGGGTTGTTTTGCAAAAAGCAAAATTTACTCTACTAAGTTCAAAAGCAATGAAAGCTAGTTGAAAATTTTATAACACCTAAGTGGGAAGTTGAATTTCATATCACAACTCTGTTGTGGTCAAGTCAAAGTCACAAATCATTTCACAAGTCATTTAGAAAACATCTAAGGGGGAACAGTATGGCCACTCCAACTGTCCATAACCGCGAACACGGCTATTCTAATAGTTTGACACTCTGCAGAGATTGTACACTTTCATCACAACATTTGATACATCCATCAGGAACAATCCTGAATTCACCATACTTAGTATGCGGATAATCAATCCTAACCTTTCAATTACAGTCCCTAGTATAGGCACCTCTCCTGTGAGTTTGGCCTCCCAACCATGACCAACTGTCATCATGGGTACTGCACAGGTGGACAATCTTCACAAGGTATCCTCAGCTCAGACCTTGGCCGCAAGGGAACCCATACTAAGGTATATAAATTTCCAGTCAAGCCCTACCCAATTTTCGGGTATTGTGGTTGTACGGTAAAATTGGAATGGTATCGCATCTAGACAGCCATTAGTTTTATAAAGGGCTAAGGCTCATGCCTTAACATTTTCATCATCAAAATCATCTACTGTTCGGAAACACATGTCAAAAACATTTCAGTAGAATGACTCCTCATTCTAAGGTTTTCATAACCATTTTCACCAAGTATTTCCATCTAAAGTTGATCAAGTTTTATGCTTAGTACTAGCATCTACATGTGGGGGTAAATACTAATGAGGGGTGGTAAACAAGTGTATCGTATCAAAGTAAATCTCATGCCTCAGGATGACATCAAGATTATCTAACTTAGGCCAAGTTTTATGCTCTTTATGCTACCTTCAATTATCTTTCTGGAATCTACAAGTTACTAAGTAAACTTTTGATAGAAAGCTTTTAATAAAGAAAATAAAATATGAAGCTTGCAAGTAAAACTAGGATGGTGTGTCAAGTGGGTATAATCACATATGCTTAAGGCATATAATTGGCATAGTAACAAGCAAATAATATCTTGCATAAGTAGGGTATCTTTCAAGGGTTAGCTTGCAAGGTTGCAAGTATAGGCTTGCTAAAATATCAGTATAAGCTTGCCTTGTGCAGAACAGTGGTTGAAGTTCTCCTCGGCTTCTTACTCATAGTATTCTCCTTAACTATTTCTAATCATCACACAAAGGTTCACACTATGTGGTCTATCATCATCACTAACATTACAAGAATTAAAACACTTGTCTTATTTATTTTATTTTAGAAAAGTAATTTCTACTGATTGAAAAACTACTTAAGATTTAATATTCTCCAACTCAAACATGGTATCATGTTGACACAAGTCATCACCACATATTTCACTCCATGGGAATGTGATTTAAAGTGGTGTCACAATTTAATAAGGTTTAACCTTTTTATTTCATTTAAATAAAGTGAGTAGAAATGCCTATGTGGCATTCTTTTATTTCTTGATCATTATTTCTGTAAGTAAACCTATATATTTTTATATATTCTGAAAGGTATGGTTAAATGTGATTTTTGAGAGTTGGAATAAACTCAAAAGCTCTTATGGTTAAATTTTGAAAAATGTTTGAATGCAGAAAAGCTTCTGCCTTATTATTTTTACCATGGGTGATCTATAAATCTAAATGGTTTGAGTCCAACGGGCTTGGATTAAGCATTCTAGTACCTTTCTAACAAAATTGGTTTCATGCATTTTGGTTCACTGAATCGAGCTGGGTTGATTTTTGAATCTAGGTATAGAACTGTGTTTAAAATTAAATGAATAAACTTAAGTTTGAATCGTTGGGTCGCGCGGGACGTTTAACTGGGACGGCCCACTATGCACAGGGCACGCGTGGGCAGGTTAAGTGGTTGTCCCCACGCATCAGTGAGACAGTGAGGGGCGAAGTAGTACAGGGTGATCTAGGCCGCATGATCTAATTCTAATCGAACAGCTCTGGTTCATCGTCCACGTCGGGCAGCACCGGCGAGACAGAACCCTAGCATGGCAGGTGGGGGTCTGGGGAGACTCACCGGGGCTCAGGCAATGGTCGATGACGGGGACGAATGACGAAGTCGACGACGACGATTCTCCTGGTACCGACAGCTTCTCCTGGGGCGGCTCCAATCGATGGCGCCTCTCCTCCTCTGAAGCGGCGAACTCCGGTGAAATTCCGGCCACCTGGTGCTCGCCTTGCTCTGGGAGTGAGTGGGTGTGATCAGTGAGAGGTGGAGAGTGAACTAGTGTGAAAAAAACCTGTGGGGGAGGTCTCCTTTTATAGTGGCTGAAGGGGAATGACGAGCGCGGGCTAAGCTCGTGGTCGATGGCACAGAGGGCTAATGTCATGGGCGACGATAGGGGGCAGTGTTGTGCTCCCTGGCGAAGCTGAATGGCATGGTGGAGAGGCGTGGGGCGGTGTTGATCGGTCGGAATGCCTCATGCATTGGGCGGGTCCGATGGTGATTTTAATGGCGCACAGCGTGCGTGGTCCGCGCGGCGGTGAACGAGGTTGTCTGGCAGGGTGCTGGAGTGTTGGCGATCACGTCTGCAAGAGGAGAGGGCGGTGCACGGTCTGTGGACGCTGGTCGAGTGTGGCGCACTGGCACGCTCTTGGCTCGCACGCAGAGAGGTTTGGCATGAGCTTGCCGTGTGGTCCAAGGGATAGCAGTGCTCGAGGCTTGGACAGGTGTAGCATCCCAATTGTCTAACAATTGCAATGCTACTAGCCTAGACTATATAATGCTACCTTCTTACATGTTTAGATTGCATCATCATGTTATCATGCTCATGTCATCATGCCACCTTGCATTTGAGCATCATATAAAACCCTTTTGTTTTGGTTCTTCTCTCATATGCATTGATAAATTGTATTTGCCTCTTGATATTGTATTTGGTTATTGATATATTGTTTAAATGCCCAAGTTGAGTTGGGGGCATATCTTTTATTCCAACTCCACCATCTTTCTTGTAATCACCTTATAATTCCACCATTAAAACTATATATGGGCAATTGCATTTATTTGGTCTTTATGTCTAGCCCATATGTAGCAAGATGGATCCACTTCTATGTATACATGCTTCCATATATAATATATATTGTTCTCACAATATGGATTATGTGGAGCCACATGGCCACCTTTGCAAGCTATGTGAGTATAATTCCTTGGCAAGCTTCCACATGGGTATTGTTTGAATATATGCTCATGCATGAATATATATTGTGGCTATTTGTTATCTAGTGGGACACACACACTAGCTTGACCACCTTGTATCCATGCATGGTTCATACACACATATTCCATATGAGAGAGCAAGCTTCCTTTCTTGTGAGGGCTTTAATTCGAATATTGGTATGCATGCTTGGGTAAATTCCCATGTGTATTTATATTTGTTTTCACAAGTATAAATGTGGTATTTAACACTCATGCATGTCCCGTGCAAGCTTTCCCTTGTCTTTTTTGTTATTTGTGTTTTATTGGATGTTGGGAGGAAGCTTGTTTGTTTGAATTCAAACAATCCATTTAATCAAACCCCAATAGCCAATCTTTCCCTTCTTTTGCTAACCTAGCAGCAGCACCACGTGCTCCCTTACCTCCCCTGGTCCCCTCTCTTTCCATCTCTAGCTAAAGAACAGGGAGAGAGGAGAGAAACCAAACCCTAGCCGAGCCTCACCTCTCTCTCTCTAGCTCTCTCTCCCTGCCTCAGCAGCCCCACCCCGAGCTCCCCTCACCCGCCTGGCCCACCTGCAGCCCCTCCCCATGCCTACCTGCCCCAGCCCGAGCCGCCTAGCACGTGAAGGAGGAGAAGAAAAAGTGGCCGACGCCACCTTTCCCCTCCACCACGCCATCTACCCCTCTCCCCGTCCCTATCTACTCCCCCTCTCTGCCTGTCGACGCCAGAACTCCCCAGGGCCGTGCCCATCTACTCCTCCCTCCCCACCTACCCTGCTACCCTCTCTTCCATCTCCATCTACCCCATCGTCGGCATCACACCACCACCACCATAGCAGAAGGAGGGCGAGGCGTCTGGGCGTTGGGGAAGACCGAGCCGAGCACCAGCGTCGCCCCTGTACACGCAGACGTGAAGGAGGAGCACCAGGATCACCTGGACCACCGCGATCCCGACGAAACCCTAGCTCCGCTGGCCTCTGCTTCATCGTCGATCCGCTGTGTCCCGAGCCGATCCAACCTCTCCGTTGATCTCACGGTGAGCTAACCCACCTCCTAGACACACCCCTCTGGCCGATCCACCCCTGTACGCGCTAGTCTTTTTGTCGAGCGCTCTCTGCGCTGGCGCGCTCGCGGTCACGTCCTCGCCGTCGCGCCACGGTAGTGTTTTCTGGCCGCGCAGCCGTTTCCCATCAACCACGCCAGGCCACCGAGCGTAATCCGCCACAAGACGCGAGGTCGCGGGATCGACCCCTGCATCGAGCCCCGCCTGTCGAACACCGTTTTGTCGTCAGAGATTCAGAGAAGAAGTACAGTAACGGCGGCTACTTTGCACTTCCCCCCCTGCGCCTTTTGCTGCTCAACCCGCGGTCCAGCCCAGGCCCGCCAGTCAGTGTCTGTTACCGTTTTACAAAAAGCACCCTGCCCTTTGGTTCCGCTTCACCCAGTCTCACGCTGCAGCAGCCTCGCACCCGCACCATGGTGGGTCCGCAGAGCCTCGGTGCCCACCTGTCTTTCCTCGCTGTATAGTTAAGGCCATGTGTAAAACCTTTTCACACGTGCCGCCTGGTCAAGACTGGCCCACTTGTCACTGACTGTGGCTGGATCTGAGTGTGTGAGAAAAGTAATTCTGTACTTCTGTTTTAACTCAAACTTTCTCAAATTAATTCAAATTCAAATTTAAATCTGTTTTCAAATAACTTTTAAAATATAATTCCAAATAATACAAATAATATATGTTTCTGAATCAGAAAATTATGAGGAATTCAAATATGGCCTTCAAAATATATTTTGAACACTTAAGAGTTCAAGTTGATTAAAATTACAATAAAATGCCCTTTTGCCTTAATTAATTAATAACTTTTGTTTTATAACTCCGAATTTGACAAATGATATGTCTAAAATGATTAGCTCGACGAGACCTTTCTGTTTATGCATTCCATGTTCTGAATTGCAGCATGCATCATATAAATATAAAGCATACAGCAACTTAATTGAGTATAAAATATGATTAAAACTCAATAAAATGCTTATTTCTTGTATTCCACACCTCACCCATGCCATTCTACCTTATTGCCATGCAAATTGTGCATCATTCATCATGGCATGATTGTTTGCTTGTCGCATTTTATTCATATGCTTGTGCACTTTATTTATGTTGGCCCTTGTTTGTTTGGTTCTTCTTCGAATAGACGCTGAGCAGGGGATATATCAAGAAACCCAGGAGCACTATCCAGATCCTTCTCTCGCTTCAACTGAGCTGCCAGGCAAGCACTACCACATGCTTGCATACATACAGTACCTATTGCCTCTATCTTATTCTTGCATCATTGAGTCGCGTTTGCATTAAATTGAATCCCAAGTACTGCATAGCCTTTACTTTTAAACCCACGAGCTTGTTCCTCCATCCCATGAGCCATTACTACAAGAGTTGTTTGAGCCATGCGGTCGAGAACAGCATGTGTAGGGTATGTGAGTGTCGATGGATAACGAGGTACCTAAACAGCTTAACTCGTAGTAATGGGATAACTAATGAAAGTGGCATCGGTGAGCAATATCTGCTATTTGGTTTTCATGCTCACTTGTGTCCCGTGGGACCCCGAGTACTTGATTCCTGTTCCTTGAATATTCGCTATCCACATCCGGAGGCTTATGAACCCCCGAGCCGTAGCTTGATTCATTCTTATTTCTTGGGGCCACAAAGTAGTTTGGGGCTTTATTACTATCCTGTACTTATGCCATGCTTACTGCTTAATTTAAGATTGTGCGAGGATGCACCTGTACTGTTTAGGAAAGCAGAGTGTTTTCGCGGTATCGACAAGCCCAGTCACACTTTCGGGTTCCCAGTCGTTTACAGCCACTGACGCAAACCTTGAGTCCGTTTCGGAGTCGGCTAACTTCGTTGCGGGTAGCTTAATGGGGTGGCCCCCTGAAATATTTCTGAATCCTGTGATCGCTTTGTCGTGAATGCCTCGTTGGGTTTTGATTTGGTTTTTCCGAGGTTGATCGAGTGTGTGTTGCTATTTGTGCACCTGCAGGTATAAAACTTTCAAAGCCGTGTCATGGTTATGGACGACTTGGAGCACAGTTTCTCGATCATAGACAAGTATAACTAAAGTACCGCTTTTAATTTGACCAAGTACCTGATTAGTAAATAGTGCAACACTCATGGAATGGATAATAAAACTGCCAACGGATGGGGGGGTTGTTCGTCCGCTTCCTCGTCGGTAAGCGAGGAGGAGGATGGATCTGTTAATATTACCGTTATAACTGTTGTCGTTAATTCACGAACATCCATCTATCTATGGTTAGGCGGATGGTTAGCGAGTATCTATAGAATTGTTAGGTATTATCTTTTGCTGCAATTCGCCACCCAGGTTGTGTCCCTTTAGAGGCATAAAGACTTGCTGAGTACCCCTAGGGTCTCACACGATAAATTGTTTGATTCAGATGAACAGGTAAACTCGCAAGATGGATACTGAGCGGAGGAGACGGACAATGTGGGCAACGATCATTCGGTGTAGAGATTCCGGGAACGGGGATCCGTGAGATCTGTGGGCGGGATGTGTTTATTTATGGGGCATCTTATGCCGATTTGCTTCTTATCCGTACTCGGATCTTGTTTTCCGCTTCACTTTGATACTCGTTTGATGTATGAGGAGATATCCTAAACTATTATATCTATCTAGGATATTTGGGTCTTATTATGGCGTTGCAATATTTCTATTTCTTTTAGATGGAATGGCTCAGAGAACTATTGTATGGTGGCTTGCATACATACTCATTTGTGTGTAGTTGATCCCTTCGCCACTGGACACGCCTGCTCTTGTCCCGATGTTTGGAAATGGTTAGGACGGCCGAAAGGTCTACCCGTGAGTGGCATTTGGGCCCCACCGTACTATTTTAACCATTTCCGCTCGTCCAGGCTTGTAACTAGGAGCGTAATTTTCCGAGGTAGTTACAACAGGGGGTGGCGGTGGACGGTGGTCAGTGCTCCAGACATGCTTGCTAGGCTTGGTGCTTCTCCTAGCTCGCTGTCGACATGTGGGGGGCAAGTTGGGCTCGGCATGGTCACCATTAATGGCTATGCCAAGCTCACAATGGTTCTAAGGCTTGTTAATTGGGCTAGATCATCTACTGAGAGTGTAGTGAGAGATAGAGAGGGAACAAGGTTGGCCAAAATCACTGCTCACTATAGTGTTTGTTGTTTGTTTGTTTGCTGCAAACAAGGTGTTTGATGAAATGACCGAAATAGATTCAATCTGAATTTTGGATTCAAACTTGGTGGGTTTGCTAGGCACATACTAGGGAGTTTCTGGTTAGTTGGATTAGTCAAGGGGCACTGGTTTGGTTGGGTTTTGAAAATGTGTGATCTTCACATATGATAAAGATTCAATTTTTACTTGTGATTTGAGTGAGGTTGCCAAATGTTTCTACAAGTTTGAAATGTGGGCTTTGCTTCACTTTTACTTGGCCTAGAAAGGGGTGAAAAGAATTGGAAAACTTTCTATTTGAAATCTTGGACTAGAAACACTCAAAGTGACCTAGTGAGCAAGATTGGCAAAAATGACCATTTGCTTTAATTGATTTGTTTTTGATTTTCTCTTTGTCTGTTTCTGCTTGGAAATGTTTTATATGATGTTATTTTCATCTTTAAACCATTTCTTTCTATTTAGGTTAATCACACAAGTTCATTCATGCATTTATCAAATCATCACATACACACATGCATTCATATGATTTTAGTTACTCAAAGTTTTTGTTAACCCTAATTTTAGTGATTAGAGTTTGATGATCATTGTTTTATATTTGGGATGTTACATGGAGGGGCGGATAGTCCGGCCTGGTACTATCATTTTGCCCAGAAGACTGATGATCTTCAGCAAGTTGTGGTGTTGGTGCAGATTTTTCTCCAGCGGTAGGGGCTTGTTGATCTTGTGTAGATGAGGGCTCCACTTGAGTGGAGCATTGTACTTCCCGATCCGCCACAAGGGGTTCCTCAATGGGGCGGAAAAATCCCACGCCCATTCTTCTTATGTCATCTTGGGGTATTTCCACATCTGCATCATAGACATCAACTTGCCCCACATGGGAGCCGTCATTTTCATCGAACTCCACACTATAAGATTTTACAACAGTCCCGGTGAGCTTGTTGTAGACTCTATAAGTGTTGGATTCGGCACCATAACCAACAAAAATACCTTCTAAAGCCTTAGACTCAAATTTAGACAAGCAGACACCTTTGATAAGAAAGAAACACTTAGAACCGAATACCCTGAAGTATGAGATGTTGGGCTTGTTACCGGTAAGTATTTCGTACGGAGTCTTGTCCAATATCTTTTGGAGGTAGAGCCGATTAGATGAGTGACAAATGGTGGATATGGCTTCAGCCCAAAAGTTGTAAGGAGACTTGAATTCAGCCAACATTGATCTTGCGATATCCATCAAAGTGCGGTTCTTCCTCTCGGCTATACCATTTTGTTGAGGGGTGTATGCAGCGGAATATTGATGTCTTATCCCCTCTTCACTTACAAACTCATTCAATGTGTAGTTCTTGAACTCGGAGCCATTTTCACTTCCTATTGCCAAGATGGGAACATTGTGTTGGCGTTGAACCTCAATGGCGAAGTCAATGACTGTTTGTTGAGTCTCACTCTTTTGCTTGAAAAAATAGACCCATGTATATCTTGAGTAGTCATCAACTATGACCAAGCAGTATTTCTTCCCACCGAGACTGGCATGAGATGGAGGACCAAATAAGTCCACATGAAGTAATTCCAAGATTCTCTTTGAAGAAACAATAGTCTTCCTCTTGTGGGGAGAGTCATGCATTTTGCCTTCAACACAAGCCCTGGAAACACGACCTTTGGCAAAGGAGACATTGTCTTTTAGTCCAAGGATGTGGACACCCTTGTGAAGACTTTGCAAAGTTCTCATGTTGACATGGGCTAAACGGCGATGCCATAGCCAGCCCACGTCGGCCTTTCCGAATAGGCACATCGGACACGAAGTGGTTTTCCCCGAAAAGTCCACCACATACAGGTCATTTTCGACGTACCCAATGAAAGCGACCTTTAGAGAGTTTCTCCACAAGAGTACCACCAAATCATCATCAATGAAAACAGCAAAGCCCATCTTGCCAAGGGCACGAACAGAAAGAAGGTTGTAACCAAGGGTCTCAACAAGCATGACGTCCATGAGAGAGATATCGTGGGCAACCACAACCTTGCCAAGACCCAATACCTGAGATTTAGACTTATCACCATAGGAGACTGTAATATTATCATGATTGGGTCGCATCTTTGTGATGATCTCCTTGCTTATGTTCATATGACTAGTGCATCCACTATCTAGCACCCATTTCGACCCACCGGAAGCATAACCCTGCAAGAGAATTACTTCTTGGTTTTAGGTACCCATTTTTCAATGGGTCCTCTCATGTTAGTAACAAGGGTCTTTGGAACCCAAATAGACCAAGCAAAGTATTCATCAAATATACCAACATAATAAGCATAAACATCGCCATAATAATCACAAAAGAGTTCATAATTTGGATTGTGAGACCCTGCAAAACCAATATTGTTAGTTTTGTCTTTTGTGACAATCTTCTTAGAGGTGCTTGTCTTTGATTGTTCACTCTTGGTCTTCTTCTTGTTCTTCTTCTTATTGGACTTGGTGACATATCCAAGTCCCTCTTTACCAAGATTTGACCTTTGCTTGCCAAGTACCTCATCAAGAACACCCTTATCTTTGGGAGTGATGTCGTTGACAAACCCTTCTTCCACACTAGCATTTTCCTTGTGAATATATGTTGATTTAGATGTGCTAGGAACATCATACTTGTTCAATCGAATTTGGAGCTGATCATGTGACTCATTGAGAATGGAGAATTCACTTTTCAACTCCTTGTGAGCGATATCAAGTTTCTTCAATTCCTCGGAGAGTCTATCATGAGCAGCCCAAAAGTCAATCTTTTCCTTCTTTATCTTCTTTGCTTTGGTGACTGCATTGTCACATTCCTTAACAAGCTTTGCCACTATTTCTTCATGTGACTCCTCAATGGACTCAAGCCTCTCTTCAAGAGAAACCCGAGCCTCTTCTTGTTGTTCTAGAGCATTTTTTAAGGATGCAATTTCCATTGCATCCTCCCTTTCAATTCTGCCATTTTCTTCTAGGAGCACTTCATTTTGGGCCAGCTAGTCCATAAGAGCCTCAAAATGTAATTTGTGCTCACCTTGCAAGTTAGTGAAGAAATAGTCCAAAGCAATAATCTCTTCCTTAACCTTAAGACTAGTAGGATCATCCATGTCAATCATAGCCTTAGGAAAAGAAGTGTTAGAAGTTGATACCTCGGAACCTCTTGCCATAAGACAAGTAGCGTTCTTGTTGATGACGTTTTTGTTCGGAGAGTCGAAGATATATGTTGGTGTAGATGTGGTGGCTATAGCAGCCACCTCTCGAGAGTCATCGTCCTCGTCTTCATCTTCACTTCCCGAATAATATTCTTCTTGAGCCACTAGAACAATCTTTGGTTGCTTCTTGAAAGGGGCATTCTTCTTTACAAATTGTTTCTTGCATGGAGCCTTTGACTTCTCCTTGAGAATGAGTCTTCCCCCATTATCTTCCCTACTTTTATATGGACACTCGGCTACAAAGCGCAGCCGGTCTCCACAGTTGAAACAAGTTCTTAGCTTGGTACCGTTTTCCTTTCTTCCATCAGTTCCACTCTTGCGTTCTAGTTCAGTTTTGGCCTTGGCTGGATCCTTCCAAAAGTTTCTAGCATAGAAGGCCATGTATTGTCCATGAATTCTTTTGACATCCTCGGGACAGTCCATACCTTCTATGTCATCTTCATCATGATTAGCCACACTTATCTTCAAGGCCATGTTGACCCCCTTTTGCATCCCCATAGCTCGTGCACGAGCATCTTCGGCATTCTTGGCAGCCACTTTGAAAGCTGCCATTTCTTGCATTACCTCATTGGATATCATAAGGTGGTAATTATGCCTTCCTTGGAGACACTTCAAATCTGTGGGCTCAAATGGCATAAGAGCACTAAAATACTTGCGCTTGATCCACGCATCATCAACACGAGAGGCACCATGATTCCTGAAAGTGGTGGCTATTGACATGAGCCTCCTATACATGTCCTCGTGGTTTTCTCCATCCAACATATAAAATCCTTCAGCTTCATTGCTCAAAGAATCATATCTATTCCTTCTCATACTTTCATTTCCAATTAAGATCTCGATGAGGGCATCCCAAGCTTCTTTAGCTGTACTAAGATGCTGAATGTGTGTCATGTCTTTGTCACCCACACCAAGCTGGATCATGTGTAGAGTTGTAGCGTTGAGTTGACTATCAACAACCTCTCTTCTTGTTAGGTGTTGGGATCTCCAACATGAAGGCCATTCTTTATGATTTTCCACAACTCAATGGAGGAGCTACATGCATGGGACTTCATAAAAAATTGCCATTGATTAAAAGTAGATGCTGAAAGTTTGGGTGGATCACCCCTATTATGTATATGTGGGTGTGGGATAGGTGGATCAGGAGAATACACATGGGAAACCTCATTGTATCCTTCCTTACCATTATCCTTTTTCGAGGAGGATCTCTTTCTAGTGCCATCACCAACCACTTCGTTATCTTTGGAATCGGTTTTACCCGTTTCCTTGGATTGCGGAGTGGTAGCCTCAGAGTTAGATGGAGGTGATGCTGCGGATGTGGAGAGACGCATTATCAATTGACACATCTCTTCCATCTTAGCCTCCATTGAACTAACCAAGGTTGTTTCCAACGTCTTGAGATCGTTCATGGTGACTACCTCCGGAGCATCACTCCCATATCCCTTGAAACACATACTTCTCTTAGGCGATTAAGCCCGAATTAATAGCCGGGGTTCTGATACCAATTGAAATGGATCGTATGGGCACCTAGAGGGGGGGTGAATAGGTGCTACTCAATTTTTAGTTCTTTTTAAATTTTAGGCTTGACACAAAGTAAATTCTCTAGATATGCAACTACGAGAATTTCCCTATATGCAAACCTAGCTACTAAGCACGTAAAGAGAGGAGCGAGGAAACCGTAGTGGAGCACGCGGAGACACATGGATTATTTTACCACAGTTCCTTCCTTGTTAAGGGAAGTACATCTGCGTTGGAGGGGTGGGCGGTTCTAAGACCACCACGCCACAATAGGCCTCACCCTATTCTTCGATGGATCTCGCCACGAAAGGCCTGATCCACCTTCTCTACTATTGGTACCCTTCGAGGTGGAAACCGGTGCCTTTACAACTCTACCGGGGCACACACCCACAACTGAATTGGGGGCTCCCGATATGACAACAAGCTGTCACAAAAACAAGGTTTATCAATATAAACAAAAGCAAGGATCTAGGTATTCACAAGAATTACTAGATCGGTGATTCTCCAAATGAATGGAGAGGAGATGAAGCGCTTGATTGCAGTAGTTGAAGATCGAGTTCTCTTCCTTCGATTCCCCAAGGGACGAGGCCTTTGGGTGGATGAAGGTGGAGCTATTTTGGTTGAAGAATGATTAACGGATCCTAACTTTTTCGAATCAATCAAGAGTTCTGGCAGGAGGGGGAAGGCAGGCTTAAAAACCCCTACCCAGAACAAGCCGTTGTAGAAATTTGGGGGCGGATTTTCTGCCCCCTTTGGGGCGGGACTATCCGCCCTGGGGAAAATCCACCCCCAGGATGGAAAATCCGGGGAAAACTCCACCCCCATGCAGAGAGTGACGCAACCTTGACTTGAAGAAATTCCTCGAGTGGGCGGATTATCCGCTCCCCAAGGGGCGGACTATCCGGCCTTGCCGTAAAATCCGTCCAAAACTCCGCCCCCTCTCTGGCGGTTGCGCCCTTCTAAAAATGGGGTGGGGCGGATTATCCGCCCCTAGTAGGGGCGGATTATCCGCCCCCCAAAAGTAGTTTCTTTTCCTTTTTCAAGATAGATATGTGCAGCACTTCAACACACATTAAATAATCCTTGATATTGTTATCTAACATACAAAAAATAGGGATTAATAAATGTTCTTTCCGTTGGGGCTTGACATTCTTCAACATCCTTAACCTTGGAGGGATCGACAGCAATTCCTCCAGCTGACATAATATGTCCTAGGAATCCTACTTCCTTTAACCAGAACTCACATTTGCTAAACTTGGCATACAACCGATGCTCTCTAAGGGTTTCAAGGATGGTCCTTAGGTGTAGCTCATGTTCTTATTCTGATTTGAAATAGATCAGAATGTCATCGATGAAAACAATGACAAACCTATCTAGGAAGTTCATAAAAATCTTATTCATGAGATTTATGAAATAAGCGGGGGCATTGGTTAATCCAAAAGACATGATACTGTACTCATACAATCCATATCTGGTGGTAAAGGTAGTACTTGGAATATCCTCTGTGCGAATCTTGAGTTGCTGATAACCAGTTCTAAGATCAATCTTAGAAAACACTTTGGCACTGGTCAACTGGCCAAATAGATCTTCTATCTTCGGTAGTGGATACTTGTTCTTAATGGTGACATCATTCAGCTTCCGATAATCCATGCAGAAACGGTTACCTCCATCTTTCTTATCCATACACAAAACATGTGATCTCCATGGCGACACACTTGGTTGAATCAAGCCTGTCTCCAGCATAGCATCCAGTTGCTTCTTTAGCTCCGCTAATTCAGACGGGTTCATATTATAAGGTCTCTTAGCTATGGGTCCGATTCCAGGGATTAGTTCAATGATAAACTTGATATCCCGATCTAGGGGCATACCGGGCAATACATCTGGGAATATGTCGAGGTATTCACAGACTACTCTGACTTGGTCAATGGTTGGTTGGACTAGACTCTTGTTGCACTTGAATTGACGGGGCAAGGTTTCCGATACATGCTCTACTGATAATACAATGGTAATTGTCATGGTTATGGCTTTCTTGGCACAGACGATTAATCCTTTATGTTTCGACATCCAATCCATTCCTGGTACTACTTCCAAACCTTTGGTTCCAAGTACCATTAGATTAGCATAAAAATCTATTCCATGGATTCTGATAGGTATGGCCTTGCAAATTTGCCTAGCTTTTGTGGTTGAACCGGGTATTTGAACTATCATAACATTCTTCAATTTTGTTGGTTGAATCTTACTAGTGCATGCAAATTCTTCGGTAACAAATGAGTGCGATACTCCAGAATCAAACAACACTCTTGCAAGTACTGAGTTAACATAAAACATACCCAACATGACATCTGGCGCTTCCTGGGCTTCTTCAGCATTCATGTGAAACAGACGTACTACTAGGAAAACGGTCGTCTGTGGCGCACCTGTAAACATCATTTGTGGCGCACTAGGGGTGCGCCACGGGCCTTGTGCTACGGCTATCTCCTAGCCGTGGCGCACTGCGCGCCTGTTATATAAATGAGATAGGCGAGCGACTGCTAGTGCGCCACGGCTATGTGGGCAGGTGCGCTACGCATAGGATCTTCTGTGGCACACTTCCCAGTGCGCCACTAAGCTTCTGAGGTGCGCTTTAGACGTAGTGCGCCACAAAAGCTAGGTCATGTGCGCCACAGGTGTTTTTTTGTTTTTTTTTTAATTTCCGAGCCAGATTATATACAATACAGATTATATACAATATTATAGGAAGATATACACACACAGATACAAGATATACAATTATATATATAAATACACAATTTGAAAAACAAGATTGAAACAAATACATATAGATAAGTCTCATACATGAATACATAGTATAAGTTACATTGTTTCGATCAAGTTACAAAGTAGTTGGTGACATGCGAATACATGTGTCGATCGAACAAGTTAGAGCTCGGAAGCTCGCCTAGACATCTAAACTAGCTAGACACAAACGCGGGATAAACAACCAAAGAAGACAAGCATGATGACCGCCGCGACGAAGGTGTAGGTATTCATCCGGTTCCTTGTCCTAACTCCAGCTAGATAGCGCGTGTATCTAGCTTCCGCCTCCGCCATAGTGTTGTACCTTTTGTTGCTATTGCCGCTGAAACGGTGCACCTGTCTCCGGCAGTCTTCCCAATCATCGTAGACTCCGGGAACCCGTCCCTTGTACACGACGTACCACGTCATCTATAAGTTGACAATAATAATTAACCGATGATTAAAAAAACATATATAATTAAAGTCGCATATGAAGATACACTTATAGAAAGTACTCCTAAATCAAAGAGACCAAACTCAAAAAACATGCCTCATATATAACTAGGTTGTTCGACACAGGAATATGCTACGATGGAACTGTGAGCCAAGTAGGATGCACAAGACCTGGACTTGTGCATATCACAAGGCTCACAATCCCGTCGTAGAACATTCACATATATATTGTGCCAAGACATTTCAATCATCGGCATTATTCTTGAAAAATACCAAAGTAACTCGAAAAGAATGCCTCATATATAACTAGCTAGGTCGTTGGACACAGGAATATGCTACGACGGAACGGTTAGCCAAGTAGGATGCACAATTCCTGGACTTGTGCATATCACAAGGCTAACTATCCCGTCGTAGCACATTCACATATATATTGTGCCACGACATTTCAATCATCGGCATTATTCTTGAAAAAGACAAAAATAACTCGAAAAGAATGCCTCATATATATACATAGGTCGTTGGACACAGGAATATGCTACGATGGAACCGTGAGCCAAGTATGCACAAGACCTGGACTTGTGCATATCACAAGGCTCACAATCCTATCGTAGCACATTCACATATATAGTGTGCCACGACATTTCAATCATCGGCATTATTCTCGAAAAAAGAGTAAGGAAAAAAAGAAGGACCAAAGTGAGAAAAGGGCCAAAGAGTAAGCAAAAAAACCAAGCTTTGATTGATATATAATAATAATAAGCAAAAGAAGTAAGCGATGATTCATAAACCTAATAAGATAAGTATAGTAGCATGTACACTTGTCCACACACACACAAAGTTCATCTATAGTTTGTAACTACAACTAGGCCAACATCAAGCCTTCTGGATCGGCTTAGGGAACGGGAAGACGCCTTGTCTCGTCATGAACTTCCTATAGTCACCCTGCATCTCTAGGCGATCTTCTATGTCATGGTTATTCGGGATATTTCCTCCGTAGAAGATCCCCCCCGAAGTCATGACATCACGAAAGATGATTGCCCCAAACTGCTGCTGGATGCGATACATCTCTTGTCTAATATCTGAATCCGTGATCTTGGCCTTTGCTTCGGCCCACTGTTTGAGATGATCTAGCAGCGTAGAATTCTGCTGGTCAAGTAGGAACGCCCTCATGTGATGGAGTGCATAGTAGGCTTCCTTCTTACTGTTTTCTGGCTGCTTCACGCATGGGAACTCCGTTACGTGGTTGAAGACGTGCCTGCCGAACTTGACCTTTGTACGCAGGAAGGTGGTGCCTTCCGTCGAGGCAAAGCCAGTGAGAGCATCATCCAGAACTTCCTTGATCTTGTCGTAGTTTTTATTCTTTTCTAGACTCCCCGAGTCGAAATACGTGGCGTGGGAATGCTTTGACGATAAGGAGATGAGCGTGCAATGTTCATCTCTGCGCAAAAAATTCAAATGGAATGTGTTGAAAAAAGAATGATGATAATCTAATAAAGCCAATCGACGGTGGCGAGTGAATAACGACTTACTCGGGAAAGTAAGGCACGAGAATGTATTCCTTTGTCTTGTTCGCCACGAGGATTCTTTTTAGGTGCGAGGCCACGATACATGGTTCGGCGGGGGAACCCAAGCAACCGTCACGCATGTAGTAGGGGTCCACTATAGCGATGCCCGGTGTGTTCTCTCTAATGATCTGCATGGCCAGGCTGAGAGAAAACAGACGGACCATGGTATAGTGCAGCGGGTATAGGTGGAACATATTGAAGATGTCGTCGAACCGTAGGAAGAACAGATCCGCAGGGGCATTGTCGATAAAGCCCAAGCCTTGTGGCACCTTAACCACGAATACCGGGTGCGAGGGATCTTTCTACGATAGAAGGCATCTCTCTATCGTCATCACGCCATCATGCACACTCTGCAGTTCCGAACTGGCAAGCTTCCGCAAATTCTTAGGTAGCATGGGCTCACCCGCCACATGAATCCTCCACATAATACCCTCGGGTCTTGGTGGCCCGTCCCGAAACCTGATCGGATTCGTAGTTGTTGACGCCACCGGCTGGCTCGAGCTGCTAGATTTTCTTTTCCTGCCCTTTTTTCCTTTTGGAGAGCGCGCAGGCACCACAATCTGAGCACCGGCCACCCTATGTAGTGTGTGAGGGCTTATAATAAAGGGCCGGTTGGTTGTATCAGCTGGCTCTGTAAAGGCGCAAGCTGGAGGCATCTCCTGAGAACCAAACAGACGCTTGGTGATAGTGGCTTTCTCTGTGGGGCCACCAGCTAGGCCTTCGTTGCTAAACTGAGTGTTGAAGAAGTGATCATTCCAGTCTTCGTCGTCCTCGGCTGGATCCTGCGCCATGTGCATATCATCAACATGATCATCCGACCCACCGCGTGGAGGTGACGGCGAGGGCGGTAAGGGGGCTTTGCCACCGCTTTTCGCTAGCACGACAGGCGGTGTTGTTGTCTGTGGCGTGATGGCCCCCGCCGTCCCCAAACGGATCATGCTCTTTGGCCATTGCAAGAATAAGCCGAAGCCAGTTCTGAGGACAGCCGGCTCTTCTTCATCCGCTCCTGGGGGTTGAATGGGAGGTTCCAGGTCGTCGCAGCCCCTTAGCACCCGACTAATTTTAACCCTGTGCACGCTATCTGGCATCGGCCTTGAGTGGAACGTGCGCTGCAAGGGTTGAACGATGGTACCCTTGGAAACATCCCTCATCTCGTTGTTCACGTAGCATAAGAGAGTGCAAGGAACATCCTTCTGCGGAAAACATGTACGACGTCGTCAGAGATGCCATAAGAGTAATAGATGGCGTGAAAGGCGGTAAAGCAATTTGTTTACCGTGTTGGCGTCGAGATCGGCTAATGTCGACGCACCGCATACGGCGACGGGCGTGCAAGAGACGGAAGGGCTGCTTGATGGCGCGGTGCTGGCCGCCGGTGTATTATCCCTACCGACGGGTGCTTGGAGCTCCGGTGCCGCCGCGACGATGGAAGGGCGGCACCAACATGTACTCCGGCGCCGCGGTGATGGCAGGGGAGTCACCAACACTTGCGGCGCCGCGGTGCTAGCGGGCGGAGTCACGAACACGTAGTTCGCCTGATTCGTTAGAGCCATGTTGTTCGAGTGGCTGCTGACCATGCTTGGAATCGGGCACGGCCCTACTCAACCACCCGCACTCCAGTTTGCTATTGACTCCACCAAGGTAGGCAGGAAGGACGTGAGGGTGATTGCCAGGTTGTCTTGGACGATCTGCGGGATCCGCGCCACTTGTTCCTTAAGTTCTTGAACCTCGCGGATTTCCTCCTCGCTCCTTCTCGACGGCGCCACATGCATCCTCGGCGGTGGACCAAAATGATCCACCCAATTCTTACCCCCGAGGCCGGCCAGACGGCCAGCCGACGACGGCTTCTTCATAACCGGCTCTATTTTCTTGGCCTGGTTCATCGCCCTGTTAAAAGGGTTATCCCACCGGGTGGCCGCCGTCGACCCCTGGGATGAGGAACCCTGGGATCCATGACTAGCAACAATTTCCTCCTCCTGCAGAAGAAGTAACAGTGAATCGTTTAGATCATCGATTAGATTGCAATCGAGTTGATCTGCGGTAATTAGATTACTTACCACAATTTCCTCGAATTCCTTCACCGCAGGATCCGCGGTGAGTTGTTTGGTTTTTGGGTTAACATGGTAACGGGCCCTGATGAAGTTTCGAACATGCCCGGGTTCGAATTTCGCAAAGGGTTTTTCTATCCCCTTGGATCTATACTCTTCGTCCTCCTTATTCCATTTGGCCTCCGCAGTTCTGTATCCACCAGATCCAAGATGGTGATGACCTATATTCATCGCCTGCAACACCTTTCCCCGATTATTATTGGCCAGGTCTCTTTCGGATTCACACCTCTCCTTGAACTCCCGGAACTGATCTTCGGTGATCTGCGGGTCAATCTTCTGGATCTCCTCAAGACTTTTGCCTTCTTTATAGATCTTCTTCTTTATCCGGGTTCTCCAGCTGGCCAGGGCGGTGCTCATCTTTGTGAGGGCGGATTTGTTTACTTCGTTCCCATGATAAATTGTGTTCTGATACTTAGCGGGGAACTTGTATCTTGCGTGCAGCTTCTCGAAGAGGAGTGTGCGCAAGTGGCCATTATCTTTATGCCGGAGATTCTCGGTGTTGATCGAGATGGTTGTCCGGGTGATCGCCGCCACTTGCCCACCGTACCCTTTGACGGCAAGGGCGGGCTCCAAAGGAACCCCTGATGGGATCACTTCGGTAATTTCCTCCCTGACGGTGCCGACCATGTTCGGGCGCCGTTCCTTCGGCTTGTTCTTCTTCTTAGGAGGATTGCTACCACTCCCTGTGCCCTCGCCGCGATCAGTGGTTTCATCATCCGCCGTTCCTTTGGCTTCTTCCTCCGCGTCTTCCATCTCATCATCCTCGCTCTCCGAAGGATGGTATTCTTCATCGTCTTCTCCGGGTCAGCCTCCTAGAATGTCAATTGTTTATTCGGAGGTCTGAGTTCTCCTTCAGCGCTGATGCGCTTAGAACATCAAGCCTCGTCGTTGTCACACATCTTTGCACTAATAAAAAACAAATAATTGGTTAAATGCACGGAAAAATCCGGCATGACCTTTGATAATTTTCTTAAACTAGGAGTGCCCGATTTCAACCGAACGGAAGTTAATCAACATTCTGGCAAAAATAGGGACTCATTTCATACAAGAACCTGCATACACGACATAATAAAGTGCCTCATACAAGCACAAGCACAATTTCAAGTGCTACAATTATATCACCACATATTATATCACCTGTCATTGATGATAGCAAGCAAATACATGCAGATTATAGCACCTGTCATTATATGACAGCAAGCAAATACAAGTTTATATGACAACAAGTAACTTATATGAAAACAAATAACTTATATGACAGCAAATATGACAGCAAATATGGTCAGATTATATGACAACAAGTTTTCACCATGTATTTTCAAACCAGGAGCATTTTAAACCAGGAGCATTTTAATCAGCACTAGCAAATATGGTCAGATTATATGGTCACAATTTCAGCACTACTAGACCATCACCAGGAGCATTTTAGATCAGCACTAAACTAGGATCAGCCACAAACTAGGATCATCATCAGCATAACTAGGATCATATATCTCCTAGCCACAAACAACACTAAAATCCAGGAGTGCAAAACCATATGCTAGGCAACTACTACAGCAACTACAATAAAATTTGCTAACACTAACCTACTACAGCAACTACAAGCTAACTACAAGCTACTACATCCACTACAATGAATCAAGCTAAACAAATCCAGGAGTGCAAAACCAGATGCTAGGAAGCACTTGTATCAGCCACTACAGAACTTGTATCATCCACTATAGAACTTGTTGTTGCTGCTAGGCAGGGGGAAGCTAGGGGGTGCACCCAGGAGTGCAAAACCAGATGCTAGGGGGTGAACCCTAGCTATCTTCTTGTACATAGACTATCCATGAGATGATTTTATCTTGTCTAATCATTTATATAAACAAGTAGCACTGACTTCTTGTGAAAGATAACAGTATGACATCTACAGATAAGTCACAATAAAGATAACAGTATGGCCATCTAGTACATTGCTCACTGTCAAACCCTAACCATAATGCACAAGAACATAATTTGCTCACTGTCAAACCCTAACCATCTAGTAAATTGCTAAAATGAATCACTGTCAGAGGCATAATTTGCTCACTGTAAAACCCTAACCATCTAGTACATTGCTAAAATGAATCACTGTCAGAGGCATACTTTGATCACTGTCAGAGGCTACTACTACCAATAACACACCATCCATTTCTAGCAAAGCTACTACTACCTGGACACTAGTAACAGAAGCAGCAGCAGCAGCACCTGTACCATCATATCCATGACTGAATGGAATTTAAACATCATCAAATCAACCTAAACCTAAAAAAATTAGTACTAAACTAAATTTCCGGCCTGTCCACCTAAATCAACCTAAACCTACAATTAATCAATGCCTAATCCTAAGCCTATGCCTAAACCTAAACCTAAATCAACCGAGAAGTGGAGAGGGGAGAGAGGGAGAGAGGGGAGAAGGCTCACCTCTGAGACGAGGACGACGATGAGCGTGCGAGCGAGGCGGTGACCTCCTCCTCCTCAGCCTCGAGCGGCGGTGGTCTCCTCCTTCTCGACGGCGGTGGCCTCCTCCTCCTCGAGCGGCGGTGGCCTCCTCCTCCTCGAGCGGCGGTGGCCTCCTCCTCCTCAGTAGCAACGGTGGCCTCCTCCTCCTCGAGCGACGGTGGCCTCCTCCTCCTCGGCAGCGATGGCGACCTCCTCCTCCATGGATTGGCAGCGGTGCGGGCCTCCTCCTCCACGGTCTCCTCCTCGAGTGGCGGCGGCTGGCAGGGCTGGCGAGGCGGCGGATCGACAGCGGCGGCGGGGGCTCGAGCGAGATGGGTGGGCGCGTCTACGGGGATGAGGGACGTGCCTGTGCGTGCACGTGTGGATAAGGCAAAGATAGGCGTAGCGCACTCTGACATAGTGCGCTGCAGATATCCGTAGCGCACTATGCCAGAGTGCGCTACGCCTATCTTTGCCTCTAGCAACTGTATAAGAAAAAAGTCGTCCACTATTTAACAGATTCACTACCCTATCCCACTGGTTCTGCCTACTTCTCTATTCTAAACTTCTGAGCACCCAGGTTCGAATCCTGGTGCCCCCTTTTTAAAAAAAAATACTTTTAAATGTTCCAAAATGCCCAAAAGTGGTAATATATGCCATATTTGTTTTGTTTTTATTTTATAAATACTTTTAAATGTTCCAAAAATGCCCAAAAGTGATAATATATGTCATAAAAGTGGTACAAATAATATGATTCAAAGTATAACTAAATTTCATAATAATTTGTCCATAATAATATGAATTGGGCACGGCCCTACTCGACCACACCCACACTTTACAATCTTTTTTGACCACGCGTTTTACAATATTTTTTGAGCTAGCGTTTTATAATCTTTTTTCCCTTCTTTGTCGCGGTTGAATAATTTAGCCCCGGCACTTTAATGTTTCTTCTTTCGAACGGGCTACCTTTTTTGGGTAGGATTGTCCTTTTTCTTCTTGTGATGTATGTTGCTGCATCGTAGTCGTCATCATCTTCAATCTTTGGATCGCCGTATTGGTCGAAGTCTTGCTCGTTGGCGACTCCATCCATTCCGATGATGTTTCTTTTTCCTCTCCTCACGACAACACGGCTAGGCTTTGTCGGGTCGGTAATGAAAAAACATTGGTCCACTTTGGTAGCCAGTACCCACGGTTCATTTTTCGCGGCCACGTTCGCACCGGCGGCCTTGGATTTGGCTGCTTCCGGTGCGCCATGAACACGGTTTTCGATGACCCTGGATCTTTCTCTAGTTGGAGATAGCTTGTGTTATCCATGCACCTAACGCATGCGCAGAATCTTTGGATAACCTGCCCCGAGATATACCCGCAACCTGGATAGTCTTGCACCGTAGTGACCAACGCGGCTCTCATAGTGAAATAATCTTGTGCGACGGCGTCGTAAGTATTGGCTCCAGATTCCCATAACGTGTCTAGCTCCTCTTTCAACAGCCCGAGATACAGATTGATGTCGGTACCAGGTTGTTTCGGCCCTTGAATTAGCATACTCATTTGTATGTACTTCTTCTTCATGCACAACCATGGAGGGAGGTTGTACATCCATACAAACACGGGCCAAGTGCTGTGCGTGCTTCTCTGGCTACCGAACGGATTGAGTCCATCGGTGCTCGCACCAAGCCTGATGTTCCTCGAATCTCCACCAAATTTTGGGAATTCGAGGTCCAATGCTTTCAACTGGCTAGCATCTGAAGGGTGCGTCAGCAGCTCATCCTTTTCGGGGTCATCATCATCATCTCCTGGCTTCTTCCTTTCCGCATGCCATCACATGAGCTTCGCTTCTTTAGGGTCCGCGAAATAGCGCTGCAGACGAGGAGTGATAGGAAAGTACCATACCACTTTTCGAGGTGCTTTCTTCCCTTTCTTGTATCTACTCACGCCGCACACCGGACATGTGGTTTTCTCCGCGTCCTCGCCCCGATAAATGATGCAATTGTTGATGCATACATGATATCTAACGTGCGGTAGATCGAGAGGACAGACGATTTTCTTGGTGTCCTCGATACTAGTTGGACATGTGTTCCCCTCCGAGAGACGATCGTGCTAGAATGCCATCATATCGTCGAAGCTTGCGTCGCTCAATTTGTGTTTTGCCTTCATCTCCATAGCCTTGAGCGTTACATTCAACCGGGTATCATCGGGCCTGCATCCTTCATACAATGGAGTAACCGCGTCTTTCTCAAGTTGCGCAAGCTTGGCTTTCTCTCTAGCGGCAGCCCTGGCGTTACTCATCTGCTTGAGAAGCAGCTCTTGCACATAAGGGTCCTGCACCCAGCCTGACGTTGTTCCATCGTCGTCTGCTCCTTTGGCATCTAGATCATCATCATCCCGGTCTGCTTCCGCACCTTCACCATCTCCAGGAGACTCTTCATCATCTCGCTCGTTCTCGCTGTGATGATGATCATCGTCATGTTGGCCACCTTCACCGTCTCCATCGTCTTCGTCATCGCTTATCCAACGAGTGTATCCATCCATGAAACCATGGTGGAGTAGGTGCGCCTGCAGATTCCCGGAATCTGGGTCGATCACCCAGTTGAGTTTGCATCTTCTGCACGGACATCTTATATCCGTCTTGTTATTTCGTATCATGTCGGTCATCGCACATTTCAAAAATCTAGCCACAATGCCTTCGCTCATTATGTGGACCATTTTTGCCTGCACGGTGTACACGGTATAATTAGAAGTCTATTAGAACCACATAATGAATGCATGCATGCAATGGTCGATAGAAAATTTCGGCATGACCTATCCTAAAATTAGGACCTTTGCGAAATGCCAAAGTCTTGCCAAAATGGCAATGAATCAACATTTTGGCAAAACAAATGGCAACTTGTTCACATACAAACACAAGAGACAGAGAGAGACCGAGATCCATACACACATGAACATATCATTATCCTCTCCATACACACATGCATGAGCATCATCGATACTCTCCATATATACACACATATGACCATATCGATCCTCTCCATACACACATCATGAGCATCGATCATCTACATACATATGACCATATCATCCATATACACATGAACACATCCTTACATGGACAACTTACCGAGATGAGAGACCAATCGCGAGAAGATGGAAACGAGAGGTGCGCGCGAGACCGGAGAAGGAGATGAGGGAGGAGAGCTTCCTCTATTACTTATGTAACATCCAAGGCAAGTTCTACATGCTAAAAATGGTGAATGGGTGGAGAAATTGAGGTGGGAAGGAGAAGGATCCCGACTAGATCTAAGGAGGAAGAAGAAGGGGGAAAGTGAAGTGTGGGGTGGTGGAGATGATCACATGATCACATATGTTTGTGCAGGTTGACACATCCGTGGCGCACATGGCCCTAGTGCACCATAGGGAAAAATCACATCCGTGGCGCACATGGCCAGAGTGCGCCATGGATGTTTATGCCCGTTTAAGGAGCAGATGGGGCTTCACATAGGCGTAGCGCACTTTCCTCATGTACGCTACGGCTATCCCCAACAACCGTAGCGCACCACCCCTATGTGCGTTACGGGTATGCGGCATGCGGCCAATAGGGCCCTGGCCCACACATATCTGTGGCGCACTATGGCCATGTGCGCCACGATTGTTCGAGTTACTAGTAGGGCACTGCCCATAGGTGAGCCACGCCTGTTTTTAAGAACCATTCTGTGAAACTATGATACAATGGGACTGGATACAACTCACACCTATGATAGTGCTCAAGTGCTACTACTCATCAGAAATGGTGGCTTCATCATCAATGAAGGCGGAATCATCATCATCAGTGTGGAAGTCCATGTCGAGGTCCTCTAGGTAGTTATCATCATCATCACTAAGGTAGGAGTAGGGATCTCCACGGATATCTTCCCCTTCATTCTCCCTCTCCTCAAGCTGCATGTCCCGCTCATGGATGGTCTCCTCCAAGTCTGACACTTTGTGACGAAGGAGAGCAATGATGCGATCCTTCTTGTCACGCAGACAACAAAGTGACTTGCGCTCCTTCATGAGGATGGTGATGGTCTGGTCCTTCTTGACTGCAATGGCATAGTTGTGGTTGGCGTAGGCGCGGGCGTTGTCCAACTCCTTCTGCTTGTCATACAGTATGAAGACGAGATGATCTACTTGATGCTTCAGCTCCGGATGACCTGGTACCTCCAATGGTTGTCCCATAGAATCACGCCTTGCGTAGTACTCAAAGCGGGTGCCCTTGATCTGGTTGATTCTTTTCCCACACAGACGGGCAAGAGCCTCCTGCATAGCCCTGGCGAGTCCGTCTAGCCAGTTGTTCTTCCTCAAGCTGAATTGGATCCCTTCTGAGGTGGGTTCCTCCATCTTGCCTCTGAGATTTGCAATGATCAGCCATTGTAGTTCTCCTCCTTGCTGATCATTGAGCTGTGCTCCAAAGAACTCGGGGTGTGGGTACTCAAGAAGTTCTGAGAGTTGGTCTAAATCGCGCTCGAAGATGAGCTGTCCTCCGTTGCCCAACTGGTAGAACTTGCTATACTTCACTTCCATCTATAAGAATGTAAGATGAGTAAGTTAGTGAGGTGATCAAGTGTGTCAAATTTTATGTAGGATTGCAAGATTCTTTGAGGACATGAATTTTCTTGAAATAATCTTAGTGATAAGAATGAGAATAGATTTTAAAATACTCACTTCTTTTGTTTTGAAACTAAGTTTTTGATTCAAGCATCCATTCTAACTAGGGTCTCCTATGGTCAGGATGGCTCTGGTACAAACTTTTCAACACCCGGATTTTTAATCCCAGATGCCTGTTATGCCATACATCGCAATCACAGGATTACCATTTTTGCGAGACATAACAGATTGATACCATAGTTCATCATCCATTACAAACCATAATAAAGGTCTTACAAATAAAGGATCTCATGATCCAGTCTTAATACAATCAACACAGTGGAATATATAATAACGGTAGCATAGTTGAAGCTCCATCTTCAGGGTCACAGGCAATGTTGACGATGGCAGAAGATCCTAGTTGTCATAGACTTCCTGTTGTCCATCATTCTGATAGTCCTCTTCATAGTCTGTCCATAGGAATTCTTTGCACGTCTAACCCACCTAGTATTAACAGCATCTTGCAGAACTCGTCACGGGTGTTCTCCACACAGGTATTCCTAGCTCGCCCCTCCATCCAGATTGCATAGGGCTCTCCTATATTCTTCGATGATGATGAGTCTCTCAAAGCTTGAGCTTCTTGCCCGAATATTGCAAAAATGTATGTGGCCAGATAATGTCTCTACTAGCTGTCAATAATTATGAAATACATTATTAGTTGACCAAAAAAATGTGCAATGATATTTTGATTATATTTTTCATAATTAGTACTGTTGGATTCGTATTAAAAACACTTTTAAAAAAGTTAGGTTGGTACCAACATTATTTATATATTTAGAGTAACTTTTGGTCAAAGAAAAAACATGCAAAACAAGGAGGCCTTATTCTGGGAGTTGGAGGGAGTAGAGTATAATATAAATATGAGCTAAGAAAGTACTAAAGCGGAGTAATTTTCTTATCGAAGTACACAAAATCTTAACTCTACCTAGCATGAACACCGGTTATATTAGTGTTGCCATGGTCTAGGCATCACATTAGTGCATTCCATAATCGACCAGTATAGATACGGAACACCCACGAATAGAAGAATAGACGAACATGATGAGATCTATCTATTGTCGATGCTAGAGATGCATACATATACTTAAAATTTTGGCAAAAATCAGGGTAGGGCAGCAGCTGCCCTAAATTGCCCATGTTAAAGGGACCTACGCCCCAGAGACCAACCAACCAAAACATGCCGAGTTGCCTCCAAAACCTTCATCAGTCGTGGATCGATCAATACTACAAAATTTGTACTTATTATTACAGTTCACCGTAGATCTAGCCCCAGAACTTGCTTGCATGTGTAAAATTGTACTACTCTGTGAGAACTACTAGTACTCAACACCAAACCAATGTTAACCAACATGTACTACTATATGATAAATACTAGTACTCAACACCAAACCAATGTTAACCTACCGCCAATAAAAGCTTGACCGCATCTCATCATCAAGATCAAGAGTTTCGGGGATTATGTACATATCACACTGCCACCAGGATGTCTAAGGGATACGATGGCTCTATAGATGAGGTTGCAAGGGCCTCCGCCCGCCGCCGACTCGCCTAAGATGAGTAAGTTGAGGTGGTGGTGGTCGTCAATGGAGTGAAGCGCAATGGAGATAAAAGTAGAGACACAAGGAGTGCGTGTGAGAGAGATCTGGAGCTGGGGCTGGGGCTGGTGCTGGTGAGGGAATAAATGTAGTGAGGGCAGTCGTATGCTGTGGACAAAGCAAATATGTGCCTTTCCCCGCAATATCCACCTATAAGCAAATCGACCAGCTGCCAATACAGTACTACTAGACTTACTGTAGAAAATTGGGCACGACAGCCTAAGTGGTTGCATAGGGAAACATCAAACACATAAATATGAAAGTGTATTACATGGTTCCTATAGGCAATACTGGATATGATGTTGCAAGTGCTGATACTACAATATAGTATGAAAGTAGTACATACGTAGCATTGTAAATTACATGGTGACTACTACTAGCTATAGAAATGATGTTGCGAGTGATGATAACATGCTTTTCTGCCTCTTGGTCAAACTTCAGAAAGCTCGAGGCAGGGTTGGCATGAACCACATTGGCTCCTCGATCATTTGCTCCCTATCTTCAGCTTCCGTGTAGTTAAGTGATGAACCTATCGCAGTCCCCCCATTGACGTGCATGCGGCTCCAATCTGGAACTGGCTATGGGCGATGTTGGGAGCGCACGTGTGTAGCATACACACAGTCTGCCTTGAACACTGGCAGAGCTTAGTCAGCATCGGCAGCAACAGGTTCAGGGTTTTGAGAGGGGTCAAGGACTAATGGATGGTTGATTCCCATAAACACTAATTTCCCATCAAGATTGTTCCTTATGATCCAGTCTGGTGCTATAGGGTCATTCCAATCAAAGGCCCTCCTGAAAACGTGGCAGCGAAGTGAGGTATAAGAGAGAAGCTCCTTACACATGTATGACACTGGATCACCATGGTTGCTGGTTCGTGCACCCCTGGTGTGAATCCACAGGACACCCCAGTCCGACTCTGCCAAGTACCAGCTGTGTGATGCAATATATTCATCCTTGGCATCATCACCAGCTTGGACGTTTGTCGGCTTTTCAATTACTGGAGCCTATATGACACGGGGACCTGCAAGTATACCTATGTGTGCATTTCAGTTAGCAAAAGTATCACTAACAATGGAGTTGTAAGTAATTTATAAATTTTAGTTTTAGATAATGGCACTCACTCCACTTGGTTGGTTCCCAGACCAGAATATCTCCTCGTGGCTCTGTCACCGCGTATATGTAATCAATATGACCAGTGACTAGAGTTACCACAATGGCATCGACATACTTTGCTGGTGCAAGATAGTCGTTCTGAAGGATAGTCTAGTTCCTGTCATAAGAAAAAACTATGGTAGCAATAAATTTGTCAAACACCGCCATCTCCCTATAGTACCATTGGTTGTCAAATCTGTACGGTATACTTTTTATATTTATCTTCAGCAGCTCGATACTCGCTTGCGTGTAGTTGTAAGTGCATGGGGGCCCGACGAAAACCTGGCCACCGCATGGATGAATATCAACACCCTGCATAGGCGGTAGCACGATACGTGCCATATTGTAGACACTTTGGAGGTACCAACGCCCCGGGTGCTTTTCCATTGCAATCCACTCTCCTCTGGCACCAACCTAGTGACCCTTGTTTTCATATCCATCTTGGTCCCAAGTTCCTGGTATGTCATCATGAACTGATACAAATATCTTCTACTGATGGATTGTCTAGTAGCATCATCAATGCAAGGTGTTCCACAAATGGGTAAGTGGCGAGCTAGCTTTGCCAAAATCATGATGAATAAATCATTCATGCAAACAGACGCACCGAGGAAAAAATTCTTCTTTGGATTAAAGAAAAAGTGTAGGAATAGGAATCTATGGTGGTGGCACTGTTCGATCATTTTGTTCAAAGGAATGAGGTCCCAAGAGACACGATAACATCATAAATATACTCTTGCGTGAGGTTTGACTTTGATTTGACCATGTTTATAAGGAATCCTATGTTTTTGTTTTCATGTAAACCAAAAAAACCAACTTTTTACAGAATACTTGTGTTTGTCAAACACATGAAATATAAGGACATACTTGATTGGCCAATACACCTTCCGTTACGCGTATTGACAATCCTGGTCATTCTTGTCTTTCAGTTTGGATGAGAGAGGATTGAGAACATAGGAATGTCACACGTGCAGGTTTGCCGGTGAAAAACAGGCGATTGTAAAACATAGGAAAACTACCTTTATGAATGGCATGTCTCGATGCTATGCACATGATGAGAGTTGGGGCTCAAGAAGATGTTCTAATTACAATGGGATTTAGGCATAGGAAGGATTCGAATCCTACAAAAATCGTGCAAAACTGCTTTTTACCTTCTCGTCACGGTCAACTAGCCATGTTTGTGGGTCAAAGTGATGTAGGGCGGGCGAACCAAACGGAAGAGCAGGATCTTCCGCAATCCCTCGACACATGCCAACCATGTCGCGAGCCAGGCAAGCGGTGCTCAGAATATCGGTGCAAGTGGTGATGTTGCTCAGCGGTCCTTAGTGGAGGTTGCCAAATTCCATTGCCTAGATGTAGCGCTCTGATATCTTACGCTTCATCGCTCTAGATGGACGAACACTGCCGGACGTCGTTCCAGGGAAGAGAACCGCGGAAGATTTGTGGGGATGGTTGGCGGTTTATACCTTTTTGCAAGGGTGGAGAAGGGCTATGATCGTACGTAATCGGCCAAAGCGAAAGAGGAAGACGATGAGGGGCGAGCGGTTTCTGACTCAAAAAAAGATGGGGTGGGGGTAGCCGGCGGTTCTCCTATGGTTGTCAGATTGACTCCTCCGTCCTCGTGACAAGGCATGTCCAAACGCTGAAGTTAACCTAGACGCTTATGCAAACAGGATTAATAATAACAGAAAATTAGATACATTTCTTAAACGCTCTATCCCGCAATGCTAGCCCCATGTTTAAGGGGCTAATGTTTTTTCCTATCGGTAGCTAGGGCATAATCGTAACACAAATGACACCATTCTGGAAAGAACGTTAGAAGTGCTCGACGCTAGAAAAAAACTTGTTTTGCATGCATGTATAATAAAGGTATTGAAATTAACTAGTACTAAATGTACCAATACCTCGGGTTAGGAACCAATCTCAGCTTTGCTCTGACATCGCACAGACTTCAAAATCCTCCTCCCCGCTTCTCTCGTGCTGCCTCCTGCATGCTCTCCATCTCTTCTCGCTCCTAGATTTTGTTTCAACACGGGGAAACTTCTTGTGGCAGTATTGTTTATTTATTGAGGAAAATAGTGGAAATATTGTTCACCATGAAAAGAGGCACCCATTTACTTCTACCAAGTATGGTAACTCCACCATGCCAAGTTCTTGCATAGCTAAGAACTTGAATTTTTCAGAAACTCTCGGTGGTTTTGATGTACTGAATTCCTACTTAGCTTAAAAAGATTTTTGGAAAATTTTAAGATCAATCTATCACATTTACTTGTACTCCTCTAGTTAAAATTTTACACTTACGGTAGGAGTATATTTTACATCCAGGACATTAATAACGGAAAATCACATCGAGGTCCATACATTTAGCACAAAGGACCTCCAATTAAGCAAGGAAAGGTGTCGAGTTCGGCTCCTTCTCAAGAGAGGAGCTAATCGAGCCATACTCTTCATACTACTTCCTCTTCAATTGTTTCTAAAATATGGCCAAATTTGGAGTCATGAAAATTCTTGGATATGGGATCATCAACATAAACTATGATATAGATATAGCCATGACCTTGGTCATTTGGTTGGAAATCCAAGAATGTTCATACTCATTGAAAATTATGCTTAAATTCGTTTAAATTTTACCACTTACTAGACGGTGTGAGTACATTTTACATCAAGTTCCTAAAAAGTAAAATTTCATCAAGGTCCATACATTTCTCACGAAGCACCTAAAATTGAGCAAGGAAAATAGTTTGATCGACTCCAGCCCGAGATAGCAGTTAATCGATTCATACTCTTCATACTACTCACCCTTTGATTGTTTTCAAAATATGGCCATAATTAGCGGCAGGCATATTCTTGGATATGAGATCATCAACATAAAGTACGATGTAGATATGGCTATGTACTTGGTCGTTCTGCTTGCAACCCAAGTATGTTCATACTAATTGACAACTAAGCTTAATTTTGTTTAAATTTAACAACTTACTTTTTGGTTCAAATGTTATACGGATGGTGGGAGTACAGTTTACATCAAACATCTAAAAATGGAATATTACATCAGGTCCATACTTTGTAACACCCTCAGATCGGCCCTATGCAAGTTTTAGCGATTCTTGCCAAACCCGCATAGAAACTATTCAAAGGCGCCCACCAGGCACTTTCGTGCGGGTGGAGAATGAAGTAATATAATTACACAAGAGTCCACGACGGAACCCACAGAACAGATAATTACAACACGACTCCATGAGTCAAGAATACAAATATATAATACAAAGATCCAAATCACCTTGAAAACGATACAGCGTCCGAGTACGGACAATATGCAAATTGGGCTAAGAGCCCTGAAAAATAACCAGTGTCGTCCATAACACTGCCCAGGCCAAACCGGAAGCGTAACCCTGCTAACGACGTTGATCTCAAACCTGCTTAAACAAAAGGGGTGCCCACAAAGGGCAAAGGAAAAGAGAGCGGTCAATACTGAGGCCAGTACACGGCAAGTCTTAGAATTCGGCTGTCCTCGCCTACATAGGTATGGTGGACTGAAGCGGCAGCGCAACATGCACTAAACAACCTATAGAGACTTGGTCTGTTGGGGATATGCTATATGGGTATCCTCATAGCATGTCACTTATCCGGATAACCCGGGTGGCCCATAGTCGGTAGCATGGCCTATGGCCTGCTGGGCGGCCCAATTAGATGGATCCAGAAGGGAGGCCCATGCCGGATAAAGGAAGGCTACGGTGGAGTCACCAGCGTACCCGGATCCTTGGAGTGCAAGATACACAAGACTAGCAATAGACGATGTAGGACTCTGTAACCTGTCCGGCTAGGACTTTTCCCTGTAACCCTAGGACCTGGCGACTTTATAAGTCGGGCCTATGGGAGCCTTTAGGGCACGATAACTTAGACTTTCTAGTCACCTCACACAGCGAACCAATCCCTGTAACTCGACGCATTGCCCTTATAGTGATTTATAGCAGGAGCAGGATTCCGCCACCGTTGTGGGATCTGAACCTGGGTAAGATGTGTTACCTCGTACCCGTCAACCGTCCGCCTTACCCCATATCTCTAAACACGCACTGTGAGGACCCCTCCATGGCGTACTCGTCGGCAATACCACGACAGTTGGCGCCCACCGTGGGGCAAGAGGCGCTTCAGGCTCTTCAGCGGGCGAGGACCAAGATCTTCGCGGGAATCGGCGAAACCGTAGCCATCGGCCGTGTTCTCTTCTCCGGCAATGTTCCGATCGTCCCTCCTGACGAGTTCTGGATCACGACGAAGACGAACCCTACAAGGTGTTCAATCGTTCCTATCGGAGACATCCACCTCTTCATCGGCGAAACCGACTCGGGCACTAGTTCCCTGGGAGTCGGAGGAGCATCAAGACCCGCACGGACCGCCTATGGGCAGGACACGTTCGCGGAAGGATCGATGTCGGATCTCTCTTTGGAGTTTTCCGGCAAAGATCAGAAAGCATCAAGGCCCGCACGGACCGCCTACTAGCAGGATACGTTCGCGGAAGGATCGATGTCGGATCTCTCCTCGGAGTTTCCGGCAAAGATCGGAAAAATTCAAGGCCCACCCAAACCGCCCCTGTGCAGGACATAAGGGTGGAAGATCACTGCAAATCCGCCGGCTTCGCCCGTGTGTCTGGACAGCAGAGATCCAAGTTCGTCGGCGTGGTTACCATCTTCGATCTGGCGCGCTGCGTTCAGAGAGAAGGCGAAAAACCCCGCGATTACCTGGCCAGGTGGCTCCGTATACGAGCCGATCTAGCCCACTACCCCGATGATAACGCTTTGTATCACTTCGTGGAAGGACTGGAACGTGGCACGCTTCTCCGACATTTTTTAAGACGGTAGCAGGCAACAGGACGCCTTACCCTCGAAGAGATGGTGAGCACCGTCAACAACTACGCAAAGTTGACGCAGCAGCCTAGATGGAGCTTGCGCTCAGAGACGGAGAACCTCCGATTCAGCAACCGCCACCATCGCCTCCTGCTGCCATCGTCGCAGCAGCACCACCACCTCCAGTCATCGTCGAGGCCGTTGCACCTCCACCGCCCGTTATCGAGGAAGTCTTGGCACCCTCCGACCCTGTCATTGACGCGCTTTATGCTGATTTCAGTGCAGATTTAGAGGAGATAGACTTCAGTCCAGAAGAGCTAGACTCCGCTATGTAGGAGATGGAGGAGGAGTACTCGCGCGACGAGCAAGCCAAAAATGCCGTCAAATCTCGAGGGGTGTTCGTTACCATTGGGACGATGATGGATGAAGATCAACCCGGACGAGATCCGCCTACAACGCTGGAAAAGGGGAAGGGGCCACTTATTGATGCTGACGATGATCGCGCAAAAGTCATGCCTCCTCCGCCTAACCCAGTGCAGCAGCCGCAGGAACTCGGCAACGGCCCGAGCAACAACAACACCGCAAACTTGCCGCCTCTAGCATCTACGTCTGCAGCAGCCCAAGTTACTCCAGCTGATAGTGATGTACGGCAATCTCCTCGTCGAGCCACTGACCGTTGCTCATATCCGGAACGTGACCCAGCTTGACGAGAAGCGCCAGCAGCTGCTGGAGGAAGCACATGCTATCGCGGAGCAAGATGCTAAGCTAGATCGAGATCTGGTGAACGTGCATACGTCCATAGAGAAAGCTAGAGAAATGGAGGCCGAATACAAGACTTTACTGCAGCAGAAGGCTAAGAAAGCTTCGGCTTGCGTCGTCAATGATCCTGGTGTACGGCGCAACCTAGGATGGGCTCCCTCGAAGCCGGCACAGGCCAAGCCATACATTGACAGTGAAGGCAAGCAGGTGATTCCCACCCCACTCCTTAACCTCGCCGTCGCCAAGACCCTTCTGGAGTAGGATAGATCACCCGAGGCAGTGGAACAGGTCTATGACCTAGTGGCCAAGGCGGTGAAGCAGCAGGAAAAGGCCACCTCTCAGAGGCTTGAGTCTGACCTAGCGCTCTGCCAATCTAGCCAGTACAAGACGCCAAGGGACAGATCTCCTCTTGATGTCGGGTCCCAGACGGGTTCATCAGAACGAAGACGGAGGGATGCACGCAATAGGAAGGATTCTATCCCCATATCCTCCGACCACGGAGAAAAGGCCCGACCTCGTCGCCCATCGCCACCGCCCTGATCCCCCCGACATCGCGAAGATTACAAGACTCACCATCGTGCGGATATGCCCCCACCAAAGTAGTGCGGCATCGTCATCCGCGATAACACGGAGCAGACCCGTCATGACGGAGAGCGCAACCAAGGACACAAGAGCAGGTCACGCCATGACCCTCCGCGTCCGACAAGCAACCGTGACAGGCGTGAGGCGTCGCAGGAGGGTAACAGCAACAAGGCTAACCCACTGCCACCTCCACCTTCGTCACTGCCAAGCAGTCACCATGGCGTAGGAGGCCCGCGTCGTTCACGCAACCCATCCCCTATTGACAAGAAGAAGCAGAACCCGGAGCCGTACGATGCACGTTTGCGGATCGACAAGATCCACGAGGCCCGGGAAGGACCATACCTGGGACCACGTTGCTTTGGACCTGCAATACGGTCCGCAACTTACCCCAAAGGTTTTCGGATTGACAAGACCATGAAGCCCTATGACGGCACCGCCAAACCAGCCACATGGTTGCAGGACTACGGCAATGCGGTAGACATTGCCGGAGGCAACCCCAATGTTGCCGTCAAGTACCTCCCATTAATGTTGGCGGGC
>CM042695.1:219942743-220151858 GCA_023614405.1 Avena insularis | reverse complement strand
GCCTCGCTGCATTGCTGCTGCTGCCGCTCTCCCTCGCAACGCGTCCCCACTCGCTGCGGCCAGCGCTGGCTTTCGCCTTTGCTTGCTGCCTATTTAAGGCCTTGTCCAATTTTTAGTTTAATTAAACTCCTCTCTTATCCATTAGGATAAACTTTGTCCACACTTGCTCTAGATCTTGAATCTTGCCTAATCTTTTCTCTCCGATGATTCTTGCCCATATTTGAGTGGAAGAGAGAGGAGATCTAGCCCCACGTTTTGAGCTAACCAATTCATCTCTTTGTGAGTGCATCTTTGGGGATCTAGATTTTGGGAGATTTTGTGTCTCTCTTTGATTCCTCCTCTCTTGTTCCCCCAATAGCTTTAGTAGCTTTGTTGGAACTTGAGAGTGAGGGATTTGAGCACCTTTGTGGTGTTCTCGCCATTTGCATTTGGTGCATCGGTTTGAGTTCTCCTTGGAGGATTTAGTTTGATTTACTCATTGGAGCTTGTCCCTCTTGGGTTCTTGGAACCCTAGACGGTTTGTAGCCTTGGTGGCATTGTGGCCTTTTGTGGCATTTGTTTGGATCCTCCAATTAAGTTGTGGAGAAGTGCCCCAACCTTGTGAGAGGTTCCGGTTGCCACCGACAAGTGCACCGGTAGTGGAAGCGTGGATCGATCCCGTTGGGGTGAGATTCACCGGAGAATAAGGGAGGCCTTTTGTGGCGTTGGTGGTTTGATACCACCCCTTCTCCAAACGAGACGTACTCCATGTTGGGAGGAACTCGCTAAAATATCGGTGTCCCCACGTGCCTCGGTTATCTCTATACCTGAGCTCTTTACTTATGCACTTTACATTGTGATAGCCTTTGTGCTTGAAGTAATATATATCTTGCTATCACTTTGTTGCTTGTATTGCTTAGCATAAGTTGTTGGTGCACATAGGTGAACCTTAGTTGTTCTAGGTTGTGCTTAACAAAGTAAACACTAGTTTTATTCCGCCTTTATTGAGCCACTCTAGGAAAAGTTTTAATCGCCTATTCACCCCCCCCCCTCTAGGCGACATCCGTATCCTTTCAACTGGGGATCACCTCCGTGGGCGATATCTCCTGAAGATATGCTCGAAGGCAAGTTGCTGACAACGCGGCCGAGTCGACCAGGGTGGTCACGCACTACCGCGTGTCATACGACTGCGCTTCTTCCACGTTATCAGTAATCCGTCCTGGGGAACAGAAGCGAGCAGTGAGCAAACCAACGGTATCACAACACACTTATTGCAGGTAGAGGGAAGAAGAAGGAAGGTTCACCAATTAGCGATCGATAGAGACCCGTGATGAAGCTTTGAAGAGAAGAGAAGTTGTTCTGCAGCCCAGCAACGAGCGCGTCAGACACTTTCCGCTCTTCAGCGGCTGACGTATACGGCTTTAACTTCGCCATTCCGCGAACTCGCTTCGCCTCGCCTCCTTAAGCTCACGCTCCAGTCAAGAATCATTTGTTTGTCGCGCCCATGGCGATCGAGCCATCAAGTCACCCACCGGGACAAGGCCTCGGCGGGCCTCCTTCAACTCGGCTGCAACCGCTTGAAGCTCCTTGTTCGTCTCCTGGACGGCAACGAGCTCCTTCTCCAAGCGAGACTTCGCAGCAAGCCAGTCAGACGATTCACGCTGCAGACCCTGTGCACAAACTACAGCGTCAACAAAAATGAAAATCCTCAGTGACCACCCCTAAAATTCAGCGACTAGGCACTCGGGGACTGGAAAATGAAATTACTAAGTGCCCACCCGCTGAAATTCAGCGACTAGGCACTCGGGGACTAGACAATGAAATTCCTAAGTGCCCACCCACTGAAATTCAGCGAATAGCCACTCGGGGACTACATGATATAAAAACATTAAGAATCCAACCACTGAAATTCAGTGGCCCGATCCTCGGGGACTGGACATACCTGGATGGCAGCGCCTAGCATGTTGTGAAGCTCCAGCGCATCCACAGAGGCAAGCACGACCGGAGTATGGCCGCGACGCTGCTCGACCTCCACCTCGGCGACCCCAGGCATCCGGCTCGTTGGCCGAGGCACTCGCTGCGGCCGCCTTCACCATGAAGCGAGGGAAGGTCGCTGCAGACGCCGCTGCGCCACTCGGAGTCGGCTCGGCCACATCGGGTGAGTCAACGCCCTCCTTGGTCTTCGAGGCCACTTCCGCTGCAGTCGGAGGATCGCTCAGAGCAACCGCCGGGTCATCAGAGACCGTGATGACGTCTCGCCTTTCATCCTCTTGGCACCTTCGGCGGGAGCAGCGACTTCTTCGTCCTTCCTCTTCCGCGAAGAATCTGCCAACACCTCGGTGGCGACTGGCGGAACCTTGGCCACAGAAGGATGGCCGATCTTTTTAACACCAGTACTGCGAAACAGTTTTATAAATAAGACTGTCCGACTAAAACAAAAAACAAGCAGACGAACAGCACTCACTTGGCGACTGGTATGAACCGTAGACCGGTGTGGATGCTAGCCGGCTTCTCCAGTTCAGGCCCCAACTTCCGAGTGAGGCCCGTATCGAGTAAATCATGTGCCCAAGACACTGACGGCTTTTTCGAAGATGAATCCGCGGCAGGAGCCTCCGCGGTAATTGCTGCGGGAGCCTCCCTTGGAGGCGAGGCCCCTACGGCTGGAGCATCCCCCAAACTAACGACTGGGGCGAATGGAGGTGGTAACGACGCCAGCGGCGCCTCGTCCCTGGGGGCGGAAGCCTCTGGTGCCACGGTCGCGTGTGCCACTGCGTCCCTAGCGGAGGCGGCATGATCGTTGATGGGTAATGAGATCGTAAGCTGGTTTTGCCTTCTTCTTCGGCGGAGCTTTCTTCTTCTTCTTTGACGACGTGGCCTCGCGATGTGAGGTGTGCTCGGGAAGCTCATCGTCGTCATCGTCGTGGGGCTCGAGGCTCTTGCTTGCTTCGAGCTCGCGTTGGTGCTGCCCGTGGGTTTTACGGACCGTGGGGGCAGCAACCTCCACGGGCTCGTCTTCCTCGTCGTCGTCGTCATCACCCCGTCGCTCTCGGCGTTACTCTTGGCAGGCGACGACTCGCTTCCGTCCTGGACGGACGAGCTCGAGTTCTCGTCATCTGCGGGTGGAAGCCACCCTTCCACCACTTGGAACAACTGCAACAAGAACGAACAATGTTAGCACGACCGTGAATGCACCAGCTGTGACTGCGAGTGTTGACGGAATGATAGCTTACCGTTGGGTCTGGGTGCCTTGCAGTATAAGGGGCGACCCCGGCCTTCGCATCGAGATACACTGCCAGTATAAGGGATGATCTTCTTCAAGGCCAGGGTGTAGTCGTTGAGTCTCCATTCAACGAGGCAGGACTTCGTCAGATCGTCCTTACCTGTATACTGGTACATGTAGTGGTCACGGCTGGCCAGGGGCACGAGCCGCCGCCCGAGCCAGCAGTTGTAGAGGTTGATGGTATGGAGGCCTTTCTTCTTCAGGTCGCGGATGGTTTGCAGCATTTCATCAACAACCATCCGCTGATCCGGCGGGAGTATGACGACCTGGAGCCGATGCGGTTCGGGCCGGCCGGCGGAGTACCTTGGAAGCGCCACTTCGTCACCTGGAGTCGACTCGGTGATGTAGAACCAGAAATTTTTCCATTCATTCGCCGCCTTGGCGGGCAGCATCAGATCGAAGAACGACGCCTTCGACTTCAGCTGGAATGTGAGGCCGCCTGCGGCTAGCATCGGGCCGCCTGACTCTTCGCGGTTGATTCTCCCGTGGAACAGGTCTTGCCATAGGGGAAAGTAGGGCCTGCAGCGAAGATGGCGAGCTGCTCGATGCTATGCGGACCCAGATCCGATGGTTGGATTCCATAGTAGGCGCAGAAACATCGGAAGAAGAGGGAAGTTGGGAAGCCCAGCCCCTGCTCCAGGTGGCTGGTGAAGCAGATGAACTCCCCCTCGCGCGGATCCGGAGTCACTTCTCCGGCCGCGGGGATGCGCCATCTGCCGGCGCGGAGGACCCCAGCCTCCTCGAAGGATGCTAGTAGTGCCTTAGTGCATTTGGATCTGCCCCACGGCTCGGTGGAGGGGGCCATCGGTTGGGAATTCGTGGAGGTCGAGGATCTCTGGTTGTTCTGATCGCTGTGCGGAATGGGGAAACAGATATGCCAGATCGGATGAAGTGGAGGAAGCATTTCCCTGGTCGCCCCTCGCTCTTGTTATATAGCGGTTGTTACCCTCCATTTCCCGGAGCCGTTATTACACAGTGATTACGCTGAAGTTACCGTTGGGTTACCCAACGGCTAGTTTGACCACAATTGACGGTCCAACTTCATCTACTCGATTCGCTGCTCCCAGCGACTTGATGACTCACCAACCCGATCGCTATAACAGTGACAAAGTACTCGCCGACCTATTCGCTATAACAGCGACTAAGTATTCGCCGACCCGTTCGCCGAGCTGCGACACAATTGGTTGTTGTTATTGTGACCGAAATGACTAGTTCTTTTCTTTTGTTCAGGAGTCCGCTGCCGATTCGACTAGGCGTCTGCATTGGACCCGCATACTCTGACTGCCAGCAAACACCTGCGACAAATCAACGACGGCCTCGGGGACAACTGATGGGGATATGCCTACCGGGGTATACCCAGCATGACGTTTCCTACTGGCCCAAGCCGTCAGTGAGTGGGCCTGCAGGACAGCGACGGGATCAAGACTTGGCGTGGACTCAGGCGACTGGAAGCTGAAGGCCTAGAAGCGTAGCTAGGCCCAGTCGGACTAGGTCGTAGAATCTCCAAATCCTTAACTAATTCGGTTGTGATCTGTAAACCCTAGCGAGGTGAGTCTATATAAACCTCCCTGGGGGACGCATAGAGGATACGTTCCATCATACACCCAAGCGACTCGCCGTCGAGCTCGCCCCATTGTACTCTCACCATAATACAATCTAGCAGGAGTAGGTCTTTACCCTCCGAGGGGCCGAACCTGGGTAAACCCTTGTGTCTCAGCCCTCATCTCGCACCGCATATGGCTGGCCGCCCTTGCCCCATGTTCTACTACTCGCTGCCGATTGCAGCATCTGCAGTGGTCATCCCCACGGCAATTTGAATAAAAATAGAAAATAGAAAAAGAAAAGGAAAAAGACTAACAGAAAAAAAAAGAACCTATCTGCCAGCAACCAGCCTAGCCCAGCAACCCCGCGGCCCAACTAAAGCCACCCGGGCCATCTCTCTCTCCCCCTCTGCTTTCTTTTCTCACCCACGCACCCACCCGCACCCCCACTGACGGCCTGGCCCCACTACCACCTCAACATCATCGTCTCCAGCACGCCGAGCCCGCGTTCCCCTCTCCCTGGCCGTTTCTGGTGATTTTCATCCGCATAAATTCGCATGATTCTCGGATTAATTCCCTTCCCTGACCACGTCCTCTATGTTTCCCCTCAAGCCACGTCACTAGAGAACCCCCAGGCTGCTCGAACTTTATCTCGAACCGCCGCGGCTACCAATGAGCACCGGCGACGATTCCGGCGAGTACTGAGTACCCCGCGCCCTATTTTCAGTCCAATAACCTTCGTAATCTTCGGACGCATCCGTTAACCCCCTCCATTCAATTTATTGTGCCCCAGGTCATCGCCACGATCACCGCCAGAGCACCTCCTGCCATCGCCATTCGCGGACGAATTCCGGTAAACACTAGCCTTCCTCCGCCCTATTTTAGCCACAGAGCTTGTCCCTAGGTCCTTGTGCACATCACTGACACCTTATCTCCATTGCTCATGCCCTAGAAGCTCGGCATCATCTTCAACTGCAGAGTATCGTTTATGGCAGGAACTCCGGCGAGGAATCAGAGATGAACCCGCGCGCCCCAGCCTGGCCCACGACCACCTTGAGAACCGCCTCGCCACTACGACCGTGGTAACGCCCTGCATTCCCTCCCTTGGCGTTGTCGGACCGCCGTCGCCAGACGCGCCGCCGCCACACTCGCTACTCGAGCCGCCAGTTCTTGGCCAGTGAGCTCAGGACCGTTAAATCTAGATCTAAAGGATAGGATAGATCACTTAAACGAAGGGGTACCGACATATCTGGTCCATTCGATTTCACTTAGATTCAGTGGCTCACAGTGCTGATCCAGCCGAAAACGGTATCGACCAATCAGAACACACCAGTAATTTAGAATTAAAATTCAGATTTGTTCTATTAGAGGTTTAAACTTGTAAAATTCATAACTTTTGATTTGTAATTCCAAAAATTACAAATTAGGTGTCTATGGATTTAGAAAAATGTGTTATTTTCATCTATGTCCTTACTTTGGTCATTTGATTCATAAAAATAGAGTTTTATGTAGAGACTTGTTTAGGGATATTTTGGCTATAAAAATTGTTCTAAAAATTATTTTTGAGTAAATACTTTTGCAAATGGTTTTGTTTTGAACCATCTGACCATAAAAAATAACATTTGAAATTAAAAGTATATTTTATTGACACTAGGAATTATTCCTTTGAATAAAAGCTTTTCTAACAAAAGAAAAATGATTTAAATGACTTATTTTCACTAACCTGGTTTCAAATGAAATTCCACTTTTATAAAAGACCAGTAGGTGTTTTGAAATGTTTAGAACCTTGTTAGGAACCACTTTTTCAATAAAATAACCTTTTGCATGGTTGCATGCATTTCTTTGTTTTCTTGTTTTGTTTTGTTATTTTGTGTGGTAGTTTTAAGTGTGTTCTTTTTTCTTATTTGTATTGTTGTAGTGAGCTTTGAAGAGTGTGATAGCTACAAGATCAAGGAGAGTACCTAGATTTTCTACTGAAAAGGCAAGTGATACTTTGGCCATCAAAATTCCTATCTTTTCAATATTGCATTAGTGATATTTTTGTAGTATGCATGATAGGACTATTTTGTATATTTGTATGCTGTGGTAGATCCTATAGAATATATCTTGGTAGAAATTTTCCTAAGATAAGAGACATGTTATGCTAGTATTCTTAGCCTAGCTATTAGAATTCAAGGGTGGAAATTCATGCTATGACCTTATGGAAAGTTTATGCCTATGTGTTTTTGACTAAGAAAACAACTTCTTACTGAAACGCCTGGGTGGAATGGGAAGTATGGTTTGTGTTGAGTGGTTACTAAGGGCCCATTTCTATGGTTTACCCTGTGTATCACACTTGTGGATGGCCACCAAGGAACAAAGAGATTTGAGATGTTTAGTGTGGAGAAGCTTTCAGTGCAACCACATGGCATATGGGCTCTTCCTTGACCAACTAAGGTGCAAGAACTCAGCCAGATGGACAGAAGGTGGTAGTGATGATAGTATGGAACGCGTCCATGGTGGTCTGAGGGTTTGCTTCTGAAAAGTCTCGTCTCGATGCATGTTGAGTCTTGTGGGGAAAGTGCAGCACCTCTCAAGAGGGTAAAACCTAAGTACTTAGCTGTGTCCCCTGTAATGGATATTCTGAGCATCAAAGTTATTGAAATGATCAAGAATCGACTCATCCCAATTTCTCTAAGTTAAAACTTGTTGGGTGAACAAGGGTAGCACCTAGAGTGTATCCAGTGTGCCATGTTTGATAAAGTGTTTTGAAAAGAGAAAAACTATTTTACAAAGGATAGGAAAAACTTATTTTGTGCAAAGGCCATCCAAAAACTCCACTTAGCCATATACTCATGTAGATGTTAGATTCTCCATATCAATATGATATCACTTGCCAATAAATTAAAATGTATTGACTCTTGTGGCTGTAACTTATCATGTTGCAGGTTTGTTTGATGTTAGTGAAATTGTTGAGTAGGGATTACAAGTCTCCAACCAACATGAATGCCTGTGGCACTTGAAGATGAAGGACTCCATGATTTATAGTTATATCTGCTGCTTTGTAATAAGATAGCCATATGAGCTATGTAAGTTGTAATGAACTATTTTATTCCTAGTTATGAGTTGTAATATGACCTTTGTTTCTTGATTTTACATCTTAAACTGTGGGTGCTAGGTATTCGATCCAGGGACTAGCACTGTAAACACAGGGACTTGTACCTTATTGGGTTCAGGCCTCTACATTGCTGAAATTGTTTGCTGTTTTATTTACTTGAACTTTATTTCCTTGCTTTGTCAGAAAACCCCTAAAAATCCGGTTGCTAAGTATTTACAGAGATTTCCTGCTCCATACCACTAGTTAACACCTTCTGCTCCTCATTGGGATTGACACTCCTATTTATCGAAAGTACTATGATACACCCCCTATACTTGTGGGTCATCAAAGTGCTTTGCCTAGCATCAAGGCTGAACAAGACCAAGAAAGAGATGATCTTTGAAGAAGGCGACCTTGTGTGGATACACTTGAGTAAAGACCGCTTCCCCAAGGATCGCGAATCCAAGCTCAAGCCAAGGGGTGATGGCCCTTCAAAGTCCTCAAGATAATCAAAAACAACGCTTGCATCATCGACATCCCAACATCAAAGTACCTCGTTAGCCCGACGTTCAATCTGAAGGACCTATCACCATTCCATGGAGATGACGAAGTAGAGAGGTTGAAGAGTCGAGGACGACTCTTCCCCAAGGGGAGAAGCTGATGTAGCTCGTCCCATGGACGCTTCTACATCTCCTCCTCCTAGTCTCCCAAGTGGACTATTGACACGCACTAGAGCCAAGCTCCTACAAGCTAAGGTTAACTCACTCCTCTCCTCGTGTAATTTTGATACACCCTTGGATGGCTTGCTACTTCATACCAATACTTTGTGCATCCTCAGCCACGAACCCCATGAAGCATCGCCAAGAGAAGGACCCAAGGCAGCACGAGACAATGCTCCAGGACAAACCGACGCAGGCTCGATGAACCGATTATCCCGCCGGAACTTTTGGCGACAGCTCCGGCCAACCGTCCCACCGCCGGAATTCCTGGCGAAGACCGAAACCAGTCTCTGTATGCGCTTCCAGTATGCGACCGGAAATACCGACAGTCTCCAATAATTCTGGTGCACATTCTGCCACCACTAGACTCCTCGCCGGAACCGCCCAGGAAACAAGTCAACACTTGGGCTTCGCCCGTGTTTCCCCCAATTTTGTCCAGAGTTTATCCTGTTGTTCCCAAACTACCCATGTTTAAGTGGCTGGCCTATAAATAGCCCCCACCCTCTATTGTAATCTCTAGACTTGGATAATTGTAATATAATAAACCCTATAGGATTTATCTATTGCTAGTCTCATGCTCCTTCACGAGGAGCACCAATTATCCCCACTCTTGGATTTTGCCTCATACGTTCAAGTAGTACAAGTCCTGGGAGTCGGTGTCTCATCTCCAAGCTATCAAGATCTCATCAAGCCTCTCACCCCCAATGTTGGTAGAGGGATAGTGTCTTGACCAACACTGATCCTAGAGATTATGTTGGACAGGTTGCCACTGGCGTGTGCTATAGGTTTGTATCGTGTCTTCGTGCTATGAGTGTGTTCATCGTGTTCTCTGTGTATGAGTCTATGGATTTTATCCCCCTCTCCCCCCCTCGCCTTCACCTCGATTTCCACGGGAATTCGTGAAAGATCAGGAAACCCTAAGGGGTCACCCCTAACAGCAACGCTCGACCACCGGTACATAATGATGATCATGTTGCAAAGATTAAATTAAATATTCCACCTTTTGAGAATCCTGATGCATATCTTACATGGGAGTTGGAAGTAGATCAATGTTTTGCATGATTAAGATATCCTGAGCATTTGCGTGTTAGTGCTGCTACATGTGAGTTTACTGATTTTGCATTACTTTGGTGGTCTAAACATTGTCACTTAAATCCTACTACAATTCCTAATACTTGGACTGCTTTAAAAACTGTTGTTTGCTTTATACCTCCTACTTATCAACGTGTTTTATTAAAGAAATTGACATGTTTAGAACAAGGGAAAAAATCTCTAGAAGAGTATTATCAGGAATTGCAAACAGGGATGGTTCGGTGTGGTATTGTTGAAAATCCTGAACAAATTCTATAAGGAATATACAACCATCACTCATTTGTTTCATCTTGCTTGCAAAGCTGAACATGAAGTGCAGGATTGCTAGCCACCATGGAGGAAGACTAATAATTCTTCAGGCTGAACATCTTCCTAGACGTCTCGACAATCTGCGCCTTCGTCTCGTGGTCCTCCACCAGCTCGTACCACATCCAAAACCACCACGCCTACCTCAAGGCCGCCTTTAGTTGTTCCTCCGCCGTCATCCAATACCCTTACTCATAGTGCTTCTTCTATGGCTTCCACGGGAAAGATAAAGGATATACAATGCTGCAAGTGCTGGGGATATGGTCATATTGAATGCATGTGTCCAACGCAACATGTTATATTGGTACATGAAGACGGTGAATATGATTCAGCTAGTGACTCTGATGAATATACTTTGGCTCTTATTGCGGCATGGGAGGGAGATAATTCTGGTTTTGAAGAAGAAACATAGGTAATGGGAGTTGAAACTGCTGATGAATACAAGAATCTAGCTGCACAACGTGTGTTGAGTGTGCAATTGAGCCAAGCTGGACATGATCAATGCCACAACCTTTTCCAAACAAGAGGCACTCTCAAAGAAAGATCTATACGGATCATTATTGATGGAGGGTGTTGCAATAATTTGGCTAGCATTGATATGGTTCCCTACATGATAACGCACTCATTCATATTACATTCAATGGTTTGAGAGTTCTCGAAAGATCAAGGTAACAAGAACGGTACGCATGCATTTTACTATCGGTACATATTATGATTTTGTTGACTGTGATGTTGTTCCCATGCAAGCTTGTTCTTTATTACTTGGTAGACCATGGAAATTTGATACAGAATCTGTTCATAATGGTAAAACTAATCATTATTATCTTATGAATAATGGAAAGAAAATTGGTCTCAAATCTATGAATTCTGAACAAATATTGAAAGATGATCTTGATAGAGCTAGTTGAGCTAAAACTGAAGAGAAACACAAAAGTGAGAATGAGATTGTTGCTACTGATTTTGTACCACCTAAAACCACTAAATCTAATTCTAAACATGCTACTGAAATTCGTTTGAAAAGTCCTTGTATGCTTGCAAATAAAATTGATATTGCTGAACTAGATGTGAGCACAACTCCTTGTTATTAAATTGTTTGCAAAGAGGTTTTGTTTTCATTTGAGGATATGCCTCCCTCTTTGCCACCTGTGGTTGCTAACCTTTTGCAGGAATATGAGGACGTTTCTCCAGCTAAGATTCCACGAGGACTACCTCCTATTAGAGGAATTGAGCACCAAACTGATCTCATTCCTGGTGCCACGCTACCCAATCGCGCGCCATATAGAACCAATCCCAAGGCGACAAAGGAGATACAACACCAAATTCAGGACCTACGTGACAGACATCACATTCGTGAGTCCCTTAGCCCATGTTGTGTTCCTATTATTTTGGTACCTAAGAAAGATGGTTCTTCACGCATGTGTACTTAATGTAGAGCTATCAATAAAATTAATATTCGCTACCGTCATCCTATTCCATGTTTAGATGACATTCTTGATGAATTGAGTGGCTCTACCATGTTTTCTAAAGTTGATTTGCATAGTGGTTACCACCATATCCATATGAAATTAGGAGATGAATGGAAAACAACATTTAAAACTAAGTTCAGTTTATATGAGTGGTTAGTAATGCCTTTTGGTTTAACAAATGCACCTAGCACATTCATGAGGTTAATAAACGAAGTTTTATGTGCTTTCATTGGATGATTTGTGGTAGTCTACTTTGATGATATTCTAATTTGTAGCAAATCTTTAGAGGGTCATTTGGAACATTTGTGTGTTGTTTTAAACGCTTTACGTGATGCACATTTGTTTGGTAATCTTGAGAAGTGCACATTTTGCAGAGATCGAGTTGTGTTTCTTGGCTATGTTGTTACATCATAGGGAATTGAGGTGGATCCAGCCAAGATTCAAGCTCTTGATAATTGGCCACAGCCCAAGACAGTCACACAAGTGAGGACTTTTATTGGCCTCGCTGGTTTTTATAGGGCTTTGTCAAAGATTTTGGATCAATTGCTGCGCCACTAAATGAACTTACCAAGAAGGATGTGCCCTTTGTTTGGGGAGATGCAAAATAACAGGCCTTCATGATATTGAAAGATAAGTTAACACATGCTCCATTATTCCAACTTCCTGATTTAATAAGACTTTTTGATGAGGACATCTATCGTTGGTATGGAAAAGGAAGTGCCTGAGCAGGCTAGTTAGTGGTGTGGGAGCGAGCAGGGAAGCGAGAAACAATGTCCACAGGCGGGATTGGGCACAAGCATGCATCAGGGACGCAAGAAGTACCCAGGTTAGGAGCCCTCATGGTGAGGTAAAACTCCTACTCCTGCCGATCTGACTAACTGCATGAACACAAAGAACTACAAGTGCTCCTTGATCTGTATCGGTGGTCTAGCTAGAAGAAAGAGGAACCAACCCTTGCTACGATGCCCTTGTCGCCCCTTATATAGACCGAGGCGGCATGGGCAAAACACAACCAACTGGCGGGTCCCACAGGCGGGCCCGACCGACTATTCTAGTAAAGTGTAGCGCCTCCCTGACGTCTTGCACAGTGTTGCGCCCTCGGCCGGAACGAAAATAGTGGAGGCCGACACGGGCGACGTCTCATGTTCCCGCCCGACACGGGTACGGGCCGTCTTCCCCGGCGTCTGTGCTACTGCCTTTGTCCTCCTTTCTGGCCGTTGTCTACTAGGGCTACAGGGTACTATGCCCTATGTCACCCGCCTGCCTTGAATATCCGGCTAGGTTGTCCTAGCCGTCTACTCTGCCTCCTCCGGGTGGTTGGACCCACCTAACTAGGTGCCTTGCCTGCGCCATCCTATCCGGCTGATGGTTCTACCAGTTCACCCTTGGTTTGTCTTGCTCTATCCGACTGGCTCAATCAGGGCGGCTAGACACCTTTATAGATGTGGTTTATCCCGCTGACTGGTTGATGACCCACAAGTATAGGGGGTGTATCGTCATACTTTCGATAAATAGGAGTGTCGATCCCAACGAGCAGCAGAAGGTGTTGACTAGTGGTATGGAGCAGGAAATCTCTGTAAATACTTAGCAAACGGATTTTTAAGGGTTTTTGATAAAGCAAGGAAATAAAGTCTAAGTAAATAAGACAGCAAATAATTGCAACAAGTTGCCCAATCCTTTCTTATCAAAGGACAAGCCGGTGGTAATACTTATGAGGACCAAACATTCTCGAGGACACATGGGAATACTGTCAAGTACTTTCGTTTCATATAGCTGTTTAATCTTCTTTGGTTTTATAAGTGTTGTGTGGGTGAACCTGTGCTAATTTACCGACCTCACTTGGACTAATACATACTTGTGATTAAACCCCTTGCAAGCATCTGCATCTACAAGAAATCAATTAATATAAAACCTAACCACAGCCTTAAACTCTGAGATCCTACACTCCCTTGTGCAAAGGTTTCCTAATGGGGGTTCAGGTTTCTGTCACTCCGGCAACCCCACAATTAGTAGCCAAATACACAATGCATTCCCCTAGGCCCATAAATGGTGAAGTATCATGTAGTCGACATTCACATGACACCACTAGAAGAATAGCACCACAACTTAAATATTAAACCATTGAATAATACCTCAACACAATTCCACTACTAACACATGACTTCTCCCATGTCCTTAAGAACTAAACAAACTACTCACGAGACATCATATGGATCAAGATCAGAGATGATATGATGATGGATAACAATCTGAACATAAACATTAATTCAATGGTTCCACTCACAAGCATCAACTACAAAAGTAATCAAAACTGGTAAAGTTTCCCCTAAGAACTAAGCAACATTCAACACAATTGTTACAGTGGGATGGAGTGGTGATGATGGTGCTTGTGGAGATGATGGTGTTGATGATGATGATCTCGATGAAGTCTAGCTTGATGATGGTGTTGATGGCGACGATCTCCCCTCTTCGGGAAGGAATTTCCCTAGCAAAAATCTGTCTACCGGAGAGCTCTTTATCTCTCGGTGTTTTCTGCCCCGCAGAGGTGGTAGAATCTTTCTGTGGTCACTCCCTTGACTTTAGGGTTTCGAGGAGAAGATATAGGCGAGAGGGCGGAGCCAGAGGTGGGCCAGGGTGGCCACTCCCCTATAGGCGCGACCTAGGGTGGCCCCCGCCTGGGGGGTGTGGGCCCCATGTGGCCCAACTCTGCCTCCCCTTCTGGCATCCTTCGCCTTTTGGGAAAATATAATTTTCTGTATTTTTTCTGGTATTTTCTGATCTTCGCGAAATTGCATCAAAACAGCGCTTTTTCCATAAGAATCCTGACTCCGGCAGTTCGTCCTCCAAGAATCATCCAACATGTAAAAACAGATGAAAAGACATAAGTATCACCTCTTAATATGAAATATATCAATGAATAGAAGCAAATTATGATATAGAATGGTGATGCAAATTGGACGTATCACTGGTTCACTGGCCTTCTTCCTGGCCTGCTCTTGAGTTTTTACATCTGGCTGGGATCAGCCGGCTGGCAGTTACATTGCCCCCTGATTCTTGTCCGGTTAGCCTACCGGGGGTGATCCCCCCGACACTAGCCCCCGAGCATGCGTAGATTCCACCCTTAGGCAAAATGTGGGGGGGCTCCAAAGCTAGTTTGAATTTCTTTTCGGCTGAGTTCTTGTGGTTGAGTTGCTCGGCTACGTCATCACGGATGCCAGCCACGTGCGTGATGATGACCTTGCTACGACATGTGGCGACGCGTCGTGTCAAGGGATGTCTCGGGAACCATCGTCGGTGACTCGCCTGCCGTGCCCTGGATCTTCTGTGCGTTCCACGCCTACGCAAACGATCCGGCTGCCGTTGGAGGTGTGCGGTGCCACCATGTCGCGAGCCGGCGGTTGCCCTGCCCGGCCCTTAAATACCACGCACGTCACACCGTCGCCCACTACTCGCCATTTGCCCCATTTTCTCGCCGCCAGATCCATTGCGCCGCCCCTCTGTGCCTTGCTGCTCTTCCGCGCCCGCGCCGCCGACGAGCCTGCACCGCCTCGGTCTTGCTGGCGCCGCCCATTCTTTGCTTGTCGGAGCGACGGGACACCGCTTCTCCTCCGCTGCTCCCTATTCTCGTCCTCTTCCTCCTCCTCTTTCTCCTCCGCTGCATGCCATCAATGTCGAAATGGCTGAGTGCTGTGGTTCTTGGTGCGGTTCCTCCGTCAGAAAGGAGCAAATCGAGAAGTATCGGCGTGCCTTCCTGCTGCCGATCGCCGGAGAGGTCAGGGTGTGCCTCCCGCCGGCACCGCAAGCCAGCGAGCGCGTTGTCTTCCTTGCGCATCTCGCGCGCGGCCTGGCCTTCCTGGCCAGCGCCTTTTTCCTCACCTTCCTCACCCACTTCGACCTTCGCCTCCACCATCTCGGCCCCAACGCAATCGGCATCTTGGCGCACTTTCTAGCCTTCTGCGAGTGCTATCTCAGGATCTAGCCGGATCTTGGGCTCTTTTGCCGGTTGTTCCTCATCCGCCCCCAGGTGTAGTATGCCAAGGGGCCTCTCGTGCCCTGCCGCAGCGCCTCCATATACTCCCGCTCGCAAACCGGCTACCCTAAGTTCAAGCTGCACGACACAGTCAAGTTGTGACATCAAACGTACTTCTACGAATGCAACCTGGGTGCAGATAACCGGCTCAACCTGTCGGCCTTCCAGGACGTCGAGTCCACCCGGGTGAACTGGGAGCAGAAGTACTACGGTTCCAAGACTGAGTCGGAAGAGTTGTTGCGCCAGATGAGGGCGTTGGTCACAACCATCTTGACTGGCATAGATGTGACACTCAGCTGGGCCTCCCGGCTGATGATGCCCCTGCAGCAGCGAGTGCACAAGATGTGCTACTACTCCGGCCGCCTTGACCCGACCCGGGTCTCCCGTCGTGATCCCACATTCACCAACCTCTACAAGTGGGTCTGGATGATCATGCAGGAGAAGATCAAGGCCTACTGGTCCTTCGGCCTTGCGCCCTACCACCGCGAGAACCGTGCTCCCCGGGTAAGTTGGCTTGCCGCTTTTTCTTGCCTTTCTCTTGCTTTTTTCTCGTCCTGAATCACTGCTTGATCCGGCTCAACTTGCTTTTCTCTCTTTGCAGACCTTCCCCTGCATCATCCGGGAGGAGGGCGAGGAGACCCTTCAGGTCTTCACCGCCGACCTCATCGAGACAAGCCCGTGTATATCTAGCGAGGGTTCGGATGGCGAGGAAGGGTTCTTCCCCAACCGGAACAACGAGGCATTGGAGGATCCGCACGGCCCCGTGCCAGAAGAGAGCGACGGCACCGTGCCACCCGAGCCAGCCCGGAAGCAAGCCCACGAGAGGAGCTCGAGCCAGGCTGCCGCTCCTAAGGATCCGATGGCCAAGCGCAGCCGGGTGGGCGTCCCTCCACTCCCTGGCCGGGCCGGAGGCGCCCGGAAGAGGACCGGCGCAATAGTGGTGCAGGGGTGACTATGTTTTTCCTTTGTCTCGATTTTCTTGCCATCTTGCACTTGCTCTTTTTCTCATTCTTGCCTAAACCTTAATTTTTCCTTCGCAGTTCTCTTCTTTCCTTCGCCATGAGCCCGGCTCGCAATACGCCTGTGTGGCCACCTTGATACCCTCCTATCCAGCCGGACGCCGCATCGACAACTGCCCCCCCTCCCCCGCCCCCGCCTAAAGTCATGCCCCCGCCAGCGCCGAATATCGTCATCTAGCCGGCTCCCGCCATGACCCTGAGCACGCCGGGTCAGCCGGATGCAACCTCTAGCCCGGGTGGGGGCTCTTCAGCCGGCATGGGGTGCTCTCGTGCCGACAAGGAGACGGTGGTGGTGGAGGAGGTCGACTCCGACGAGGAGGCAACGGTGCATTGGATGATTGCCACCCGCGACGCCCCGGCTTCCCTAGCCGGCACTCTGGCGCCGCTCCCCGTGGAGGCAGGGCCTTCGCTGCAAGCCCTCGAGGGAAATCTCGACGCCGGGCTCAAGGAGTGCCGGCAGCTCCAAGCGACGCTGGCCAGCGCCAACCAGGCTGTATCGGAGCAGCTGGCTACGGTGCGGGGGACTGCATGGAGTAAGTCTTTTGTCTTGCTCTTCGTTTTCTTTTTTTCTACTTCTTTTTTTGACTGCCTTCTCACTTGTCTTTCTTTTTCCTTGTCTTACCGCAACCATCCTCATCTGCGCGCAGCATGAGATTGACCGGCTAACACGCTCCAACGTGTGCCTCAGCCAGGATAACTCTGCGCTTCGCGTGCAGAACAAGGAGTGGCACTCCAAGGCCGACCAGCTTGAGGCCACGGTGAAGGAGCACGCCGCATTCCTCAAGGACGAGATGATGAAGATCAGCCACATCGCCAAGGGTAAGTCCGGCTAGTTCTTCTCTTTACATTCATCCGACTGGTTCTTGTCGATTTCGTCCTTTGACTTCCCCTTCTGATTAAAAAAGGTTTCTATCCGCAAGTAGATGCCTTGGCCTACCACCGGGTGCAGCAGGTCATGCCGGGAGAGAAGTCCTGCGTGCGGGATCTGGTGGCGCAGCTCGGGAGGACTCCACCAACCTTCGCAAGGATGGCCCCGCCATCCACGACCTCATCTTCCCGGGTGAGCTCCTACCGGAGACCATGGGCGCTCTTGCCATCAAGCTTGGCGACGCGCCAAATGCCATCGACCGGCTCCGCGACCTTGCGACCCATGCCGGCTCCGAGATGGTACAAGGAAGCGCACGTGGAGAAGCTGACGGAGGGCTTCCGATCCGGCGCGGAGATTCCCATCATGTTCCAGGACAATCTGGGGCTTCGCTCTGCCGCCATCACGATCGCGAGCTACACCGAATCGACGAGGTGTTGACGGAGACGGAGGCGAGCGTCGGACCAGAAGGCGAGGTGGAGGCATCCTCCCAGTCGGCCGGAGCCGGCTCAGCTCCTCCTAACGGCAAGGGGCCGGTGGCGTGAAGAAGAAGAAAGTATCCCCGGGAAGCCGGGTGTAATTGTATATAGTTTTTAGTCTTGTGAAGTTGTGCCTCAAAACCTTGGATCTGTGAGGGCTTCGTCCCCCGCTGTTTAATTATTATCTGGCTGCCTTTCGCCTTCGTGCATATGCTTTTCACTTGGTCTGTCCGATTAGTTTCTTCCGGTTGGTCCTCTCCAACCGGCTTTATCTTGCTTTCTACTTGAATAGCTTACTGCCTCTGGCTTACTCGGCAGTGGGTCTTTTTTCCTTCAACTTTCCTTCCGTGATCTTTGCGCTTCTGACTTGGTAGGACTTTGCCGCTTTGCTTTGGCCGGCTAGCATACCTTCTAGCCGAGAACTACGTTCTTACGTCTTGCCTTGATCTTTAGGATCTGCATCCCACCTCGGCTACTCTATTCGGCCATACTTTGGGCCTTTTTCTCTCTTACTTTCCTTACCCCATTTGTCTTTCTCTCTTGCTATCTTCTTTCTCCCTTGCTATCTTCTTTCTCTCTTGCTATCATATTTCTCTCTTGCTATCTTCTTTCTCTCTTGCTATTTTCCTTCTACACCTCTCTTGCCTTGACCGGCTAAGACACCTCTTGCTCGGCGGCAGCCTCCGAGCCTTTTGACTTGCTCGGCGGTGAATTGCTTGAGGAGGAGGTAGCCACCAGGTATTTCGAGCCAGAGGGCACAATAGTAGGGCCTGTCTCTTTCGAGCTGGCAGCCCCCGGGTCTGCTACCCAGATGATGGACTCGGATTCTTGAGAAGGGTTGATGCTGGGCTTGCGATGGTGCTCCAAGTAAACTCCGGGCGGGATGGCCACTCTGGTGGATCCGACTTGCACGAGCATGTCGGCCGCCTCGTTGTTCGTGCGGGGAACGTGATGGAATTCACATCCGTCGAAGCCGACATTGAGCAGCTAGATGTGGAACCGCTAGAGGGCCATATTGGCTTCCCGAGTGTCCCACTCGCTGGATACTTGCTGCACCACTAGATCTGAATCCCTGAAGCAAAGGATCCGGCGGATGCCGATGTCTTTCGCGAGCCGGAGCCCATGCACGAGAGCTTCATACTCGGTGACGTTGTTCAAGGCGGTGAAGTGGATCTGTAGCACATACTCCAGCCGATCTCCCTTGCGCGAGATGAGCACGATGCCGGCTCCCAACCCCCGTGCATCTTCGAGCCATCGAAGTGCAGCTTCCAGTAGTCGGAATCAGGAACCGGTGGCAGGTACTGGTTCTCCGCCCAGTTGACGAAGAAATATGCCACTGCCTGATACTTGATGGTGATCCTGGGCTCATACCGGATGCAGTAGGTGGCCAGCTCGATGGCCCACTTGGCTACCTAGCTCGTACCGGATGCAGTAGGCAGCCAGCTCGATGGCCCACTTGGCTACCCGGCTCATGGCGTCCTTGTTGCCGAAGATCTCTCCCAACAGCGCGGTGGACACCATGATGAGTGGATGCTCCTGGAAGTAGTGCTTGAGCTTCTTGCAGGCTGGGTAGACGCCGTAGCACATCTTCGGGTAGTGGGGGTAGTTCTGCTTGGAGAGGGATAGCACTTCACCGAGGTAGTAGAGGGGTCGCTGAACCGGCTGGGCCTTTCCTTCCTCGTGATGCTCCACCAACAGGACGATGCTGACGACCCGGTTGGTGGCGGCTATATTGAGCAACATCGACTCCTCAGCCGGCGTGGCGAGAACTGGTGATGTGGATAGCATGCGCTTCAGGTCGTGGAATGCGGCATCCGCCTGCGCAGTCTAGGTGAACTTCTCTATCTTCTTCATCAGCTAGTACAACGGAAGTGCTTTCTTCCCGAGCCGGCTAACAAATCGGCTGAGGGAGGCTAGGCATCCGATGAACTTCTGGACACCAAGCAAGTTCTTAGGCGGTTGTATCCTCTCGATGGCCGCAATCTTCTTCGGATTGGCCTCGATCCCTCGACTAGACACGAGGAAACTGATGAGTTGTCCGGTTGGCACGCCAAACACGCACTTCTCTAGGTTCAGCTTCATCTGGTAGCGGCGAAGGTTCGTGAAGGTCTCGCCGAGGTTCTCCAGCTGGGTCTGCTTCTCCTTCGTCTTGATGATGACATTTTCCACATAAGCGTGCACATTCTGCCGATCTGCGAGTGCAAGCATTTCTGCATGCAGCGCTGATAGGTAGCACCAGCATTCTTCAGGCTGAATGGCATGGTTAATAGGAGTAAGCCCCATACGGGGTGATGAACGATGTTTTCAATTGATCAGCCGGATTTTGATGGATCTGATTGTAACCAGAATAACAATTGAGGAAGGAGAGCAAGTCATAGCCGAATGTAAAGTCAATCACTTGATCAATACGGGGCAAAGAAAAAGGGTCTTTCGGGCAGGCCTTGTTCAAGCTCATGTAGTCGATACACATGTGCCAAGTCTTGTTCTTCTTCAACACCAGGACTGGGTTGGCCAGCCAGTCCGGATGGTACACTTCCATGATGAAGACGGTAGCAAGTAGCCGGGCGATCTCGTCGCCGATGACCTTCCTCTTGTCCTCCACGAAGCGATGGAGGGGCTTCTTGACCGGCTTGGCATCCGGCCACACATGAAGCGAGTGCTCAGCGAACTCCCTCGGCACACCTGACATGTCCTTGGGATACCATGCGAAGATGTACCGATTCTCACGGACGGAGTCGACGAGCATGCTTTCCTATTTGATTTAAAAGTCTGTACCAATGGTGACGCACTTGGAGGGATCAGCGGGGTCGAGCGGGATCTTCCTGGTGTCCTTGGACGGCTAGAATGCCATGTCCCCAGTCGGCTTCAAGCTAGCCGGCACCTCTTGCTACAGCATGGCAATATTGCGCATCATCTCGCGCTTCTCCTCGGCAATGAGCAGGGCCTCAGCTATCTTACCGCCTTCCTTTGTGCACGCCATGGACCGCATGTAGCAGCCGACCATAGTGATCACACCGTTCGGCCCCGGCAACTTCATCTTGAGGTATGCATAATGGGGGACTGCCATGAACTTAGCGAGGAAGGACGCCCAAGAAGGACATGGTAGGTGATGGCGAGGTTCACCACCTCAAACCAGATCGGCTCGTGCCGGAAGTTCTCCTCCGAGCCGAATATGATATCCAGCCAGATCTTGCCCAACGGGACACACGATGGCCCAGGCGCAACGTTGTGGAACACAGTGGTCGAGGGCTGCATGTCGCCCTCCCGGATGCCTAGATTCTCCATGGAAGACCGGTAGAGTAGGTTGAGGCTGCTTCCACCGTCTACCAGCACACGCGAGAATTGGCAAGTGCGCACGTCAGAGATGAGAAGAGGGTCTAGCACCATGGCATAGCCCCCGGGTTTCGGAAGAAGATCCGGATGGTCTTCCCGGATCCAGGTGATGGGAGTCTCAGACCAGTTGAGGCACAAGTAGACCAGGGGAACGATAGTGTTCACCTCCACGGTGTGCTGCTTCCAGCTACGACTGTCAGTCGTCTCGGCCTCGAATATGTGGTAGTTCTCGTGCTGCTGAGGGTAGGCCCCGTTGCCGTTGTTGTTTCCGGCGGCTCTAGCCGCAGTGGGGGTCCGCCAGGAGGGGGTAGGGGAGAGGGGGCAAGCCAGCCTACTCCTTGATCTGCTAGGTCCAGCTGCAATGCTGAGTGGTGTGCGTAGCCAGCTGAAAGGCGCCACTATGGTACTTGCACGGCCATGCGAACATCATCTCAAAGGTGAAGGTGTTCCTCTGCCTCTTGTCGTTGCCAGCCGGTGCGCCTTTCACCGTGTTGACTTGCCTCTGGTGGTAGCAGGGGTTCTGCTGCTCAACCAGGCGCTTTCCCTGGTAGCGATTATCGCCACAAGGTCGCCTGGATGATCCGGCATCTCTGCCTTGTCCGGCTTGCTTCTCTCGATCCAGCTCGGTGGGAACTGGTCGGCCTTCCACATTCACCCGGAGGGGCTTCTTCATTGCCACGTCCGCGGTGGCGTACTGGTCAGCAACAGTCATCAGCTCCACCATGGTCTTGGACTCGTCACACAACAGTCGGTGGCGCAGCATCGTTCCCTTTCGGCACCCTTCAATGAACAAACCAATCGCTTGGTTCTCCACCACCCCTTCACAGGAGTTGCGCAGCTCGGTCCAGCGGGCAAGATACTCATGATCCGACTCGCGGTCCCCTTGGATTCACAGAGAGAGATCGTGAGGTCTACCTGGACGCTTGTAGGTGTCGTCGAAGTTCTGAATGAAGATGTTCTCGAAGTCAGGCCAAGCGTTGATGTTGTTTGGCGCGAGGTTGTTGAGCCAGGTTCTCACCGAACTGGTCGACATGAGAGGCATGTAGCGAACCACCACACGCTTGTTGCCGTGGGCAATTCCGACTGCCGTGGCATAGTCGGTCAGCCAGTCCTCTGGCTTCATGCTGCTGTCATACTTGGGGGTGTCCGACGGCAGGGAGAACTTGTCGGGAAATGGTTCCTTTTGGATGCGTGGCCTGAAGCACACCGGTCCGGTTGCGTCTTCCTCCTCCGTGACGCGAGCTTGCGCCAGGAGGTCAATTCTGTCGCACGTGTCCGGCTCAACCGGATTGGGCGCTCCCACTCGGCCAAAGAAGCGAGATGGGGGAGGCGGTGGAGGGTGGTTCTGATCAACTGGATGAGGTGGTGGTGTCGTAGTCAGTGGGTGGCTCGTGTGTCCTGGTCGCCATGGGGTTGGCTGCCGGATTGGCGACGCTTGGAGCACGAACACGCATGGGGCTGGCCCGGAGACGTGGAGTACTCGGTCTAGCGAGGTCCTCCTTGGCTGCCACCAGCCGGATGGTTCCCTCTAGAGCCGACTCCTGCCTCGTACGTGATCCGAGCGGCCTCAGCCTGCTAGTCAGCCACACGCAGCAGGTGCTACACCTGGTGAAACTGCCTGATTCTTTCCTCCCCCTCCAGTTGAGGTATCTCTTCCGCAATTGCTCGTGCCGCGAGGACATTCTTGACCGCGGTGTCATACACGGGCGGTGGGAAGTATATGTGAAGACCCGGGTCAACATCTTGCTCGAAACAGGCACCCAGCTCTCCACCATGACGCTGCACGAACCCCAGCCGGCTAGGATCTTGGTTAGCCGAGGTGAGACCATGGGCGCGGTGGTACTCCCGCATGTTGCTTTCCATCTGGTGCTTGGTGGATGCCAGGCCTTGATCCTGGAGAAGCAAACGCTTGCGCGCCGCCTCGATCTAGGCAGCTACCTCGTCCGGGTCCTCTGCTAGGTCAACCGGAGCAAGGAGTTCCTCGATAACTTCTTCGACCACTCCCTTTCCATGCAAGGGAGTGGACGTGCCGGCTACATCGATGGTCTGCTCGAGAAAGGGACGACGGTCGTGGCTTGAGCCAGCCATCATCACTTCCACGCTGTAAGGCGCGACGAGCGTGCAGCCGGATGAGGACAGTGACACGGCGAAGGAGACAATCTCCCGAGGGACATCCTCCGGCACGGTCGCAACGTAGACTGGCAGATCGCCGAACAGCAGAACGAAGCTGCCTGTCGGGAAACTGGAGTCGGTGAAGCAGCGAGCATTGTTGATGACGCATTCGAACTTGCCCAGCACGAGCACGAGGCCGGAGGCCACGCGCTCGCCTGACGAAGTGCAGGGTCCCGTGCGGAATGTCACTCCGGTCGCCGCCATCTTTGCCCCATGGTGGGTGCCAACTGTCGTTCGTATGGAAACGACAGTGCCAGAGCATGCTAGCTAGTGGTGTGGGAGCGAGCAGGGAAGCGAGCGACGACATCCACAGGCGGAATTGAGCACAAGCATGCGTCGGGGACACAAGAAGTACCCAGGTTCGGAGCCCTCGTGGTGAGGTAAAACTCCTACTTCTGCCGATCTAACTAACTGGACGAACACAATGAACTACAAGTGCTCCTTGAGCTGTATCTGTGGTCTAGCTAGACGAAAGAGGAACCAGCCCTTGCTGTGATGCCCCTGCCGCCCCTTATATAGACCGAGGTTGCATGGGAAAAGACACATCCGACTAGCAGGTCCCATAGGAGGTGCCGGACGACTATTCCAGTACAGTGTAGCGCCTCCCTGATGTCTTGCACAGTGCCACGCCCCCCGGTCGGCACGGAAACTGTGGAGGCCGACACGGGCGGCAGCTCATGTTCCCTCCCGACATGGGTACAGGCCGTCTTCCCTCTCGTTCGTGCCACTGCCTCTGCCCTCCTACCTGGCCGCTGTCTGGTAGGGCTGCGGGGTACTTTGCCCTATGTCACCTGTCTGCCTCGAATATCCAGCTAGGTTGTCCTAGCCAGCTACTCCGCCTCGTCCGGGTGGTTGGACCCACCCGGCTGGGTGCCTTGCCTACGCCATCTTATCCAGGTGATGGTTCTGCTGGTTTGCCCTTGGTTTGTCTTGCTCTATCCGACTGGCACGATCCAGCCGGTAAGATGCCTTTAGAGATGTGGTTTATCCAGCTGACTGGTTCACTGGCTTGTTCTGCGTTTGGCCTTCTTCTTGACCTGCTCTTGAGTTTTTACATCCGGCTGGGATCAGCCGGCTGGCAGTTACATTGCCCTCTGATTCTTGTCCGGTTAGCCTACCCGGGAGTGATCCCCCGACAGCCGGTGGAGGTTGACGTCACAGTGCTCCCTCTCACCCCTAGCTCTCCCCACCAACATGCACACCTCGCACGAGTCTTCTGACCCTGCCCTCCCCTTTTCCCAGGAACTCCTAGGAGGCCGCCGGAGAGAAGCCGTGGACATCAACGCAGCGAGCACGTCCCCGACTGCCCCAGAAGCCTAAACCACCTTCGCCGCCCCTCGTTCGAACCCCTATCATCGACCGCATCAAACCCAGCCATCACAGACCCTTCTCCTCCCCTGGGGAAGACTCCCAGACAACACCCGTCGCCCCTAGGGTTCCCACCGTCGGCATCGCCTCTCTACGAGGACGACAAACCATGGACATTTGATCTATATAGATCGGGTGGCCCATGTTGCCACATACCCCTTCGCGGGCCAGCTGCCGCTGACACGCGGGTCCCCCGCTGGGGATCTGAACTCCCCAGCTCCCGCGCGTGCCGCCGTGCAGATGGGCCGACCCAGCTTCTACGCGGGCCATGGCCCAGGCCCCAATAGCCTCTTCCTTTTCTTTATCTTATTAAAATAACTTGCCAGATTGTGTGATGTAGCTTTAAATCCACCAAAATTCACTTGTATTACCTTTTGACCTGATTCAAATTTTGTTAGGTAGTCTATGCATTTCCTCACCACCTCGCACTGGTAGTTTGGTAAAATAGTACCTGAGGTTTTACTGAAATTTTTTGTAGTGATATGATGATGTTTACACTATTTTATTCATAGTATTGTCTCTGAGCTCAAAAAAATGTGAAACCAATTTCTATGTCCTGCTTTCAAAAATACCTATCCAGAAAAATTGGATTCACGCGTTTAGGAGTTGTTTAGCTTTTGTTATTAATTTCTAGAAGCTTATGTGTTTCTCTTTTTGAAGTAAATCCATCTCCAGGAGATGTGCCTGTGTTATCCCAGGAGGATTAATTCTTATCTACAGTAGGTCTGTGTAGAGATTTATTTTGCTTTTCCTAGTGCTGTTTGCTGTAATTAAATTGCTAAAAATCAACCATAATGGCTAAAAATATGAATCTAGTGGGGTTGGATTGGTATTTCTAATAACTTCCCATTGGTATAATTTTTGGTCACTGTTCACTCACAGAAAATGTTTGAGTCACTCATTTGCTTACAAATCTAGTGTTCACCACTAAAATCACCACTTTTGTTTGTCTTGCTCTTTTTGATTGATTCTAGTGGCATTAGTTTGTTATGTTCTGTCTCTATAAGTGTGTGGTTTGATTAGTCAAGTTGAGTATGCTCTCTGTATTGAATGCTATTTTTGCCTTGTGGTTGATATATATGGTGTTGTTGCTTTCCCTTTTCTTTTGCGACGATAGTAATGAATAAGGACGGGTTCGAGGAACTTTACTGGGAGGATTTTGAAGAAGAAGAGCAGGGACAAGTTTCCAACGAAGGCAAGCCACCTACACCTTCATGAGACTTGACCTATATCTTACCTATGCATTATCTTGTTTGGATTATATTTACAGATGCATTATTTTATCTCTATTTATGTCTCTATGCAAGTATTGGTTTGGAACCTCCAAATTCGTACCTAAAGTACAGTAGTACACCCTTGGGATACACCATTATCACCCAATATAAATAGGTGGCGGTTATGCCACAAACCTGTTGGAAACCCTCTTCTAGCCTTTATAAACTCTAGGTTGGGAACCCGAAAGGCAAAAAGGTTTTACAAAGGCTTTGATAAAAATCTTAGAAAGTGGGACTTGCCAGGAGTTTTACAAAAAGGAAAAAGGGTTTTGTTTCTCAAAATGGATTCATAAGGAAAGAAGAAGGAGGAAAAATCGTGTTTGAAAACACACCAGGCTATGTAGTTTTCCCCGAACAACTTAACCGTGCAACCACAATTACTCCTATATGGGAAGGGGCTAGGTCTGAAGGTTGCCTTCTCTAGTATAAGTGCCTCACAACTACTACAAGGGACCTCGGTCCCTGGAGGCTGGGCCTTCTCCTATAAAGGCCCATGTGGGACATCGGCCTGGAGAAGGAACAAATTGTCTAAGGGCAGCCAAGCGTTACTATGAGCCCCTCATTGAAAGTGCCCACTTTGTGCAGTGTAAAATGCTCTTCGGTTGTCCTCGATACCCGACGTCCCAGCCTTGAGGGGTTAGCATCTCATAGGATAGGCGCTTAAATTAGAGTAGACCTCACAAAGGACTTGTTTAATTATCCGAACTCGGATACTTGTGTATGACGATCCATGACTGTTCACGGCGGATGTATCAAATTTTGTGGGTAAAGTGTACAAACTCGGCATAGTGTAAATATATTTGAATAGTCGTGTCCACGATCATGGACGGTTGGAAAGGTTACTGCGGTTTTGGTTTCTAAAATGTTTCTAAAATGTTTGAACCATTGGATGGTCGGAAAGGAGAAAAAGAGTTTGGTCATGGGATGACCGAAGAGAAAGGCATTTGGGCAACCCAACTCTAGTGTTTCCAAAACTTATCAAACTGGTTGCCAAAATGTTTTACAGAAGTTACTCCACCAAGATACGTAGGTAGGCCATATCTCCAAGAGAAGATAGTTATAGAGTAACCCTCCTTTTTTGAGCCATCCTCTACACAACCCTCAGTGCATACTCTTGTTATTATCTTGTTATGGTGGTTCGCGAGTATATTCAAAAGTACTCATTGGCATTGTCCCTGGCTATTTACTCGGCCAGAAGATGAGCATGATGATGGGAACGATGGAGGATATGATCATGACCTCGCGAACTAGGACGTTACTCCGAGTCAGGCACCCTATGGGCTATAGCATGACTCAGGTCTTCTGCGTTTAGTTATTCCACTACTATTATCTATTTGCGCCCTTCTGGCCCTATTGTAAGACTATCTATGTAAGACTTGTTGTATTCGGTACTGTAATGGATGTGTACTTTGGTACTATGTCGATTATGCTCTATGAGTCACTGATCATGGGATCTTGGTGGTTTGCATAATGGGTAATCTCGGAAGAAATTCTGGGGTCGCCACAGACTTGGTATCAGAGCCATCCTGACTTTAGGAGCCCCTAGTTAGCTTGGACGTTAGTCAAGGACCAAAAACTATTTTCACTATATAAAGGAAGGAGTCTGGTATTTGCAAAAACAATGCTTATGTCTCATCCCTCTATTTCGAAAACTAGTTGCATTAAATTCAAGCTTTGCCTACTTAGAATTTTGCACACTGTTCACTAATCTAATCTATCTAAAATTTTGCAGATGGCAATTGTTTTCACCAAGTTCCGTCAAGTATGACTGGACCCGCCACTTTAGTTGTTCGAGGCCGAGCTCAGAGAGTTGGCCCGTTATGTGGGACGCCCTACCCATGAGATCAAAGGCGCCCACATCCCAACCCTCATTGACGGAGAGCTTACTTGGCTAGTGGTGTGCACCATGATAGGAGGAGTAGTTCCCCCACACTCTGAGGATATAGAAGTCAATGTGGCGAGAATGAGTGGGGAGATGGCATACTCCAAGTAGCACAGAAGGCCCTGGCATGCTTGCTTACCACCATCACCAGAAGCTGGAGGGTACTCGTTTTTGCTTCTTTGGGAGGCGTCACAAGGAAGGGTACGTGGTCGAGGCACCCCAGCACCCTGAGTTCGGGAAGTACATCCAAAACATGGAGTATATCCTGAAGAAGACCCGGACTTCCATGGACCAAGCCCGGATGGACTTTGATCTCAAGTCTATGCAGCTGCTTGTCACAGAGGAGAGCCTGAAGGAGTCACAAGCTAGACGTGCTCTAGCGCTACTAGAAAAAAAGGCTACAGTCGCTAGAAACAACCGCCTTATGAAGAAGATGAAGGACCAAAAGGAGATCCTAGTGACCATGGAGGCCAAGATAGAATAGCTGGAGGAAGAGGGCGATGAACTCCACAAGGACCATGATGACTGTTGAATGTGACCGATAATGATGCTTCTCACAATGAGGACTTCGACATGGAGCCCCAAAGTGATACAGAGGAGGAAAATCAGATGGAAGAAGAGGAAGAGGATCCCAAGGAACTCATCTTTGAGCTTAAGGATGACGACACCGAGGTCATCATCGAGGAATATACCACCGCACGCCACGATGAGGACTAGGTCATGCGCTAGTTGATAAGGGCAAGTGAGACTTACCGTAGTCTTCCCCTTTTGAGTGGCGGTGTGTTTGCTTTATGTTTACCGTGTATCGTTGAACTTGTGGTTTGGCTATATAGCGTCGAGATGTGACGCATGAACCTTGTTGGTATGTTGTTAAATTCATGCTTGCTTAATTGCGTAAGTTTTGGTATTCTGGTGCCTTAATACATGTCGTCTTGTTATCTATCTTTACATGCGGTTTTGATTGAGAACCACCTTGTTTCAAACCCATCCTAACCATATACCTTCAGGGTGGTGCATCACTGCGGTCCGCCACCCCCTCCACCTCAGCCAAACATGGCTCAGCTCCTGCGCATGTTCATGGAAGACCGCCAAGACGCTAGCGCTGAACGCCAAGCCAACATTGCCGCACTCGAGCAGATTGTCCAAGCAGCAGCAGGAAACACCCATGACAATGAGGGTGAAGGAGGGAACGAAGAACCAAGGTGTCGTCTCAAGGATTTCTAGGGCACCAATCCACCCATGTTCACCAAGTGCACCAACCCACTGGACACTAATGATTGGCTCCACACCATTGAGAAAAATATGGAGATAGCCCGTGTGGGTAACGAACAGAAGGTACTACTGGCAACCCGCTTCCTCGTGGGACAAGCCAGGGAGTGGTGGCTTAGCGTCAAGGACATCCTGCCTGTCGGACAAGCAATCACTTGGGAGGACTTCAAGGAAAGGTTCCGTAAATGCCATATCCCTCCAAGTCTTATCAAGATGAAGAGGGATCAGTTCCAATCTCTAAAGCAAGGAGGAATGACTGTAGTGCAATACCTGGAGAAGTACACTGATCTGGCAAGATATGCCGCTGAGGATACCAGCACTGAAGAGAAGAAGGTGGATACCTTCCTGAATGGGTTGCAACATGAACTGCATGCAGTGTCACCTGGTAGCTCAGAGGTTCCAAGATCTAGATGCACTGGTTGATGCTGCTATCATGGTGGAGAACAAGCGTAAGGGACTGATTGAGAACCGCAAGCGTCGTATGATGAAACAAGGAGCATCCAGTGGACATAGGTCGCAAAGCATGCCCCCATCTAGGCTTGCACCCCCACCGCAAAGGACTTAGTCCTATGCTCCGCGCCCTAACAACCCCAACCACAAATATAACAACCCCCGCCCCGGAGGTGGAAACCCAAGACCTGCTCCCAAAGACCCCCGCCATGTAACACCCTCGCCTGATAAGGCTGAGTTCATGTGTATAGTGCCAATCCCTGGGTCGGTTCACTGGCACACACAATACAAAATGATACCAAATATAACTGTGCATCATAAATACAACGAATATGATCCAGAATTTACATTATTTATTCAAGTACACAGCGGAAAACGAATACAGGGTAGATCTCCATCCTTCAAATGTGCCACAGGCGAACAATTGTTGAGTGGAGTCTCGTGACCTATGAACGATCACTCAGATACGATATAACCTACAACATAAAACGTTGCAGCCACGAATGGTCAATACATTAAATGTATGGCAAGTAGGCTAAAGTGGTTAACAACATATCTATCAACTACATGCTTATTTGGCCAAGTGGAGTTCAGGCTCATTTGCATAAAGCAACAGTTTTATCCTAACATTTGTAACAAAGTAGTTTTCCAATACGATAAATAGGACACTTTGGTTCACTCCCAGGTGCTCCTACCCAATTATGTTCACCCAACAAGTTTTATGTAATTAAGAAATAAGGATGAGTGAGAAATATCATAGCATTAGTATCAGGTCGCTCAAATTGTCCATAATCGGGGACACGGCTAAGCACTTAGTTTATACACCCTGCAGGGGTTAGTACACTTTACCCATGTGACTTGGCCAGCCCAGCTCATACCACCACTCTCATATTGGGTGATGATAGGGAGAAGTCCAAGAAAGAACCGTTCGGGAAGTAGCTCCCCAATCGCGACGTGCACCGGTCCAACCTACACTATCTATATCTCTGGATACGCGGGTTCGAGTTACCACAACCTACTGAGTTCAACCAACCGCCCATTTCATTATTGGCACATGGTTGCACACGAAAGCTTCCAAACAAAGAAACCAATCATTTCTCAGTGTCCTGGGTGCCTTTCCGCAATGATACCACCAAAAATTATCATTCCCATCACACCCAGGAGATTCATTGATTAAGTTGTTTTAGTTTTCGCAAACCAACACATTTAGAATCAACATCAGTGATGTAACCCAGCCCTCGTTCATCATAGCATGGCTAAGCACATCTACCAACGGTGGCTCATAAACAAGGAAAGCTAGGAAATAATATGGGACGTAGCATAGCATATACACATCAATTCCTACATATGCAATTCTACAAAAACATCTACAATGCATAGGAAAATAGTAGGAAATTTATGACCAAGATAGCACCACTTGCCTTTGATGTAGATGTAGTCGATTAGATAATCCTCACAATCCTCATAGATATAATGGTTGCACTCGTCATAACCACAATACTTGCAATCATAGTAGTTGCAATCATAGTAGTTGCAATCATAGTAGTTGCACTCCTCACAATCTAACGTTTGAAGCAAACACAACAAACACCATTCAAAACATTGCAAACATACAACAGTGCAACATTACAAGAAAACAATGATGAACAGATGCATGCATGACGATTTAATGAGTCACAATGGTTGCATTTAGTGTTCTGAACATAATTAGATTACATGATGCATGTGGAAAGTCATTTAATGCACTAAAGCTTTTATTACTAAAGTTGTATCGATTTAATATGGTGTATACCACTTTAATTGAACTAAATATGTTTATGTCGTATTAAATTGTGAACTAGATGCTACTGGATAGATAATGCAATTTAGAGACAGTGGCAATTTGAATCACCTCAAAAGGAGTTATATATATATTCTTATGATTAAACACTCTTTCAATGGGTTTAAATATTTATGTATAAATTTATGTTTTAACAGTACCAAATAATTTGTCATGCAATTTCTCTGTATAGATATTGTCAATAAAAAACCTTAGCATTTGGATTCACCCTAATCGGAGTTATAGATCTTTTTGTATGATTTAAATAGTGTTTAACGGGTTTTAAATGATTCATATAGTTTCTTTTGTCTAAAAATCAAACTAAAATTATATCTGTAATCTCCACGGATTTGTGATTTCAGGGACATATTATTTGTAATTTTCTGAATAGTATTTATTTTCTTATGAATTTATTACTCTAAATAAGCCATTAAACCATTTAAATCTTCACGGCAAAACCTTACAGTCAAAGGCTGAACTAATTGCATATTGATGATCTACATGGAACCAGCTTTCTATCGGTATATCATTTATATTTTTATGACAAGCAATTAATTTACTATGAATTTAATGATTTGTAAAGCCATTAAAAATAATTAAATTGCTACGGGTTAAATAGTCTGCACAGGCTGTATCCAACCAGATATTATTAATCTACATTACAGTAGCTTCAATTTGATATATTGTTCATATTTTTCGGAGTTACAGATAATTTTCTATGAATTTATTGACCTAAAAGACCATTAAAACTAATTAAATTACTGCAGTAACCACGTACAGTAAAAGTTGGATCTATTCTGATAAGATGATTCTACGTAATATTATCTTCAATTTTATATATTATACGCAATTTTTGGACGTGGTATGAATTTCTAATAAATTTTACAAGTTAGATCTATAATGTGCAATTTTAAATTCGAACGGAATATTCTAGGGAATATTCTAGGGAATATTCCGCTGACTGGACAGGTTGACTTTGCATGCTGACTGGGACTAGATGTTGACCTGACGTTGACGTGGAGTTGATGAGGAAGCTGACCGGGATGACGACATGGCACGCACCGGTTTGATTGGATCTCGACCATCTGGATAGGATCCGGTGGCTAGAAGAAGAGATTGACCCGATTTTGGCTCAGAATAGACAAGAAACAGATCTGTGTTAGAGAGACAAATCCGTAGGTCAAATTGAAAAACTTAGAACACGAAATTTGTGGGGAATCATTATTCCTACCTTCTCACCAAAGGAATTTGGATTTGAAGAAACGAGCGCGAGTACATCTTGGATTTACACCGTAAGATCTGAAATATTGCGATACGAAATTCTCCGGCTGTAGTGGATAAAAAGAGGTGAGGTTTATCGGGATTGAAAGATTTTGACGCATTCTACAACTTTCTTTTTTGACCGAAGGCAAACAACGAAGTCTAGATGGGTTAAAAAGCGAAATAAGATTCGGGCATATGTAGATTCAGGATTTCGAGAAGGAAAACTCATACCGTTGTGGCTCCATGAGTTTATATGGAGGTTTAGGATGGTGGGGAGATAGGTTTTGAAGTAGGGAACAATTAGAAACAAACGGAAGTCGATTTGGAGTTATAGATAAAAAGTTACGAGTGTTTAAATAGAGATAGGTTTAACAAAAACCGATTTGCACGCTTTTTAAAGCAAGGCTGAGTACGCGTGCGTGTAGCTGCTCCGGTCGCTGGCTCGGTCTGCCTGGGCCGCCGGCCCATTAGTTTTTTTTAGTTTTTTTTCTTTTTCTTTTTCTATTTACTTGTTTCCCTTATATCTTTGTATACGAACTCCAAATGACATGATTCTTGTTTCTAAAATTTTCTAAAATCGAATAGATCATTATAGGATCATATTTGTAATCTTTTTATTAGTTTGGAAGTAGTGGGTTTATAAATCCTTGTATATTTCATTTTATTTATATCTTTATGTGTTTGTATTTGTTCCATAACTTTTTCATAATAGCTTCAAATGAGCTCAATTTTTTTCCTAAATTTTTGTAATATTAATTGGATCTTTTTAGGCTATAATTATCAAAATTTGTGCCTTAGCAACAGTGGGTTTTAATAAGTCAATTTAATTACCCTTAGGAACATTTAGGAAAATCAACTATAGGATTTAGATACCAGGATTTGGATTCAGTTTGTGAGATCTTTGCATGGATGTAATGAAATGCTTATGAAAGCTTCATGATTTTCATTTTGAAATCTTACACGCCAATTCTACAAGCCATAATTAATCCATGCCCTTTTGCATATATGGCTACTTAGGTCATAACAAAAGAATATAAGATTTTGAATTCAAGGTTGAGAGGAATTTCTATTCAAAAAGTTTCTTCTCTTTGAGACTTTTCAACATAGTCAAACAATTAATCAAACTTATTTATTTATTTCACATTCCAAAATTAGGAGAATTTTGGGATGTGACACGCCAACACCAATTCATATGGATGTTTCACCTACGGGAAGGTGGGGCATTTCTCCTGCGATTGCCCCGAGAAGAAATGGGAGAATGCTCTACGTCCCAATGTGGCCCGCATGAATCAAGGACATGCCAGAGGAGCCATAGCAAAGGGCGTCGCCCCCCAAGAGGCCAGGTAATGCCTCTAGAGGCCATATGAAGCCCAAGATTCTCCTGACATTGTTCTGGGTACGTTCCTTGTCAACTCCGTCCCTACTACAGTACTTTTCGACTCTTGAGCATCACACTCGTTTGTTACTGAGCCATTTGTTGAGAAAATTAGGATGGAACCTAGTCATTTGGATAGGCTCATGTTAGTACAAATACCTTGTTCGACGGCCAAAACACAATCCGTCTGCCGAAATATCCATGTAGTTATCCATGGCGTAACCTTCAAAGCCGATCTGATAGTATTGGGAGCCCAAGATCTAGATGTGATACTAGGAATGTATTGGATGTCTCTCTATTAGGGAATTATAGATTGCACCAGAAAAACCATCTCCATGACTAGTAGTGGAGGATAGCAAGTCGAGTATAGGGCCACAACTCCATCATCTCGGTTCTACTGTCAGAAGAGTATTGCCGGACCCACCCTAGAGCAAGTACCAATAGTTTGTGAGTATCCGAATGTGTTTCCGGAGGAGTTGCCAGGTATGCCCCCTGATCGGTATATCGAGTTCAACATTGACTTAGTCCTCGGAATAGCCCCTATAGCCCAGAGACCGTATGGTATGAACCCTGAGGAGTTGGTTGAATTGAAGAAATACTTGGATGACATGGAGCACAAGGGTCCTATCCAACCAAGCTCCTCTCCCTAGGGATCACCCATCCTTTTTTTGGACAAAAGATATGGAGACACCCGGTTAGCCACGGATTACCGGAAGCTCAACGACGTCACCATTAAGAAAAAGTATCCACTACCGAAGATTGAAGATCTGTTTGACCAATTGAATGGAGTCCGAGTGTTCTCCAAGATAGACCTTCGTACAAGATACCACCAACTCAAAATCCGAGAATCAGACATCCCCAAGACTACCTTTACCACCCGGTATGGTTTGTATGAGTACACCGTCATGTCCTTTGGACTAACCAATGCCCCTGCCTATTTCATGAACCTCATGAATAAGGTATTCATGACCTACCTGGACAAGTTTGTTCTGGTTTTGACCTGATTCAAATTTTGTTAGGTATCATATGCATTTCCTCACCACCTCGCACTGGTAGTTTGCTAAAACAGTACCAGAGGTTTTACTGAGAATTTTTGTAGTGAGACAATGCTGTTTACACTATTTTATTCATAGTATTGTCTCTATAGGTCAGAAAAATGTGAAACCAATTTATTTGTCTTGCTTTATAAAATACCTATCCGGCAAAATTGGATTCACACATTTAGGAGTTTTTTACCTTATGTTATGAATTTAGCAAGTTAAGGACAGAACCTTCTTGCAGAATTTCTAGAAGGTTCTGTGTTTCTCTTTTTGAAGTAAATCCAACTCCAGGAGATGTGCCTCTGTTAGCACTACCTCCTCCCATGAGGATTTATTTTTATCTATAGTAGATCTGTGTAGAGATTTATTTTGCTTTTCCTAGTGCTGTTTGCAGTAATTAAATTGCTAAAAATCAACCATAATGGCTAAAAATATGAATCTAGTGGGGTTGGAATGGTATTTCTAATAACTTCCCATTGGTATAATTTTTGGTCACTGTTCACTCACAGAAAATGTTTGAGTCACTCATTTGCTTACAAATCTAGTGTTCACCACTAAAATCACCACTTTTGTTTGTCTTGCTCTTTTTGATTGATTCCAGTGGCATTAGTTTGTTATGTTCTGTCTCTGTAAGTGTGTGGTTTGATTAGTCAAGTTGAGTATGATCTCTGTATTGTATGCTATTTCTGCCTTGTGGTTGATATATATGGTGTTGTTGCTTGCCCTTTTCTTTTGCGACGATAGAAATGAATAAGGACGGGTTCGAGGAACTTTACTGGGAGGATTTTGAAGAAGAAGAGCAGGGACAAGTTGCCAATGAAGGCAAGCCACCTACACCTTCATGAGACTTGACCTATATCTTACCTATGCATTATCTTGTTTGGATTATATTTACAGATGAATTATTTTATCTCTATTTATGTCTCTATGCAAGTATTGGTTTGGCACCTCCAAATTCGTACCTAAAGTACAGTAGTACACCCTTGGGATACACCATTATCACCCAATATAAATAGGTGGCGGTTACGCCACAAACCTGTTGGAAACCCTCTTCTAGCCTTTATAAACTCTAGGTTGGGAACCCGAAAGGTAAAAAGGTTTTACAAAGGCTTTGATAAAAATCTTAGAAAGTGGGACTTTCCAGGAGTTTTACAAAAAGGAAAAAGGGTTTTGTTTCTCAAAATGGATTCATAAGGAAAGAAGAAGGAGGAAAAATCTTGTTTGAAAACACACCGGGCTATGTAGTTTTGCCCGAACAACTTAACCGTGCAACCACAATTACTCCTATATGGGAAGGGGCTAGGTCCGAAGGTTGTCTGCTCTAGTATAAGTGCCTCACAACTACTACAAGGGACCTCGGTCCTCGGAGGCTGGGCCTTCTCCTGTAAAGGCCCATGTGGGACATCGGCCTGCAGAAGGAACAAACTGTCTAAGGGCACCCAAGCGTTAATATGAGCCCCTCATTGAAAGCGCCCACTTTGTGCTGTGTAAAATGCTCTTCGGTTGGTCCTCGATACCTGACATCCCGGTCTTGAGGGGGTAGCATCTCATAGGATAGGCGCTTAAATTAGAGTAGACCTCACAAAGGACTTGTTTGATTATTTGAGCCCGGATACTTGTGTATGACGATCTGTGACTGTTCACGGCGGATGTATCAAATTTTGTGGGTAAAGTGTACAAACTTTGTAGAGTGTAAATATATTTGAATAGCCGTGTCCGCGATCATGGACAGTTGGAAAGGTTACTGCCTGGCGGTGTGGTTTTGGTTTATAAAATGTTTCTGAAATGTTTGGACCATGGGATGGTCAGAAAGGAGAAAAAGAGTTTGGTCATGGGATGACCGAAGAGAAAGGCATTTGGGCAACCCAACTCTAGTGTTTCCAAAACTTATCAAACTGGTTGCCAAAATGTTTTACATAAGTTACTCCACCAAGATACGTAGGTAGGCCATATCTCCAAAAGAAGCTAGTTATAGAGTAACCCCCCCTTTTTGAGCCATCCTCTACACAACCCTCAGTGCATACTCTTGTTATTATCTTGTTATGGTGGTTCACGAGTATATTCAAAAGTACTCACTGGCATTGTCCCTGGCTATTTACTCGGCCAGAAGATGAGCAGGATGATGGGAACGATGGAGGATACGATGATGACCTCGCAAACTAGGACGTTACTCCGAGTCAGACACCCTATGGGCTATGGCATGACTCGGGTCTTCTGTTTAGTTATTCCGCTGCTATTATCTATTTGTGCCCTCGTGGCCCTATTGTAAGACTTGTTGTATTCGGTACTGTAATGGATGTGTACTTTGGTACTATGTCGATTATGCTCTATGAGTCACTGATCATGGGATCTTGGTGGTTTGTGTAATGGGTAATCTTGGAAGAAATTCCGGGGTCGCCACAGACTTGGTATCAGAGCCATCCTGACTTTATGAGCCCCTAGTTAGCTTGGACGTTAGTCAAGGACCAAAAACTATTTTCACTATATAAAGGAAGGAGTCTGGTATTGTCAAAAACAATGCTTATGTCCCGTCCCTCTATTTCGAAAACTACTTGCATTAAATTCAAGCTTTGCCTACTTAAATTTTGCACACTGTTCTCTAATCTAATCTATCTAAAATTTTGCAGATGGCAATTGTTTTCACCAAGTTCCATCAAGTAGGACTGGACCCGCCACTCTAGTTGTTCGAGGCCGAGCTGAGAGAGTTGGCCCATTATGTGGGACGCCCTACGCATGAGATCAAAGGCGCCCACATCCCAACCCTCATTGACGGAGAGCTTACATGGCTATTGGTGTGCACCATGATAGGAGGAGTAGTTCCCCCACACTCTGAGGATATAGAAGTCAATGTGGCAAGAAGGAGTGGGGAGATGGCATACTCCAAGTAGCACAGAAGGCCCTAGCACGCCTGGCTTACCACCATCATCAGAAGCTGGAGGGTACTCGTTTTCGCTTCTTTGGGAGGCGTCACAAGGAAGGGTACATGGTCGAGGCATCCCAACACCCTGAGTTTGGGAAGTACAACCAAAACATGGAGTATATCCTGAAGAAGACCCAGACTTCCATGGACCAAGCCCAAATGGACTTGGATCTCAAGGCTATGCAGCTGCTTGTCACGGAGGAGATCCTGAAGGAGTCACAAGCTAGACGTGCTCTAGCGCTACTAGAAAAGAAGCCTACAGTCGCTAGAAACAACCGCCTTATGAAGAAGATGAAGGACCAAAAGGAGATCCTAGTGACCATGGAGGCGAAGATAGAAGAGCTGGAGGAAGAGCGTGATGAACTCCACAAGGACCATGATGATCTGTTGAATGTGAACAACAATGATGCTTCTCACAATGAGGACTTCGACATGGAGCCCCAAAGTGATACATAGGAGGAAAATCAGATGGAAGAGGAGGATGAGGATCCCAAGGAACTCGTATTTGAGCCTAAGGATGACGACACCGAGGTCATCATCGAGGAATATACCACCGCACGCCACGATGAGGACTAGGTCGTGCGCTAGTTGATAAGGGCAAGTGAGACTTACCGTAGTCTTCCCCTTTTGAGTGGCGGTGTGTTTGCTTTATGTTTACCATGTATCGTTAAACTTGTGGTTTGGCTATCTAGCGCCAAGATGTGACGCATGAATTGTTGGCATGTTGTTGAACTCATGCTTTATTAATTGCCTAAGTGTTGGTATTATTGTGCCTTAATACATGTCGTCTTGTTATCTCTATTTCCATGCAGTTTCGATTGAGAACCACCTTGTTTCAAACCCATACTAACCATATACCTTCAGGATGGTGTGTCACTGCGGTCCGCCACCCCCTCCACCTCAGCCAACCATGGCTTAGCTCCTGCGCATGTTCATGGAAGACCGCCAAGACGCTAGCGCTGAACGCCAAGCTAACATTGCTGCACTCTAGCATATTGTCCAAGCAGCGACAGGAAACGCCCATGACAATGAGTGCGAAGGAGGGAACGGAGAACCAAGGTGTCGTCTCAAGGATTTACAGGGCACCGATCCACCCGTGTTCACCAAGTGCACCAACCCACTGACTGATGATTGGCTCCACACCAGTGAGAAAAATATGGAGATAGCCTGTGTGGGTAACAAAGAGAAGGTACTACTGGCAACCCGCTTCCTCGCGGGATAAGCCAAGGAGTGGTGGCTTAGCGTCATGGACATCCTGCCTGTCGGACAAGCAATCACTTGGGAGGACTTCAAGGAAAGGTTCCGTAAACGCCATATCCCTCTAGGTCTTATCAAGATGATGAGGGATCAGTTCCGGGCTCTGAAGCAAGGAAGAATAACTGTAGTGCAATACCTGGAGAAGTACACTGATCTGGCAAGATATGCCCCTGAGGATACCAACACTGAAGAGAAGAAGGTGGATACCTTCCTGAATGGGCTGCAAGATGAACTGCAGTGTCACCTGGTAGCTCAGAGGTTCCAAGAGCTAGATGCACTGGTTGATGCCGCTATCATGGTGGAGAACAAGCGTAATGGACTGATTGAGAACCACAAGGATCGTATGATGCAACAAGGAGCATCCAGTGGACAGAGGTCGCAACGCATGCCCCCATCTAGGCTTGCACCCCCACCGCAGAGGACTCAGTCCTATGCTCCGCGCCCTCACAACCCCAACCACAACTATAACAACCCCCGCCCCGGAGGCGGAAACCCAAGACCTGCTCCCAAAGACTCCCGCCAACACCAATTCATCTGGATGTTTCACCTACGGGAAGGTGGGGCATTTCTCCTGCGATTGCCCTGATAAGAAACGGGAGAATTCTCTGCATCTCAATGTGGCCCACCTGAATCAAGGACATGCCAGAGGAGCCCCAGCAAAGGGCGCCACCCCCAAGAGGCCAGCTAATGCCGCCAGAGGCCATCTGAATTATGTTACTGCTAAGGAAGCCCAAGAGTCTCCTGACATTGTTCTGGGTACGTTCCTTGTCAACTCCGTCCCAACAACATTACTTTTTGACTATTGAGCATCACACTCGTTTGTTACTGAGCCATTTGTTGACAAAAGTAGGATGGAACCTAGTCATTTGGATAGGCTCATGTTAGTACAAATACCTGGTTCGACGGCCAAAACACAATCCGTCTGTCGAAATATCCCTGTAGTTATCCATGGCGTAACCTTCAAAGCCGATCTGATAGTATTGGGATCCCAAGATCTAGATGTGATACTAGGAATGTATTGGATGTCTCTCTATTAGGGAATTATAGATTGCACCAGAAAAACCATCTCCATGACTAGTAGTGGAGGATAGCAAGTCGAGTATAGGGCCACAACTCCATCATCTCGGTTCTACTGTCAGAAGAGTATTGCCGGACCCACCCTAGAGCAAGTACCAATAGTTTGTGAGTATCCGAATGTGTTTCCGGAGGAGTTGCCCGGTATGCCCCCTGATCGGTATATCGAGTTCAACATTGAGTTAGTCCTCGGAATAGCCCCTATAGCCCAGAGACCGTACGGTATGAACCCTGAGGAGTTGGTTGAATTGAAGAAATAGCTGGATGACATGGAGCGCAAGGGTCCTATCCAACCAAGCTCCTATCCCTAGGGATCACCCATCCTTTTTTTGGACAAAAGATATGGAGCCACCCGGTTAGCCACGGATTACCGGAAGCTCAACGACGTCACCATTAAGAACAAGTATCCACTACCGAAGATTGAAGATCTGTTTGACCAATTGAATGGAGTCCGAGTGTTCTCTAAGATAGACCTTCGTACAAGATACCACCAACTCAAAATCCGAGAATCAGACATCCCCAAGACTACCTTTACCACCCGGTATGGTTTGTATGAGTACACCGTCATGTCCTTTGGACTAACCAATGCCCCTGCCTATTTCATGAACCTCATGAATAAGGTATTCATGACCTACCTGGACAAGTTTGTTCTGGTTTTGACCTGATTCAAATTTTGTTAGGTATCATATGCATTTCCTCACCACCTCGCACTGGTAGTTTGCTAAAACAGTACCAGAGGTTTTACTGAGAATTTTTGTAGTGAGACAATGCTGTTTACACTATTTTATTCATAGTATTGTCTCTATAGGTCAGAAAAATGTGAAACCAATTTATTTGTCTTGCTTTAGAAAATACCTATCCAGCAAAATTGGATTCACACATTTAGGAGTTGTTTACCTTCTGTTATTAATTTAGCAAGTTAAGGACAGAAGCTTCTTGCAGAATTTCTAAAAGGTTCTGTGTTTCTCTTTTTGAAGTAAATCCAACTCCAGGAGATGTGCCTCTGTTAGCACTACGTCCTCCCATGAGGATTTATTTTTATCTACAGTAGATCTTTGTAGAGATTTATTTTGCTTTTCCTAGTGCTGATTTTAGTAATTATTGCTAAAAATCAACCATAATGGCTAAAAGTATGAATCTAGTGGGGTTAGATTGGTGTTTCAAATACCTTCTCGGTGTTATAATTTTTGGTCAATGTTCACTCATAGAAAATGTTTGAGTCACTGATTTGCTTTAAAATCTAGTGTTCACCACTAAAATCACCACTTTTGTTTGCCCTGCTCTTTTTGATTGATATCAGTGGCATTAGTTTGTTATGTTATGTAGCTGTAAGTGTGTAGTTTTATTAGTCCAGTTGTGTATGCTCTCTGTACTGTATGCTATGTTGCCTTGTGGTTGATATATGGTGTTGTTGCTTGCCCTTTTATTTTGTGACGATAGAAACGATCGAGGACGGGTTCAAGGAAGGTGACTAGGAGGATTTTGAAAAGAAGAGCAGGGACAAGTTGCCAACAAAGGCAAGCCACCTACACCTTCATGATACTGGACCTATATCTTACCTATGCATTATCTTGTTTGGATTATTTTTACAGATGCATTGTTTTATCTCTATTTATGTCTCTATGCAAGTATTGGTTTGGCACCTCCAAACCCGTACCTAAAGTACAGTAGTATAACCTTGGGATACACCATTCTCACCCAATAGAAATAGGTGGCGGTTACGCCACAACCCTGTTGGAAACCCTCTTCTAGCCTTTATAAACTCTAGGTTGGGAACCCGGAAGGCAAAAAGGTTTTACAAACGCTTTGATAAAAACCTTAGAAAGTTGGACTTGCCAGTAGTTTTACGAAAAGGAAAAATGTTTTTGTTTCTCAAAATGGCTTCATAAGGAAAAATCGTGTTTGAAAATGCACCGGGCTATGTAGTTTTGCTCGAAAAATTTAACCGTGCAACCACAATTACTCCTATATGGGAAGGGGCTAGGTCCGAAGGTTATCTGCTCTAGTATAAGTGCATCACAACTACTACAAGGGACCTCGATCCCCGAAGGCTGGGCCTTCTCCTGTAAAGGCCCATGTGGGACATCGGCCTGGAGAAGGAACGAACTGTCTACGGGTAGCAATACGTTACTATGAGCCCCTCATTGAAAGCGCCCATTTTGTGCGGTGTAAAATGCGCTCCGGTTGGTCCTCGATACCCGACGTCCCAGTCTTGAGGGGGTAGCATCTCATAGGGTAGGCGGTTGTATTAGAGTAGACCTCACAAAGGCCTTGTTTTATTATCCGAACCCCGGATACTTGTGTATGACCATCTATGACAGTTCGCGGCGAATGTATCAAATTTTGTCGGTAAAGTGCATAACCTCTATAGAGTATAAATTTATTCGAATGGTTGTGTCTGCGGTCATGGATGGTTGGGAAGTTTGCTTCCTGGCGGTGTGGTTTTGGTTTCTAAAATGTTTGGACCATGGGATGGTCGGAAAGGAGAAAAAGAGTTTGGTCATGGGATGACCGAAGAGAAAGGCATTTGGGCAACCTAACTCTAGTGTTTTTATCAAACTGGTTTCCAAAATGTTTTAAGAAAGTTACTCCAACAAGATACGGAGGTAGGCCATATCTCCAACAGAAGCTAGTTATAGAGTAACCCCCTTTTGAGCCATCCTCTACACAACCCTTAGTGCATACTCCTGTTATTATCTTGTTATGGTGGTTTGCGAGTACATTAAAAATTACTCACTGGCATTGTCCCTGGCTATTTACTTGGCCAGAATATGAGCAGGATGATGGGAACGATGGAGGATACGATGACAACCTCGCGAACTAGGACGTTACTCCGAGTCAGGCACCCTAGGGCTATGGCATGACTCAGGTCTTCTGCATTTAGTTATCCGCTGCTATTATCTATTTGCGCCCTCGTGGCCCTATTGTAAGACTATCTATGTAAGACTTGTTGAATTCGGTACTATAATGGATGTGTACTTTGATACTATGTCGATTATGCTCTATGAGTCACTGATCATGGGATTGTGGTAGTTTGCATAATGGGTAATCTCGGAAGAAATCCGGGGTCGCCACATTGCAAGTATTAAGAAAGGAAATATTTACAATAATAATTATATTACAATTTTTTATTTAAGAGAAATGAAATTCAATTACTGAATAATATAAAGTGATATTACAACTTAAGAAATAATGTAAAATAATGAATAAAAGAATATCTCTATTACATAACACAATGATACATTGTCTTCACAATAAGTGTAATAAAAAGAAAATTTAACTTTATACAATAACATAATGTTTGACAATATTCAAAGTAAAAGAAAAATTACAAGAAATGACAATAGAAACCCTAAACTATTTTCTAACTACGTGACTTCATATTCATATCTTCCTTTCTTCTTATTATTCATCCATGCAAAAGAATATAAAAAGAAATAAATAATAGAGAATAGTAAAAAGGGTTTAGTTTGGATTAGTGGTACTCTCAGATAGGAAATGTAATGTAATGCATTGCTTAGCTCATCATTTAGTAATAAAAAGAGGGGCCATTATTAATAATCTGTTCTTATCTAGTAAATGCCTCAGACCACCATCAACATGCTATGAGAGGGGAAAGTTTCACCAAAGTAGCAAGTTTCACCATTGGTAAGGAAGAGGAAACAGCCAAACAGGAAAAATCACCTTTTACTTGATCACATCCACAAGAGAAATATCTCTATGGAAGGAAACTAGAACCAGCCAGGTCCCACAAGTAAGAAAGTGACACAACACATGCACATGTCTGTTCTATCAACACTAGGAGCAAAAGGAAACTAGCTAAATAGGACACAGTCGTATTAGTAGAGCACATCTTCTACATCTTCTCTTCACATAGCCAAGAACTCAGCACAGCACCAACATCTCATCTAGGAGCACATCACAGTAGCTCATTTCAGAACACTACCAACCAATCACCCGATCCTAGAAGATGAGCATCTAGTTCTAGTAAACAGCAAAGTAGAAGATATACAAGAATGAGTAGATACCAGGCAATCATGGTCACATGAGGAGGATATGGTTTTGGTGTTGAGCAAGGCCAAGCCAAGGATATAGTAGTAGATCAAGAAGAAGATCTTACCAATCTAGTGATCAAGATCAACTACACATGCATCAACAAACAAACATCTACACTACTCAACTCAGCATAACAGGTTAACAACCAAGATTTTGAGTAGTATCCATTTTTATCCTTTTATTTTAAATAAAAGGCATTGGAGTAATAAAAAGCTCTCAACTAAGCATAGAAGCGATATGCTATGTTCATCCCAGAGTTAGTTAACGGCAACCATAGCATTTGTTCTTATTTAACAAGAATTTCAGTGCTCATCCAAAATTAGAGCCTCTGCCTTTTGCATCATAGGCTGGAAGCAATCTAAATAGTTAATTTACACAACAACATACCATGCTACTTAGGATACTACTATGGACACTCCAGGTTTGGAGGCACCACAGCAGCAACCCAAGTTAGCAGAGCCACTTGTGGAAATCCACCACAGAAACAGCACAAGGACAACAAGAAAATCATTAGCAAACCATCTCTCATTCCTCAAAGAGGAATGATCTTACTAAACTCACTAAGCTAGCAAATCATGCTAGGCAGTACATCACTGTGCACACTCCATCAAGGAGGCACCACGGTGATCTGCCTACCAGCAGAAGCTAACTAAGAAAGATAAATCTCTATGGGTAAATTTAAGTCATCTTCCTAGTTTTACTCACTAGGAATCAATTACAGTAATCATAACATCATATCAATAGATTATGTGCATATGCTCTTGTTACACTGCATTCCCCAAGAGGTACCACATCAACAAGACACAAACATAGAAGCCACCATTTAAATGACAACCAACATCAGTACTAAAGAAGTGTGTTTCTCAAATCCTTTTCCTAAGTAATAAAATCTAGGAATCATTTTGTTTCAAACATCATTGCCCAACATATATTCAGAATAGTACTATCACTTATTCATCATCAGTATTCAGCAAGCCACTGAATCAAATATACAGTGAAACATATACTGGTATCAAAGTACAAAAGTATAAGGTATTCAAGCCATATTACTGAATTGTAGATGATACAGATCAAGGGGATGATCCTATAGTTTTGTCCCCATCTTTCACAGCAAGTCAACCCGGTAGCAATCCTTCCAAAAACATCAATGGACATCACCTGAAGAAGAGGAATCAATCCGGCTAGTAACGTGATGAAGATCACCATGCCTCAAACCACAGCTCGATAATCCTTGATGAACACAAGAACCTCCGCAACAATCTCTATAGAATCTGATAAACGGTATCACTGTCCCCGGAGGGATGATACACGGTGGATCACAATATAGTTTTTAGACTAAACAACTGAACTCCCTAAACCATAACTCGATCCGCTCCTTATATGAGGGCTAGGGCGCTCCACTAATGGTCCGCGACTTGACTTGGTTGGACAAGCCCAAACCAAGCCCACACACATAATAAAGCCTAATTGTCCCAAAACATGACTAGGAATAATAAAACCTATTTATTCAATTACAAAGACACGCCTAGCTTGGTGGAGTCCTGAAATTGGGCTGCACCTCCTCCGTCGTGCCCATATCATCCTCCGCCCTTCAAGAAGCGTTGTCCCCAACGCGTGTGGGTCGGGTCAGAAATATGGCGTGATATGAACACAAACATCACGCGATGTCGCCGTCTACAAGTCTTGCCTGCCTTCCACACCACATCCTCCCTCTTGGCCTGTTCGACTTGATACAACCCTGGGTGGCTGCACCTCCTTGCGTCTCCATACGAGATTGGACCTCGGTGCCACCGTCTTCTTCTCAACTCTTGCTGGAACATTGCGGTGTTGAACATGAACCTGCTTTGCATGACACCGCAAAAGATGAGTAATGCCCAGGCCACACAACTAACGAACACATCCATCATTTCCTGTATGCATCCGCACTGCTGTCCCAACAAAACGCTTCACAGGTGTGATCACAATACTGCTCTTGTGACCCCGCTGCACCACATGCAATGGAACATCAGGAGCACATATATCATCTGTCTAAACAACCGTGTCAACACAAACAACCTTCTGAACACATGCTACAACATCCTTCCTCTCAGCAATAAGAGAATGCACCTCAACTGGCTTGTCACTAACAAGTTCCACTGGCTTGTCATCTACAGGCATAGCTGAAGCAATATCAACATTGTCGTACTATGCATCATGATCTCCATCTGGCACCTTAGCTAGCCCAGATTTTGGCTTAGCCTTGCGCACCTTCTCCTTATGTACCACCAGCTCCACATCAGACTTTATGTGATCATCCTGCATAGGCTTCAAAGTATTTTGTTTGCCATCATGCATAAAACAATATGTATTTGCTCTCCCAGCATGAGTAACATTGCGATCATACTGACATGGACGTCTAAGTAACAATCCACATAACTCCAATGGCAACACATCGCACTCCACCTCATCAACATAGTCACCAACTGTAAATGGCCACTACAAGAAATCTGGCTATATATGACCCTTCATTTTCATCACAGAATCGTCATAGTAGTCCGTTTATGACGATTCTATGACGATTTTGAGATCGTCAAAAGCTGGGCGTCGCAAATGAACTATAACGACGTTTTTGGTAAAATCTTCATAACTGTCTATGATGATATTGGATCGTCATAATGTCTATGACGATTCAATATTGTCATGGGCCATCTATCCAGGCCAGCTCAGATCCTACGTGGCCAATCCTACGTGGCAAAATTGTGACGAAATGAATTCGTCGTAATGTAAATTTAGCCCGGTCCATTTCGATCTTTTATATGGGCTGAGCCCAATAATTCGTCTGATTTATGATTCTTGCTTCACAAATTCTAGTTGGCTACATGGGCCAACCCATGAAAATCAGCGTTTATATTATTGGGCTTTGGCCTTTTCAAATTATTTTATTTTCTATTTTTGTGGTTTTTATTTTATTCTGAAGCCGATCCCACTATGCAGATGGTTCCTAGATCTCACATGTTGTTTACACTCATCGATCAGGTATTTGCACAATAACCATTAATTCGGTTCAAAGAAGGCCAATATACTCAAAAGTATTTCATATGACAGCCAAAAAATGTATATTACAATCATGTACAATTCAAATCTGGTATTCAGCTACCAAAATACAACTAGATAACCAGTTCTACAGAGTAGAACACTTTGTTGGGTGAGGTTTCTCCAGGCTTCATCCTGGAGGTCTTGATACATGCATCAATGGCGAGATGCCCATCCAAGTGTCTCCATCCTAGGATGAGAAAAGGAGGTCATTGTTAAGTTAAATCACAAGATATTGTATAACAGACATAGATGTGCTACAGACTCCGTCTTTAAAACTCGCATTTTGCTGTCACATGAACATTGGCCATCACATACATGAACATTGGACAGATGTACAACATTCCTCCAACAAGTCCATATCTGGTTCTCTAAACAAAACGAACTATAGCAAAAAGTACAACAAGCACTTACGATAGGACTGTGGCAGAAATATTAATCAAGATATCCCAGTGCAAGATAACAGAGTAACTATGTCAAGAAAAAAACTACTAATTTGTTTGTCACATGATACATGCATAAAGCATCAGGCACATATATGTCTAAGAAGACAAGTAGATACTTGACTTCATGTTGATTCGGTGGATGGGGCGGTAGTTAAAGATATGGTCTACATTATTGTCAAACAACTTTAAAGGTTTGCCCGAAGTTGTTACAACTACAAAAAAGGTATTGTTACTGTATAAAGCACACAGAACATACAAAATTTTCCTGTAAACATGTCGTCTACACACGCATGAGGTACTAGTAGATACTAAAAGAAAACAGACAGCATACCACCTATTCATGTGATTTATTGCAGAACTAGAACCACACACCATGAAACATACAAAAAGAGACTTAATAAATAAGATTTTTTTAACATTACCATGCTTAACTAACATCGGAATACAATTTGAGGAATTCTTAAAGCATAAACAAACAAGTGTAACACACATATATATAAAGATCATGCATGCATGAAGCAGCTCACAATATTGGAGCTATAAATTATGTTCAGATAATGTAAGAGAACGACTTACTTGTATAGCTAGCAGGAGACTTTCTTATACTAATTAGATAGTCATCAGAATCCAAGTGTAAACTACCAGATTCAATTAGAGACTGAACTAATTAGAACTAGATTGCACCACGTAGTACTTAGTTTTGTAAAAAAACATCAGGAGTTAATATACCTGCTCTTCTCTTCTAGTCGGCATATTTCTTAGACTAGAATATTACCATGAACCAAATTGCCGATCAACCAGGCCATACGTCCACACTAAAGAATTCAAGGCATGACCCGTACAATTCACACAAATATCATTTTTACTTGCATCATGCATTTTAGCCGAGCAAGATCCGTAAAGATCAGGACCAAGTACTTAGAATCAAACACTTGTAACTTTATAACTATGACAACAATAAAATGATTGAGCTCACAGATACACACCGGCTGGCACAATTCATCTACATGATTTTGTTCTACAAATTCATCTATCCCTAGTTCAATTGTTGGCTATAAAGTTCACGAAGATAAGTAGCTATTGATTTAACAGGGTTGGTTTGCAGCGGGTACAGAGCGGCAATAGCGTGGATTGAATAGCGGGTACAGAGCGGCGGCAGACCGACGGTATTGATGTTGAGAAGTTCTTTTTTAGTAGGGGTAGCTATACAACTGTGATTATATAGAAACAAGTATAGCACTAGGGCTAACCATTTAACAGGCCTTAGCATAGCTTAGGCATAAAAGAAAATCTACTTTATCTAGCATTTGGAATAGGCCTGGCAGTTCCAGACTTGTTGCAATACGAGAAAGGTTTGAAATTTAGACCACTATTCTCTGACGAAGCATCATGGTGAAAATTACTAAACAACATAGGATAATGCCCATACTAAGAAAAAATTATCCCATTCTCTCTCTATTCTAGCCATTAAAACCAAACAAGCATCCGTAGACCCTAGCAAACTTCTCTACAGACCAGCAGAAAGCGAGAAAGGAGCAGAGGTGTGAGAGCCATATAGATATCATGAAGAGGTCGAGCTCCTCGCCCTCTGAGGGTCCGAGGGCCCAGCCGACAGCGTCAAGTGGGGGCAGGCGGGCCGCGACCTGAGCGTCGATGCGGGGGAGCTGGTCGACGGGGGTGGCGACACAGAGGCAGGCGACGACCTCCTTCATCCATGGAGGAGCAGGGTGTGCAACATCAAGACATGGCACTGCCAGAAGGAAAGCAAGGCACAATTAGGTGGCCACATGACGCATCATGATCTCATGGCAACCGTAGGTGAGAAAATAATTATCAATGAGGGATATGAGAAGGTTCTGGAAATAAATAGACTCACATAAATACATACATAACCCGCAGCTATCTTATTGAATGAAAGGCACCATGTTGGTAACTAAACAAACCTCAAGAAGCAGAAGGTATGTTACCAGAATAATATTTATTTCTCAAATACACTCGAACCAGACAGTATGTTACTAGAATATAATATTTACTTCTCCAATGGTCATAGTCATGCATATTGATACTACTTGATAATACTCAAGAGAATATTTTAAGGGAAAAAATCAAGATTGATATGGTCTGACTAAACTAATGCAAGCATGGTCTGATCAAACATCTAGAGTGAATGCATTATTTATTCTAGCATAAACACAACCGTAACAAACAAATTAATGCCTTCATGCAAATAAGAACAGATAATAACAACACTTTTGCACCAAAAGATACAAAACAGGTGCGATTATTTCACACTTATCACAGTTATCATCCCTTCTTTCTAGCTATAACCATGCATACACGGACCTGATATGAAAAACAACATTAAAGCACTAGATGCATTAAGAACGATAACTGGTTCATAGTATCATGAGCTACACCCCTTGTTCACCAAATTTTTGACACCACTGGAACACCACGGAAGGGCACCAACACCACCAGAACACCATTGGAGGGCACCACCAACACTGGAACAGCAAGGTGTCATGGGAAAAACCGAAGGTCAATAAGCATTCAACACAGATCAGTTCCTAGAATAGGTGTATGCATAAGAGAATCGAGGTATATACATATTTTATACCTATATGGCTATACATGAACTAGTAGTACTACTACTAACAAAATAATCTTGAGGCACTGACAAATATTCATGACAACATGGGTACTGTTATGAGAGTGCATGTTTTAAGTAGTGTAAGCATGTTTAAACAATATCAGATTACTTTGTGAACATGGCAGCATGGGTTCCTCATGATTATTGAAAGTACCAACACAGATTATAATTACTTATCAGTGAACCATATAAGTAGACCACAAGCAGATGGATTACATGTGTTTTGATGTATATACAACTAACTAAATCACATTAGACTTATCCAGATAATAAAGCATCAAAAAACAAAGTTGTTAAACAAACACAAACTAATCTGGTACCTAAATCCGATGTCTTATTCGAAAGACCTGCATCAAGAACTCATGCAAAGGTTTTGCAAGGTTTCATAAAGCCTGTGAAAAGTGCAGAAACATTTGTTTTTTTACTTTGTGCAGAAACATTTAGACGAGCTAAAATTTGGATGCTCCCCGGCAGATCAGATCTAAAATCGACCGGACGGGTGAACGGCAGCCAGCATCCGAGCCATTGACCACCGAGCTGGACGAGATTCTAGTTTCCAAATAATACCCGGGTAAGAAGGAGCCGCTCCGTACGGCCAGGAAACGCGCGGATCTACGGGCGGCCGGCGCAGATCTGAGAAGGAGAGACATAAGAGGCGTCGCGAAGCTCACCTTCGGAGATTGCGGTCTGGATCTCGGCGCACTTGACGACGACGTTGTGGTCATTGAGGCCCTCCTCCTCCTCGATGAGGTAGTCCCCGTAGCCGTTCTTGCCGGCCCCCGAGGCGTTGGCGGCGCCCGGCGTGACCTTGACCTTGGAGACGATGACCCACTGCGCGACGGCGAAGACGATGCCGATGACTCCGGCGACGGGGATGAACACCTGGGTGCCGAGCTCCCCGAGGATCGCCATGGCTGGTGGCGGGAAACCCTAGAACGGACCGAACGGAAGAACGCGAGGGGAAGGCGGCGACGGGCGAGGGGGGACGACGCACCTCTCGCAGTAGACGATGGGGATTCGGGGGAGGTGGATGGCGAGGCAGTGAGTAGCCGGATTTGGCCGAGATCTAGCCTGGCGGCGGAGGTTGGGGCGTCTGAATGACGGCGAGAGGATGCAGCGCTTGGAGGTGGATGGCGGAGGTTCGCTAGGTATGGGTTCCTCTCGCGCCTATAGCTAGTTCATCCACCGGTGGTGTGCCAGGTCATCGATCCATGGCTAGTGTTCCACATATCACCATCTCATCCCTCCATCATGTTTGCATCCAACGGCTGGAATTTCCTTCGTCTTATATCTTGTCCTTCCTAGCACTATGACGATTTTATCTTATGCAATTACGACGTTTCTGAGAAAAAATCGTCATGATTTTGCTAGGTTTCGACCCTCCCGAACAGCCCATGACCATGTAGTCTAGAATCGTCATAAATTTATGACGATTTCATACACGGTCACTACCAAAAGGTCATAGTTTGACACATTCCTTGTAGTGGGCACACGCACCTTGTGAGTAATATTTATCATACCACAGCTATTCACCCACTCAACATGCCTCGGTTTTGGAATACGCCATTTGGATAAACCCAACGCTTCCACAACTGCCTTACTAATGCCATTACAGTAGCTACCACTGTCAATCATCAACTTGCATGCTTTGCCCTTGATCATGCACTGCGCCTGAAATAAATTCTAGCGCTGACCTCTATCAACTGTCATGCAAACATCGCCTTGTACTTTCTTGAGTTGCAAATTCAGCCGACTCAATGGTACATCATCCTCAGAACTAACCACCTTGTCCATCTCCTTGGACTTCTCCCAAAATCTATTGTGCAGAAATTGCTTCAAATCTGCCCAGCTAGGTGTTGTTATGCCCTTTGGGGTACTCTCTTCCTTCCACCAACTAGCCACAGTCTCATCCACACATCAGTGTGCAAGAGAAAATTCAATTCGACCACCAAACTTGGAATCGATAGAACGACAATTGACGAAACCACCATTTATGTCAGACCTCCAAGATCTAAACTCCGCATATGTGGTAGAATTGTCCAACTTCAATTTTATATCTGCAGAATTAAGTGACGATCCCACGATAATAGTAGTATAGTCAAAGAACACATCGTCCGCTCTGTATAGCTTATGAACTTCCCATGCTATTCCCATATTAATTTTTCACAGAAAAACTTTCTCCATAGACTGTTTGGTGATATTTATAGACTGTTTGAGGAAATTTGAAATAAAATGGCGCTGCACCAAAAAAAAATTTGGACAAAACAAATGAACCAGCCAGACGTACTCCAAACAATCTACGGTACCTTATTTTTTCTTGCTTTCAGGTAAAGGACTCACGTCCAGACGCGCGTTTGGACTCTAGAAAACTTGCAGCGCTTGACCTCCTTTTTATTTTTTTTGAAACTGTCTCGATCGGATCTGGACAGGAATGCGTGGAACTCGTGGACTCTGTACTAGTACGGGGGCTCGCGCGGTGATCTTCAGACTCCAGCACGCGCGTGCGGGTGACGTTTTTTTTTCTTTTTTTTCTTTTCCAACCCCTCGATCGGATCTTTTACATAACAACTTAGATTAGATTGGATTCGATGCTCCTCCTCGCGATTCTAAGCAGCCGTCTTTTCCAATCCTGTTTTCTTCTCTCTCCAATCTGAGAAACTTCAACCGATATGTAAACTGTTTATAAAAAACAGTCTGCAGATGATGCAAAAAAACACGTTGTGATCAACGAAAGCTTTGATACCAAATGATACGGATCAACGTAATGATCATATAGTTTTTTCCCGATCTTTCACAGCGAGTCAATCCAGTAGTAATCCTTCCAACAACGTCAATGGACGTCACCTGAAGAAGATGAATCAATCCGGCTAGTAACGTGATGAAGATCACCACGCCTCAAACCACAGCTCGATAATCCTTGATGAACACAAGAACATCCGCAACAATCTCTATAAAATCTGATAAACGGTGTCGCTGTCCCCGGATGGATGATACACGATGGAGTACAATATAGTTTTTAGACTAAACAATTGAACTTCCTAAACCCTAACTCGGCCAGCTCCTTATATGAGGGTTGGGGCGCCCCACTAATGGGCCGTGACTTGACTTGGTTGGACAAGCCCAAACCAAGCCCACACACATAATAAAACCTAATTGGCCCATAACATGACCAGGAATAATAAAACATATTTATTAAATTACAAAGACATGCCTAGCTTGGTGAAGTCCTGAAATTGGGCTGCACCTCCTCCGTCGTGCCCATATCATCCTCCCCCCTTCAAGAAGTGTTGTCCCCAACGCGTGCGGGTCGGGTCGGAAAGATGGCGTGATATGAACACAATCATCACGCGATGTCGTCGTCTTCAAGTCTTGCGTGCCTTCCACACCACATCCTCCCTCTTGGCCTGTTCGACTTGATACAACCCTGGGTGGCTGCATTTCCTTGCGTCTCCGTACGAGCTTGGACCTCGGTACCACCGTCTTCTTCTCAACTCTTGCTGGAACATTGCAGTGTTGAACAAGAACCTGCTTTGCACGCCCCCGCAAAAGATGAGTAATGCCCGAGCCACACAACTGAAAAACACATCCATTGTTTCCTGTATGCATCCGCACTGTTGTCCCAACAAAACACCTCATAGGTGTGATCACAAAACTGCTCTTGTGACCCCGCTGCACCACATGCAATGGAACATCAGGAACACATATATCATCCGTCTGAACACCCGTGTCAACACAAACAACCTTCTGAACACATGTTGCAACATCCTTCCTCTCAGCAATAAGAGAATGCACATCAACTGGTTTGTCACTAACAAGTTCCACTGGCTTGTCATCTATAGGCATAGCTGAAGCAATATCAACATTGTCATACTGTGCATCATAATCTCTATCCGGCACCTTAGCTATCCTAGATTTTGGCTTAGCCTTGCGCACCTTCTTCTTATGTACCACCAGCTCCACATCAGACTATATGTGATCATCCTTCATAGGCTTCAAAGTCTGTTGTTTTCCATCATGCATAAAACAATATGTATTTGCTCTCCCAGCATGAGTAACATTGCGATCATACTGCCATGGACGTCTAAGTAACAATCCACATACATCCAATGGCAACACATCGCACTCCACCTCATCAACATAGTCACCAACTCTAAATGGAACACGCACCTTGTGAGTAATATTTATCATACCACAGCTATTCACCCACTCAACATGCCTTGGTTTTGGAATACGCCATTTGGATAAACCCAACGCTTCCACAACTGCCTTGCTAATGCCATTACAGTAGCTACCACTGTCAATCATCAACTTGCATGCTTTGCCCTTGATCATGCACTGTGCCTGAAATAAATTCCAGCGCTGACCTCTATCAACTGTCATGCAAGCATCGCCTTGTACTTTCCTGAGTTGCAAATTCAGCCCACTCAATGGTACATCATCCTTAGAACTAACCACATTGTCCATCTCCTTGGACTTCTCCCAAAATCTGTTGTGCAGAAATTGCTTTAAATCTGCCTAGCTAGGTGTTGTTATGCCCTTTGCGGTACTCTATTCCTTCCACCAACTAGCCACAGTCTCATCCACTTGTCGGTGTGCAAGAGCAAATTCAATTCGACCACCAAACTTGGAATCAGTAGAATGACAATTGGCGAAACCACCATTTATGTCAGACCTCCAAGATCTAAACTACGCATATGTGGTAGAATTATCCAACTTCCATTTTATATCTGTAGAATTAAGTGACGATCCCACGACAATAGTAGTATAGCCAAAGAACACATCATCTGCTCTATCTAGCTTACGAACTTCCCTTGATATTCCCATATTAATTCTTTACAGAAATTTTTTCTCCATAGACTGTTTGGTGATATTCATAGAGTGTTTGAGGAAATTTGGAATAAGACGGCGCTGCACCAAAAAAAATTCTGGACAAAACAAATGACCCAGCCAGAGCGTACTCCAAACAATCTGCGATACCTTATTTTTTCTTGCTTTTAGGTGAAGGACTCACGTCCAGACGCGCTCTTGGACTCTAGAAAACTTGCAGCGATTGAACTCCTTTTTATTTTTTTATAAACTGCCTCGATCGGATCTGGACAGGAATGCGTGGAACTCCTGGACTCTGTACTAGTACGAGGGCACGTGCGGTGATCTTCAGACTCCAACACGCGCGTGTGGGTGGCGTTCTTTTTCTTTTTTTTCTTTTCCAATCCCTCAATCGGATCTTGTACAGAACAACTCAGATTAGATCCGATTCGATGCTCCTTCTCGCGATTCTAAGCAGCCGTCTTATCCAATCCCGTTTTCTTCTCTCTTCAATCTGAGAACTTCAACCGATATGTAAACTGTTTGTAGAAAAATAGTCTGTAGATGATCCAAAAACACGCTGTGATCAAAGAGAGCTTTGATACCAAATGATACAGATCAACGGGTTGATCCTATAGTTTCGTCCCGATCTTTCACAGCGAGTCAACCCAGTAGTAATCCTTCCAACAACGTCAATGGACGTCACCTGAAGAAGAGGAATTAATCCGGCTAGTAACGTGATGAAGATCACCACGCCTCAAACCATAGCTCGATAATCCTTGAAGATCACCACGCCTCAAACCACTAATGGGCCGCGACTCGACTTGGTTGGTCAGGCCCAAACCAATCCCAAAACTCACATAAATACTAATTAAAAATAGTATGATACAAATAAAACTCACACGGCACAACTAATGAAACGTCTACCTTGGTGGAGTCCTGAAATTAGGCTTCACCTCCTCCTTCGTGCCCGTATCATCCTCCCCCCTTTAAGAAGCGTTGTCCCCAATGCGTGAGGGTCTACTCAAAAGGGTGGCGTGATATCAACACAATCATCACCTCTTGGCATGCTCGACTTGATACATCCCTAGGTGGTTGTACCTATTTTCTTCGCCAATGAACTTGTACTTAGGCGCCTCCACCTTCTTCTTCTCAACTTTTGCTGGAACATTGCAGTGTTGAACATGAACCTGCTCTACATGACCCTGCAAAATATTAGTAATGCCTGGGCCACACAACTGATGAACATGTCCATGTTTGCATGTATGCATCCGCACCACTACTCCAATGAAATGCCTCACAGGTGTACTAACAAAACAACGATGATCAGAAACCCGTGGCACCATATGCACCGGGACTGGCTCAGCACAACTATCATCAGTCTGAACACCTATGTCAACACAAACTGGAATATCCTTCTTCTCATCAATCAGAGGCTTAACTGCAACCGGCTTGTCAATAACAACTGACTTGTCATCTATAGGCATGGCTGAAACACTATCAACACTAACGCTCCTCGCATCATGCTCCTCAGGTTGCCGCATAGCTAGCCCAGATTTTGGCTTAGCCTTGCGCACCTTCTTCTTATATACCACCAACTCCACATCAGACTTTATGTAATCATCCTGCATAGGTTTCAAAGTCTGCTGTTTGCCAGCATGCACAAAAGCATATGTATTTGCTCTCCCATCATGAGTAACATTGTGATCATACTGCCATGGACGTCCAAGTAACAGTCCACATACCTCTAACGGCAACACATCACACTCCACCTCATCAACATAGTTACCAACTGTAAATGGCACACACACCTTGTGAGTAATCTTCAGCATACCGCAGCTATTCACCCACTCAACATGCCTCGGTTCTGGAATATGCCACTTGGATAAACCCAACGCTTCCATAACTACCTTGCTAATACCATTACAGTAGCTACCACTGCCAATCATCAACTTGCATGCTTTGCCCTTGATCATACGCTGCGCCTGAAATAATTCCATCGATGACCTCTATCATGCAAGCGCCATCATATACTCTCTTGAGTTGCATATTTAGCCCACTCAATGGTATTACATCAACCGGAACACCACCTTGTCCTATATCTCTTATTGTGCCAAAAATTTAGCATATAATTTTTTTCTATAATCCTCCCAAATAGTATTGGTTGATACTCCTCTCGCACGTGTGTCCTCGCTCCACCACCTGCATATTCTTGCATCCTTGCGCCTTTTTGTAAGATGGTAAGCGCTAGTATCGTCAAACTGAAGACCGGGAAAAAGTTCAACGCATAAATGGAATCCACGCTGCATTGTTTCTTTCCTTGCCTTGTATTCCGCCGAGGTTGCAGTGTGTAGTAGGTACCACTTCCTTTTTAGAAAATTGCAGGATACACGATTCTTCATGTCTAAAAAATCATTGTACACATCTCTTGCGGAATAACAAATAACCTTGCCCTATGGATCCATCTATGAATCACAACAGAAATCTGACCAAAATCCAAGTCGCGGCAGAAAAGCCAGCTCAAAAATGATTCGCGATAGAAAAAACAGGACCAACCCACAGCGCGGGATCCCCCTTTTTTTTTTAACCAAGTGATCCGATCAAACTTCTTGGATGACCCACAACAAAATCTCACGTACCTTGGATCACGTGTGATTAGTTTTTTCTCAAGTATGTACCTGGTACTGATCAAACTGGATTTTTTTTTTGAATGCACGCTACTTCACATATAAGAGGTCGTTTGGTATCCACATTTGGGCTTGGAATCCTGAAATTTATTTTGCAATTCCATTCCTATGTTGTTTGGTTGGCACGGAATTGGGCTGTCATTTCATTTGAAAAATCCATTAAAATATCCCCATGTGTAAACCTAATTCCTATCTTAAACCTGTCATTTCCAAATTCTGGTGACAGCCAAACATGTAGATATTTTTGGAATCATAATATAAATGAAATGAATCCATATATTTATTTCATTTCTACTAAATGAAATGAATACCTAGATGCCAAACGACCTATAAGATGTTTTCCTTTCCTTTGTACTGGACTCCACGTGCGACAGGAAAAAAATCGATTGGATCTAGTAGACATGAACGGGCCGGACTTCGATCAGATCTTGTATTATGGAACAAGGGATCGGGTCTAGCTTCGCAATCATCGTCGTGACTGCAATACTCGCTGATCTCACGTGCACCAGCAGACCCTAAACTATCTCCTTCTTTCTTCCTTTTAATCCCTTCTCCTCAACCGATCAGTAAACTGCTTGTAGAAAAACAGTCCGCGGATGATTCAAAAACACGTTGTTATCAACAAGAGCTCTGATACCACTTGATAAGGATCGACCCAACGATCCTATAGTTTTGTCTCGATCTTTCACAGCGAGTCAACCAGGTAGGTAATCTCCCAATTACACGATGAACGTAACCTGAAGAAGAGGAACGAATCTAGCAAGTAACGTGATGAAAATAACCACGCCTCAAACCTGAGCACGACAATCCTTGATGAACACAAGAACCTCTGCGGCAATCTCTATAAGAATCTAATAAATAGTATCGCCGTCCCCAGAGGGATGATACACGGTGGAGCACAATATAGTTTTTAGACTAAATGGTTGAACTCCCTAAACCGTAACTTGGCCAATCCCTTATATGAGGGCTGGGGTGCCCCACTAATGGGACGTGACTCCACTTGGTTGGACAAGCCCAAACCAAGCCTAAAACTCACGTAAATACTAATTAAAAATAGTACGATACAAATAAAACTCACATGGCACAACAAATGACACGCCTAGCTTGGTGGAATCCTGAAATTAGTCTTCACCTCCTTCTTCGTGCCCGTATCAGATATGGCAGAAGAGCATTACTTCTGTAACTTGCGGGAATTTTAGGAAATTTCTATGTGAGTGCTTTATACCTTCTTGTACCGTGGTTCCTTGTCCAAAGTCCAGGGTAACCATGGAAGTTGGCAAGTCTATACCACCTTTACCCAAGGCAGCTACGGTTGTGACTACTCGTTCTCAGCAAAAGTTAGCGAAGGTGGATATTCCTAACAAGGTTGCAGCCATGTCTATTTCATCCCGTGCAAAGTAGGCTACAGTAGTTGTTCTAGTGCAAACGGTTAGTGTTGCAGTGAACCTTCTGGGGAGAATCAACCTATTGTTGCCAAGATTGTTGTGTGCCCTAAACTAATGTGGAAGAGGTTGAACCATTAAGTGGGTTGAATATTCAACTCAAGTGGGTACATGATGAGGCTTGCAAACCAGTTGATAAGGGTTAGCGTTGGAGTTTATTTCAGGCACAGTGGATGGTCAAAGGAAAAGCATGCAAGCTCATGGTGGATGGTGGTGCTAATGGCATCAGTAAGGTTGTGGTGTCGACTTTGGGTTTGTCGACTTAGCGTATTCCTAAACCTAAGAATGTTGCATGGTTAAATAGCTTTGGTATGCTAAAAGTTACTCATAAGATACGTGTGCCATTTACAGTTGGTGATAATGTTGATGAGGTGGAGTGCGATGTGTTTCCATTAGAAGTGTGTGGGATGTTACTTGGATGTCCATGGCAGTATGATTGCAATGTTACTCATGCTGGGAGAGAAAATATATTTTCTTTTGTGCATGATGGCAAAAACCAGACTTTGAAACCTATGCAGGATGATCAAATAAAGTCTGATGTTGAGCTGGTGGTACACAAGGAGAAGTTGCGCAAGGATGATCAAATAAAATCTGGGCTAGCTACGCCGCAGCCTGAGGAGCATGATGCACAGAGCGTCAGTGTTGACATTGTTTTATCCATGCCTATAGATGACAAGCCAGTTGTACTTATTAGTGACAAGTCGGTTGAAATCAAGCCTCTGGTTGACGAGAAGAAGGATATTGCATCATGTCCTATAGTTTGTATTGACACAGGTGTTCAGACCGATGATAGTTGTGCTGATCCAGCTCCGGTGCATGTGGTGCAACGGGTTGATAATCATCGTCGTTATATCAGCACACTTGTGAGGCGTTTTGTTGGAGCAGTAATGCGGATGCACACAGGCAAAGATTGAAGTGTTCGTCAGTTGTGTGGCCTGGGCATTACTAATCTTTTGCAGGGTCGTGCAAAGCAAGTTCATGTTCAACACTGCAATGTTCCAGCAAGAGTTAAGAAGAATAAGGTGGTGGCGTCTAAGTCAAGGCTCATGTGGATAAGAAAGGAGGTGCAGTCACCCAGGGTTGTATCAAGTCGAGCAGGCCAAGAGGGAGGACGTGGTGTGGATGGAAAGCAAGACTTGATGATGACGACGTCGCGTGGTGATTGTGTTGATATCATGCCACCCTTTCGAGCAGACACTCATGCGTTGGGGACAACGCTCTTTGAAGGGGGGAGGATGATATGGGCACGGAAGAGGAGGTGAAGCCTAATTTCAGGACTCCACCAAGTGAGGTGTGTCATCAGTTGTGTCGTGTGAGTTTTATTTGTATCGTACTATTTGTGTGTGTGTTCGGTTTGGGCCTGTCCAACCGAACCAGGTTGAGGCCCATTAGTGGGGCACCCTATCCTCCTATAAAAGGAGCCAGGCGTCCTAGGGTTTAGTGATGAGGACATCCCATATTTTGATATAACCATTGTACCTACAGCTACACAAATAAAAGGACCTATCACTCGAGCTCGTGCCAAGCAACTTAACTATCAGGTTCTTTCGTTTCTTGGAACTATTCCTCATATACATGAGAGTATGATGCTGCATAAATCAGATGTATTTGTTACTCTTAGGAATGATGGATGAAGCATGGACGAGAGGGACAAGCATTGGAGCATGATCATGCATGGAGATGGCAGCGAGCATGTGAAGATTGAAGAGGACGCCACGAGTGGAGATTTCAGAACTTTGAAGCCACCATAATGAAGATAGAAGGCTTGGACGAAATATTCAAGGATAATACTTCATAAATTCGTCTATAGCTTCATTCGGTGCTGCGACACCTTTATTTTGGGCCAGGCCCATGTAAATTTTCGTAGGAATTAAAATAGCTACTTTTTAGAGTCTATATTTGAGGAGAAAAGGACTTCTAGGGTTGGTTTTGGCCACCACCTCTATGGCTGGCCAAAATCCCACCTTTTCCTCCTTAAATACCCCCATAGCCATCACTTTAGACTCAGATTTTGTTTAGACTAAAAGTTAGCCATCGTCGCAACTACGCCAAGGCTCGAGTGTCACAGAGGCCTCTTATACTTAACACCTATACATGATCCCACCATTTTAATAAAACTTTCATCTTAATCTGCAATATCTTGATTGAAATATTAGTTCTTACTTGTTCTTGATTTTAGGTAGGAATTAAGACCCTCGTTGGTCAGGCTGATCGTGCTTCTGCAGGATCGGTAACCTCAAGGAAATTGGCCTAGCGATTGCATTGGTGCTCATGCTCCCACGTGTAGTCGGATCGTCAAGGCCGAACTCCACCAAATCGACTATCACCATATCATCGAAAGATCAGACACCTTTGCCCTATCAAGTGGTATCAGAGCTCAGCTTGCTCGGTGAGATTTACTGTTTTCATAGATTAGATCTGTTTTTTACCTATAACCCATGAAAAAGCCAAAAACACAGTTAGAGTTAGATCCATCCCATCACCAATCTACGCCTTACATTATATTTTCATTTTTCATCGTTGAATTTGGGTGTGCATCGTCGCGTTGAATTGCTGGTCTTAGTGTTTCAACCCTTAGAGTTTCGAGTTCTGGTCACATTAGTCATCGCCACCACGCTTGCATATCCCCATCATTGGCATAAACCCACCACCATATTATGCCATCACCATACACCCACCACCTTATTCCATCGTCATATAATTATCGCCATAAACCCTAGACTTCGCCACGGCCTTCCTACCGCGACACGGATCTAAGCTGTATTTCTGCCACTCTGCCATCGCCTTCCTACCGCGACACGGATCCGAGTTGTTTTCCTGACACAGCATGAGTCTGAGTTGAGTTGTTACTTCCTAGTTATTTTTGCTTTCCTTCTTAGTTGTTTCTGTGTAGTACCCTAAGTCCATGTTGACCTAAAGTTCGGTTTGGTCGTAAGTCCAGAAGGAGAGCAAAAAAAGTCTAGAATCGCCTCCGAAAAAATTGATAGCTATACTAGTTTTCGACCTTGGGGATCACTTTTCTCCATCGGTCGTTATAGCGACAATTTTTTGGTGCGTACGCGCTTTCCGCAGAACGGTAGAAAAATTTCGACAATTTTTTTGGGGCTATCCTGTTTTTAGAGCCCGTAGATCAATTTTAGACACTCGCCATCATAGTGATTTTGGACATTGCGGTTCACTTTTAAGGGCTCCATATCATCATTCCATTGCTAGTAGTGTCGCGTCATGATATCATTAGTTCTCTAGGCTCTCTTCTCTAGTACGTCTAGCCTAGGACCAGCACGGTATCGTCGTTGAGCATATTTTCAACTTTGCATTGATGTTTTGATAATTGCTAACCCCCTTTGCTAAGACTTCCCAGAGCTCCATAGATTTCTCCATGTGCGGTGTCTACACTCCTGGTAATCGCTCGGCTCAATCTCTAGACCACCTGATCCTTGCAGTTGCACATCGCCTTTTCCTGCTCTTTGGTAAGAACTTGTAAGAGCTTTGTATATTGCTTGACGGATTACGCGTGTATTCCACCATCTTTCTGTACTCCTAAGCATATATACTGTGCTTTTAAGGACTAACCATGGAAGATCTACCTCTTGAACCGGAGAACATGACGAATGTCGAGATGCATGCTCACTTCACCAAGCTTTTGGTTGGGCATGCACAAGATGTTGATTCCAGACTGGAGAATATTGACATGAAGCTCATCGAAACAATTGACAAAATAGAAGGACTAAAGAAATCTTTCAAAGACAAGCTCGATACCAAGTTTCAAGAAATCCTCAATAGGTTACCTGCACCTGCACCTACTTCAGCACCACGTCCTCGGCAGCGGTTACCCAACTAGATGGGACAAGCACGACGTATCCCACACATGGATCAAGGTACTTCTAGGTCTTCTTCTCTCGCTAAACACCTTTCCTCCTCCGCCTCTCTGCCGCCGTAGCTACCACACCACCCTTGCGCTACCATTGGATGACACCTTCTGTTGCACGACCACCCACCTCTCCTTGCGACACCGTACCACATACACCACCGGCCCGGGCATATGATGAAGATGGTGACTTTGGGTATGAAGATGAGGATGAGTTTGATGAGTATGCCAAACAACCTACTGGCCTTCCTCGGCATTACTACCACAACGCTCGACCATCGGTACATAATGATGATCATGTTGCTAAGCTTAAGCTAAATATTCCGCCTTTTGAGGGTAGATATAATCCTGATGCATATCCTACATGGGAATTAGAAGTAGATCAACATTTTGCCTGTTTAAGATATCCTGAGAATATGCGTGTTAGTCCTGCTACTTGCGAGTTTACAGATTTTGCTTCACTTTGGTGGTCTGAACATTGTCGCTTAAACCCTAGTATTATTCCTAATTCCTGGACTACTTTAAAAACTGCTTTGTGTGTTCGTTTGGTACCTCCTACTTATCAACGTGATTTACTACATAAATTGACAAGTTTAGAACAAGGGAAAAATTATGTAGAAGAGTATTATCAGGAATTGAAAACAGGGATGGTTCAGTGTGGTATTGTTGAAAATCCTGAACAAATGCTTGCACGTTTCTTTGGTGGGTTTAATAAGGACATTCAAAATATATTAGACTATAAATATTATACTACCATCACTCGTTTGTTTCATCTTGCTTGCAAAACTGAACGGGAAGTGCAGGATCGACAACCACCATGGAGGAAGACTAATAATGCTGGGGATATGGTCATATTGAGAGGATGTGCATAACATAGCATGTTATTATGGTGCGTGATGATGGTGAATACGATTCAGCAAGTGACTTTGATGACGATACACTAGCTCTTATTTCTGCTCAAGATGGAGATAATTCTGATTCTGAAGAGGAGACAGAGGTAATGGGAGCTGAAACTGCTGATCAATACAAGAGTTTAGTTGCACAACGTGTGTTGAGTGTGCAATTGAGCAAATCTGAGCATGATCAATGCCACAACATGTTCCAAACACGATACGATGTCAAGGAAATAACTATAAGGATTATCATTGATAGAGGGAGATGTAATAATCTGGCTAGTGTTGACATGGTAGAGAAGCTTGCGCTCCCAACAAGACAACACACACACTCATATTACATCCAATGGTTTGAGAGTTCTCGTAAGATCACGGTAACAAGAATGGTATGCATGCATTTTACTATTGGTACATATTCTGATTTTGTTGATTATGATGTTGTACCTATGCAAGCTTATTCTTTGTTACTTGGTAGACCATGGCAATTTGATAGAGAATATATTCATAATGGTAAAACTAATCATTATTCTCTTATGCATAATGGAAATAAAATTGGTCTCAAACCTATGACTCCTGAACAAATATTAAAAGATGATCTTGCTAGAGCTAGTAGAGCTAAAAATGAAGGGGAAAACAAAAGTGAGAATCAGATTGTTGCTGCTGATTTTGTGCCTCCTAAGACCACTAAATCAAATTCTAAACATGCTACTGAAGTTCATTTGAGAAGTCCATGTATGCTTGCAAGTAAAATTGATATTGCTGAACAAGATTTGAACACTACTTCTTGTTATGCAATTGTTTGCAAAGAGGTTTTGTTTTCATTTGAGGATATGCCCCCCTCTTTGCCACCTGTGGTTGCTAACATCTTGAAGGAATATGCGGACGTTTTCCCACCGGAGATGCCACCAGGACAACTGCCTATTAGCGAAATTGAGCACCAAATTGATCTCATTCCTGGTGCCATATTGCCCAATTGATATGGGCATGACTGAGGAGATGCAGCCCAATTTCAGGACTCCACCAAGCTAGGCGTGTCTTTGTAATTTAATAATTAGGTTTTATTATTCCTAGTCATGTTGTGGGCCAATTAGTTTTTATTATGTGTGTGGTCTTGTATTGGGTCTGTCGGCCCAACTAGTGGGGCGCCCCAGCCCTCATATATGAAGTTGGCCGAGTTAGCGTTTGGGGAGTTCAGTTGTTTAGTCTAAAAACTATATTGTGCTCCATCGTGTATCATCCCTCCAGGGATGACGATACCGTTTATCAGATTCTTATAGAGATTGCTGCGGAGGTTCTTGTGTTCATCAAGGATTGTCGTGCTTAGGTTTGAGGTGTGGTGATCTTCATCATGTTACTTGCTGGATTTGTTCCTATTCTTCAGGTTGCATTCATCACGTAATTGGGAGATTACCTACCTGGTTGACTCGCTGTGAAAGATCAGGAGAAAACTATAGGATCATCAGGACAATCATTATCATGTGGTATCAGAGCTCACGATGGAGGAGGTGCGGCCCAATTTTAGGACTCCACCAAGCTAGGCGTGTCCTTGTAATTTAATATTTAGGTTTTATTATTCCTGATCATGTTGTGGGCCAATTAGTTTTTATTATGTGTGTGGGCTTGGTTTGGGTCTGTCGGCCCAACTAGTGGGGCGCCCCGGCTGTATCATCCTAGGATTAGCACCTAGAATTATAGAGGATGCAGGTGTGTTCATTGCATTCATGCATCAAAAAATCCGGGGAATTTTCACGCAAAACTAAGAAGCTATAAAGGGATCAAGGTCTCTCTTGTTCTGATAGAAACATCAGGGCAGGTGCGATATATTCTGACATTATCTTTAGGTATTATCTCTGTTTTTGGAGGGATAGAATTTGAAATTTACTTTGAATTTCCAAATTCAATTTAAACATTGAATTTAGAAATTCAGAAATAATAATGCTATAATTAAGTAAAAAGAAATAATGATATAAAAGAATTCTTTATTATAAGAATACAATATGTATTACATTGTTCCTTTACAATAAAAGAATAAAAGTAAATTACAATTAAGAAATGAATCAAACAATAGAAAAGAAATTACAACTATGAAATAAACAAGATATAAACATTACAAGATTCAAATTTCATATAGAAAGAAAAGTTTAACTTTATTAATGTATACAATATTACATTGATTTTACAACAGAAAATAATTAGAAAAGAAATAAAAGGAAAATCCTACGCTAATCCTAATCTAAGTGTTTTTATCTTCTTTGAAACTTCTTGTACCTATAACATAAACAATAAAAAAATAAAGAAAAATGAATTAGTACTAATTGGATTGCTCTCAGTTTTAAACAGTGAAATGCACTGTTCATATTACATCACTGAGCAATTTCAAATATAGGGACAAATTGCATCAAATGTAGTATCTGTCCTTTTAAAATATTAATGGCCTCATTGCCACATCATTGGCCTGAGAGGGGCAAGTTTCACCAGTAAATAACCACTTGGCAGTACAGAAATAAGGATCAAACCAAGATAATACCAAGCCAGCCAAAGCACATCCAAATAAAATATCTTCCAAGCCAAGCTCATCCATAGGCACAAGTCCCAGGAATGCAAGCTTGCACCATATGGGGCCCAACTGTAAGCAGCACTGTAATACATGCAATTGATGTGTTGTCAACATAGCAGGGAGAGTACCAGGTACAGAGAAGGATAAAACCAGCCGTAGCTAGCAAGAAGCCACCCACACATATCATACCATTTCCCCCCACCATCAACTCATCACCTATTCTCAGTAGCTACCACCAGGAACCACAATCCACACTATATAACCAACACGATGTGTTGGTGAAAGCATAGGAAATAGACCACGAAGGAGAAGGTTAGGAGGAGGAAAACATCTGTAGTAGATCAAGGCCACAATACTATCTACTGCAACAGTCGGATTCTGGAGTCAAGCCCAGATACCAGGAAGAGCAGATTTATCAAGTCGAAGAAGTAGATCAAGATCCAGAAGCATATGACCTTGAAGGACAAGCATCAGGTTGACCACCCATATCATCAATAATATATGTTCTTACCAGTTCCATTAGAAAAGATTTTGGGAGTGTTGAGATTGTTCTCTGATAGGCATAGAGATGCTATGCTTGTCTCATCATTGAACTTCTAGGCATTAGTAGTATTTGTCTATCTTATTTCCAAATCAAAACCTTAGCCTTAGCATCATTGGCAACCCAATTGAATTCTCCTGGATAACTCATCCTAGCAGTTAACTACCTAGTGAGAGCTACCCATGTGTACACTCCAAAGGGAGGAATGACAGTGGCAGATGCACTGGCAGCAGCCACAGAGTTGACCAAACCAAAAGAACATCCAAACTAGGTATACTAAATCCATGGACCATCTGTAAGCCATCTCAAATAATTTAGCTAGCTAAACCATCTAGAGATTATCAAATCATGGGCATAGTCCACAAACAAGTAAAGCATCTGGTCTTATCAAGTTTATTCAAGCACAAGTGTTATCTATTTTTTCTACAAATATGTGCCTTAGCCTTTTGCATCACTGGCCAGAGAATTTCAGATCATTAGCCACATACAAGCCGTCTCAAATAAATGGTTCCATTTCCATTTATATAGTTACTGGAGTGCAACAGATCATGCTATTTAGAAAACCACTGTGCACACTCAAATTTGAGGCACCACAGTGACATCTACATTAACATAAGCCACTATTTTATCTTGCATCATCTTCCTAACAGGATAGTTAGGAATCAATTAGACCTATACTGTCATGTTGCCAGCCCTTATTCAATAAGCAACAATAGAGAAAACCATCTCAAACAGATTCACATCATATTCCTAAGAATCAGTATCTATACTTAATAATCATTTTACCAAATCAAAGATTCAGACAAGTATAGAAGCATTACACTATGACCATAAATAGTAGGGTATGGCACTATAACCAAAATTTATACCCAATTGAATTCAAAGACACAATTTCACACCATTGATCTATCTATAATAAGTGGATAACCAATTAAAATCATATTTCTAGTTAAACAACTAGAAATCATGTAATTTCCTGCAATTGAACTGATACATGATATTGATCATCATTAAAGTATAATTTTAGTAACCACCAAGTTCGGAACATCACAATTTCATTTCACGGATTTAATACATGGGCCAAGAATGCTTTAATCATCCAAGTTGAGGCATTAGATCTAACCCAGCAACATTAGTAGTATATCCCCAAGGTCATAGTATTTGTAGAAAATGGATCCACAAGAGCTATCTACTCATCTAACCCGGCAAAACCACTAACCAACTTAGTACCACTAGGGCATCTACTCATCCAAATTGAGGAACCATAGCCAGCAAGTTAAAAGGAGTAATCAATTATGGTATAAAGGAAGATACACTCCCAGGGATAACACCACAGAAGTGGATAATAAAGTCAATAAAGGTCACTTGCCAAGATCACAACCACCATTATTTTCAATAGGAAAATAAATCAACTTTTGAACCCATTATTATGCCATAGTCAAAATATTGTTCAATAAAGAACTACATTATGAATCCATTCAAACCAAGAGCTGGTTTGTATTCTAACCAATCTTTGAAAACCAAGTACATATCCAGTACTGGTCAATCTAATCGATTTGGATGCTAAAATTCAGACAATTTCTGTTGCAAAATAACATTGAACCAACATTCCATTTATATCAAATTAACTCTACCCCCAATCAGATGACTGAGTAGCAAAACAATTCCAAGATTTCCTGAACCTTGACCAGTGTCCACTAGGTTCTATCACAAGCCAACAGATGGTCACAGTGGAGATAAAACTCACTGTGGGTGCCGAGCACCTGGAGCGGAGGCGTGATGTAGTCATAGGTGTCGCAGCCAATGCTCAGGGTTGCGCCACGGCGCCGTCCCTCCGGCATCAGGAATCGGAGTAGACCGTAGCAGTTGCTACATTACCACAGCGCCATAAAAAGCGTAGGAGCAGCGAGTTGGGGTCGAGGTAGGGGAGGTCATGTTCTCCCTCGAGCAGTAGCCGGGGGCATCAGGGGCCTGCGAAGTCATGCCGGCGACCTAGCCGAACCACACGGCTAGGGTTTCGCGGGGGCGCACACGGGGGAAGCAGCGCGGCTGCTAGGCACCACAACGGAAGGGAATAGAAGGAGGAGAGAGAGGCATGGCGGCGCTGGGAGATGTTGGTGATAGCCGATGAGGCAAGCGGCAGTGCTGGTAGCAGTGCGGCATCGCAAGCGGCCAGGAGGCACGAGGCGTGCGTGCGTGTGATGAGTGTGGGCGTGGATGTCGCGTCAGGGAGAGATGGGTCGGGGTAAAGTTATCCACCGAGCCTGGCCTAGCTGGGCCGAGCCGTCCGAGGCGGCCAGCCAAACAGGCTCTAGCTGGATCCTTTGGGCCTGGTTCTAAAATAGAAAAAATAAAAAAATCAACTAAAGAATAAAATAAATATTACCAAAATGCCCTTGTGACAGTTAAAGCTCCAGAAACTTATAGAAAAATCATAAATATATATATAATATATCTAAATAATCACAAAAATGAGATCTATCTAAGAAAAATATATAACCACTTGTTTGAGTTAAACAAAATACCACCAAATGTTAAAGCCACAAGAATTCCATAAATTATAACAATCTAAGAAAATTTCCAAAAAAATAATAAAAATCATTTTTGTGTATAAAAATAAATCTACTATTTTATAAAAATAATAACTTAATTTTTTATATAAATAAAATTTTAAAGTAATATTCAAAGACAATTGATCCTTTATGGAATTTTATAAATATAAAAATAATACTTCAAAATAAATAAATAAAATCATTTTCAAAGTCTTAAATAAATATATTACACTAGAAAAATACTAAATATATTAGTAGAAAAGGTTTTAATATTTTAAAGTAATAAATCCTTATCTATTATCTATTTTTGAAAATTATTTAAGAACATTTCTTAAGTAATAAATAATTATATTTCTTCAAAAATATTAATACCCCAAAATCAAATTACTAAAGTTCTAAACCATAACTAAGGTTTATTATAAAACTTAAGTGTAAATTATTAACTTTATAATATTTTGAAACCTTAAATAAAGATTTAAAACCACAACCTTCAACATAACTTTATAAGCATTCACTTAAATGTAAAGGGAATAATTCCACACCTTAGTCATACTTATCATAAATCCAAAACTTGAGAATACTCAAAACAAATTACACCTTAAGTTTATTTTTTTTAAAGTTAACTTTAGACTCAAAGCTTATAAACATCATGTCTAATAAATTACCTATGTTTTTATAGTTAACTTTGGTCTATTTCAATTATGACATAAAGCATCTCAAGTCCAAACTAATCACTCAAATTCTAAAAGACATTGATCACGTTCTATTAAAAATAAAGATTGTTTAAACCTTAGAAAGGAAATCTTTTCTTCAAATGTTATTCTTTTTGCCACTTCAAACAATAATATCATAATAAGTTCTTCAACTCTTAACAACTCAACCCAAGGACTTTTGTCATAGTCATCAGATAAAAAATAATCATAAACACATTATTTTATCCTTTAATTGTATATTTTGGGTTGTTAACACTTAAGTTCTTTATAAATACCATTACTTGTAAAGTAAAACTTGAAGATAAATCAACTCTTAATATAATTACCTAAACTCACTTCACTCAAAAGTATTAGGGATTCACTTTGGGAGTTTTATAAAATGCATAGCATTACTTATGCATAATTTCATATTGCTTCTTTAAACATTAGTCCTTACCAGACCAATGATGTTGATTTCAGATAATGGATCTTATATTGTCTCGAAGACCGTGAGTGCATAATCTTGCAATCACAAAAGGCAAGTTCATACTTGCTCATGTCCTTTGATTATTTTCTGTAAAGTATTTTGCAAATCCAGTGTTGTCATCACCTGCATTTGAAAAAGATCAGAAAACACTATTTTTATAATAAATGATTATAGGTTAAATAACCTACTATGAAAGTTCTAGTGGTAAAGGAACATATTATCTAGGACTTAACAACCAATGTCGCCAGTGATTCTTCCGCCGTATATTACGCGTTAACCATGAGATTTCGAATAGGACAGAGAAGTCAGCTGGATTGGCTCCCTTTCGCATTCATTGGACACTGTTCAGGGCATTTGTAAGTTGCAGATCGTAGGTATAGACGTTTTATACGGGGAAAGGTCTACCGTGGATCTGGGCTTACAAAAGACAGATTTCTAGTGTTAATGGTGTTGTGTGTATCCAACTAAGGTATAGCCGTTTTATACGGGGAAAGGTCTACCTTGAGTTTGGGCATACAACAATTGTGGTGTATGCGGGGTCATGGAGAAGGACAGTGATTGGCTTGGATCTTAGTTTGGGCCTCATACCAAGGAAGTGTGAACAGGAATGCGCGCCCAGATGTGCAACAAAGCTAAGATCTCTCATGGGTAAAGTGACGCACCTCTGAAGAGTGTAAGAATTGTAACTTGTTACTCACTGTTCCAGGAAGGAGTTGCGAACACGGCGGGAAAGGAACTCCATGAAAGTTCTGGTAAACCCATGAAGGCTGACGGACATAGCTTTTCAGATAAAAGCAACCTTTGAAGAAATGTTTACAAAAACTTGAATTGCCTACGACCTACGGTCTATGGATGTAGTTATAGTTCATCAAACACTCCTTTCTAGTGAACTTCCTGAGTACGCTCGTACTCAACGTATCTTTTGAACCCTTGCTATATTCTGAAGCCAATACAGACGACGTCTACATCAAGTTCTACTCGAAGAAGTCTTCATCAACAGCTCAATTCTTCAAAGAAGTCAAGAAAGTCAACATATACATCAACGCAAGTGAAGACGAAGTTATTGAATAGTTATGAATATAATCTCTAGCCATAGAACCTCTTTTTATAGTGTATTGCAATAGTAGCAATGCCAGATCAATAGTTTAGATACTAGTTTTATTAGTATGATAGTTTTTGAGTTATTTATTTCTGATTCTTCTTTGTAAGAAGTTTCTTGTTCTCTCTTTAACCTAGAGTTTTCTATGGATCTTATGTAAAGAGTCGAGTTGTAACCTATAGTCATGTCTTGGACCTGCTGTGTTTCTTTTGTACCACTCTAAGGGATGTAATACTAGTGAACGGTGTTTCATTGGTGTTATATCAACGACTATAGTGTACTACATCATGAAGTGGTAGGATGGGTCACCGCACCGGCCCTCATATAAGGAGATAGTCGAGTTAGGGTTTGGGGAGTTCAGCTGTTTAGTCTAAAAACTGTATTGTGCTCCACCGTGTATCATCGATCCCGGGACGGCGATACCGTTTATCAGATTCTTATAGAGATTGTTGTGGAGGTTCTTGTGTTCATCAAGGATTGTCGTGCTCAGGTTTGAGGCGTGATGAATTACTTGCTGGATTCGTTCCTCTTGTTCATGTTGCGTTCATCGCGTAATTTGGAGATTACCTACTTGGTTGACTCGTTGTGAAATATCAGGACAAAACTATAGGATCATCGGGACGATCCTTATCATGTGGTATTAGAGCACTGGATTGATCACGGCGAGTGTTCTCTGTTGATTGCTGATATGCGGATTGTTCTTTCTTAGACAGTTTACAGATTATATTGGTTGCAAAAGCGTTTTTCATATCGGTTCTGGTTCGTCATTAAAGTTTTCATCGGCATCAAGTTCATCCAGATCGAGTTGTTCGTCAGCTTTGCATCGGCAGTTTTTCTTAGATCTGATCATTTTGAAGAGTCCAAGCCGTTCACGTCTACTTGATCCGATCGTTTTGAGGCGGTTGCCCGCCCGCACATTATGACAGAGTTCCCCGCGCTACCTGGCGATCGAGGCGCTACTCCCACGTATCCCTAGCGATCTGTCGTGGCCAGAGTCTATCGACTCCAAGTATTCCTGTCAGATCCGATCGAGAGCAGTTTTAAAAAAAGAAGAAGAAAGGAGGCCACCGCCTGTACGCCTCACGACCGAACTTGGTTTCCGTGTTTACCTGGGTGATCGAAGTAGTCCCGCGCGTACCAGGGTGATCGCATCCGCCTCTTTGCCTTTGCGAGCTAGCGATCCGGGATCGCGAATCCCTGCACACCTTTCTAGGAGCGTTTTCGCTCTGTGCGGCCTGGTGGGCTGGCCTATTAGCTGTACTCACGTTCTGCCTGGGAATGGTTTTTTCCCTGCGCGCGACATGGTAGCGATCTCTGCTTGTGCCTGCTGTGGTGATGCCTAGAGAGCGATTTTTTCGGGATAGCTGAACAACAGTTTGAAACAGATACTTGTGTAGAATACAAAGCAGTATTCAGTATTCAAATATGGGTTCATCAAGGTCTAATCATGACTATATTAGTATCATGGTCGGCTGTCAATTTGATGCAACTCAAATTAAATAGAAATTGGATAGTACCGCAACGTTGGCAGAATATGAGACTTGGGAATCTCACATGATCAATGGTTTTGCACGATGTCGTACATTTGATAGTACATTTGGTGGTCATATGGAATATGTTATTGCCTACCGACGAGTGGATACAATGGTGTCTAGTTGGTGGCAGGCTGCAAAATCACTAGAAGGCTTCACAAGTAAGACATCTAGTTGGGAGGATTTCAAGCAATTTCTGTGTACTAGATTTTTGGAGAAGTCCATGGTGAAGGACAAGCTGGTTGTTCCAGATGAGGATATTGTACCATTGAGTAGGATGAATTTGCAACCCAATAAAGTACAAGGCGATGCTTGCATGACAATTGACAAGGGCCAGCATTGGAATTTATTTTAGGCGCAGTGTAAGACCAAAGGAAAAGCATGCAGGTTGATTATTGATGGAGGAAGCTGTACTAATGGCATTAGCAAGGCAATGGTGGCAGCGTTGGGGTTGTACACATGGCGTATTCCTCAACCTAAGCATCTATAGTGGTTAAATAGCTGCGATATGGTGAAGGTAACTCATAAGATGCGTGTGCCATTTATAATAAGTTCTTCAACTCTTAACAACTCAACCCAAGGACTTTTGTCATAGTCATCAGATAAAAATTAATCATAAACACATTATTTTATCCTTTAATTGTATATTTTGGGTTGTTAACACTTAAGTTCATATAAATACCATTACTTGTAAAGTAAAACTTGAAGATAAATCAACTCTTAAAATAATTACCTAAACTCACTTCACTCAAAAGTATTAGGGATTCACTTTGGGAGTTTTATAAAATGCATAACATTACTTATGCATAATTTCATATTGCTTCTTTAAACATTAGTCCTTACCAGACCAATGATGTTGATTTCAGATATTGGATCTTATATTGTCTCGAAGACCATGAGTGCATATTCTTACAATCACAAAAGGCAAGTTCATACTTGCTCATGTCCTTTGATTATTTTCTGTAAAGTATTTTGCAAATCCAGTGTTGTCATCACCTGCATTTCAAAAAGATCAGAAAACACTATTTTTAAGTTCCAGTGGTAAAGGAACATATTATCTAGGACTTAACAACCAATGTCACCAGTGATTATTCCGCCGTATATTACGCGTTAACCATGAGATTTCGAATAGGACAGAGAAGTCAGCTGGATTGGCTCCCTTTCGCATTCATTGGACACTATTCAGGGAATTTGTAAGTTGCAGATCGTAGGTATAGACGTTTTATACGGGGAAAGGTCTACCGTGGATCTGGGCTTACAAAAGACAGATTTCTAGTGTTAATGGTGTTGTGTGTCTCCAACTAAGGTATAGCCGTTTTATACGGGGAAAGGTCTACCTTGAGTTTGGGCATACAACAATTGCGGTGTATGCGGGGTCGTGGAGAAGGACAGTGATTGGCTTGGATCTTAGTCTAGGCCTCATACCAAGGAAGTGTGAACGGGAATGCGCGCCCAGATGTGCAACAAAGCTAAGATCTCTCATGGGTAAAGTGACGCACCTCTGCAGATTGTAAGAACTGTAACTTGTTACTCACTGTTCCGGGAAGGAGTTGCGAACGCGGCGGGAAAGGAACTCTATAAAAGTTATGGTAAACCCATGAAGGCTGACGGACATAGCTTTTCAGATAAAAGCAACCTTTGAAGAAATGTTTACAAAAACTTGAATTGCCTATGACCTACGGTCTGTGGATGTAGTTACAGCGCATCAAACACTCCTTTCTAGTGAACTTGCTGAGTACGCTCGTACTCAACGTATCTTCTGAACCCTTGCTATATTCTGAAGCCAATACAGACGACGTCTACATCAAGTTCTACTCGAAGAAGTCTTCATTAACAGCTCAATTCTTCAATGAAGTCAAGAAAGTCAACATATACATCAACGCAAGTGAAGACGAAGTTATTGAATAGTTATGAATATAATCTCTAGCCATAGAACCTATTTTTATAGTGTATTGCAATAGCAGCAATGCCAGATCAATAGTTTAGATACTAGTTTTATTAGTATGATAGTTTTTGAGTTATTTATTTCTGATTCTTCTTTGTAAGAAGTTTCTTGCTCTCTCTTTAACCTAGAGTTTTCTATGGATCTTATGTAAAGAGTCGAGTTGTAACCTATAGTCATGTCTTGGACCTGCTGTGTTTCTGTTGTACCACTCTAAGGGATGTAATACTAGTGAACGGTGTTTCATTGGTGTTATGTCAACGACTATAGTGTACTACATCATGCAGTGGTAGGATGGGTCACCGCACCAGCCCTCATATAAGGAGATAGTCGAGTTAGTGTTTGGGGAGTTCAGATGTTTAGTCTAAAAACTATATTGTGCTCCACCGTGTATCATCGATCTCGGGACGGCGATACCGTTTATAAGATTCTTATAGAGATTGCTGCGGAGGTTCTTGTGTTCATCAAGGATTGTCGTGCTCAGGTTTGAGGCGTGGTGATATTCATCACGTTACTTGCTGGATTCGTTCCTCTTCTTCATGTTGCGTTCATCGCGTAATTTGGAGATTACCTACTTGGTTGACTCGTTGTGAAATATCAGGACAAAAATATAGGATCATCGGGACGATCCTTATCATGTGGTATTAGAGCACTGGGTTGATCACGGCGAGTGTTCTCTGTTGATTGCTGATATGCGGATTGTTCTTTCTTAGACAATTTACAGATTATATTGGTTGCAAAAGCGTTTTTCATATCGGTTCTGGTTCGTCATTAAAGTTTTCATCGGCATCAAGTTCATCCAGATCGAGTTGTTCGTCAGCTTTGCATCGGTAGGTTTTCTTAGATCTGATCATTTTGAAGAGTCCAAGCCGTTCACGTCTACTTGATCTGATCGTTTTGAGGCGGTTGCCCGCCCGCACATTACGACAGAGTTCCCCGCGCTACCTCGCGATCGAGGCGCTACTCCCACGTATCCCTAGCGATCTGTCGTGGCCAGAGTCTATCAACTCCAAGTATTCCTGTCAGATCCGATCGAGAGCAGTTTTAAAAAAAGAAGAAGAAAGGAGGCCACCGCCTGTACGCCTCATGACCGAACTTGGTTTCTCGTGTTTACCTGGGCGATCGAAGTAGTCCCGCGCGTACCAGGGTGATTGCATCCGCCTCTTTGCCTTTGCGAGCGAGCGATCCGGGATCGCGAATCCCCGCACACCTTGCTAGGAGTGTTTTCGCTCTGTGCGGCCTAGTGGGCTGGCCTATTAGCTGTACTCACATTCTGCCTGGGAATGGTTTTTTCCCTGCCCGCGACATGGTAGCGATCTCTGCTTGTGCCTGATGTGGTGATGCCTAGAGAGCGATTTTTTCGGGATAGCTGAACAATAGTTTGAAACAGATACTTGTGTAGAATACAAATCAGTATTCAATATTCAAATATGGGTTCATCAAGGTCTAATCATGACTATATCAGTATCGTGGTCGGCTATCAATTTGATGCAACTCAAATTAAATGGAAATTGGATAGTACCGCAACGTTGGTAGAATATGAGACTTGGGAATCTCACATGATCAATGGTTTTGCACGATGTCGTACATTTGATAGCACATTTGGTGGTCATATGGAATATGTTATTGCCTACCGACGAGTGGATACAATGGTGTCTAGTTGGTGGCAGGCTGCAAAATCACTAGAAGGCTTCACAAGTAAGACATCTAGTTGGGAGGATTTCAAGCAATTTCTGCGTACTAGATTTTTGGAGAAGTCCATGGTGAAGGACAAGCTGGTTGTTCCAGATGAGGATGTTGTACCATTGAGTAGGATGAATTTGCAACTCAATAAAGTACAAGGCGATGCTTGCATGACAGTTGACAAGGGCCAGCGTTGGAATTTATTTCAGGCGCAGTGTAAGACCAAAGGAAAAGCATGCAGGTTGATTATTGATGGAGGAAGCTGTACTAATGGCATTAGCAAGGCAATGGTGGCAGCGTTGGGGTTGTACACATGGCGTATTCCTCAACCTAAGCATCTATAGCGGTTAAATAGCTGCGATATGGTGAAGGTAACTCATAAGATGCGTGTGCCATTTATAGTTGGTGATTATGTTGATGAGATTGAGTGTGATGTGTTTCCATTGGAGGTATGTGGACTATTACTTGGTCGTCCATGGCAGTATGATCGCAATGTACACATGCTGGAAGAGAAAATACATATTTTTTGTGCATGGTGGCAAACAACAGACTGTGAAGCCTATGTAGGATGATCACATAACGTCTAATGTGGAGCTGGGGGCACATAAGGAGAAGGTGCTCAAGGCTAAGCCAAAATCTAGGATAGCTAAGGTGCATGATGGAGAGCATGATGCACATCACAATAATGTTGATATTGCTTCAACTATGCCTGTAGATGACAAGACAGTGGAATTTGTTAGTGACAAGCCAGTTGAAGTGCATCCTCTTATTGCTGAGAGGAAGCATGTTGCGGCATGTGTGCAGAAGGTTGTTTGTGTTGACACAGGTGTTCAGACGGATGATATTTGTGCTCCTGATGTTCTAGTGCATGTGGTGCAGCGGGGTAACAAGAGCAGTTTTGTTAGCGCACCTGTGAGGCGTGTTGTTGGAGCAGCAGTGCGTATGCATAGAGGCAAGGATGGACATGTTCATTAGTTGTGTGGTCGAGGCATTACTCATATTATGCAGGTTCATGAAAAGAAGGTTCATGTTTAGTAACCATGGGTTCCAACAACAGTTGAGAAGAAGAAGATGGTGGCGCCTAGGTCCAAACTCATATGGAGACGCAAGGAGGTGCAGGCGCCAAGGAAGGTTTCAAGTCAAGCAAGCCGAAAGGGAGGATGCGGAGTGGAAGGCAAGCAAGACTCGAAGATGGAAAAGACGCGTGAAGCTATTGTTCATATCACGCCACCTTTCCTACCCGACCCGCATGCATTGGGGACAACGCTTCTTGAAGGGGGGATGATATGTGCACGACGGAGGAGGTGCAACCCAATTTTAGGAATCCACCAAGCTAGGTGTGTCTTTATAATTTAATAATTAGGTTTTATTATTCCTGGTCATTTTGTGGGCCAATTAGTTTTTAGACTAAACAACCGAACTCCCCAAACCCTAACTTGACCAGCTCCTTATATGAGGGCTGTGGCGCCCCACTAGTTGGGCCGATAGACCCAAACCAAGCCCACACACATAATAAAAACTAATTGTCCCACAACATGACCATCAATAATAAAACCTAATTATTAAATTATAAAGACACGCCTGGCTTGGTGGAGTCCTGAAATTGTGCTGCACCTCCTCCGTCGTTCCCATATCACCAATCGCGCACCATATCAAACCAATCCAGAGGAGACAAAGGAGATACAATGCCAAATTCAGGAATTACTCGACAAGGATCATATTCATGAGTCTCTTAGCCCTTCTGATGTTCCTATTATTTTGGTACCTAAGAAAGATGGTTCGTCGCGCATGTGTACTGATTGTAGAGCTATCAATAACATTACTATTCGTTACCGTCATCCTATACCACATTTATATGACATGCTTGATGAATTGAGTGGCTCTACCATGTTTTCTAAGGTTGATTTGCGTAGTGGTTACCACCAGATTCATATGAAATTAGGAGATGAATGGAAAACAACATTTAAAACTAAGTTTGGTTTATATGAATGGTTAGTAATGCCTTTTGGTTTAACTAATGCACCCAACACATTCTTGAGATTAATGAACGAAGTTTTACGTGCTTTCATTGGACGATTTATGGTAGTCTACTTCGATGATATTCTGATTTATAGCAAATCTGTATGGGATCATTTGGATAATTTACGTGTTGTTTTCAATGCTTTACACGATGCACATTTGTTTGGTAATCTTGAGAAGTGCACCTTTTGCACCGATTGAGTTGCGTTTCTTGGCTATGTTGGCCGCAACACAGGGAATTGAAGTGGATCCAGCCAAGATTGAAGCAATTGAGAGTTGGCCGCAGCCCAAGACAGTCACACAAGTGAGGAGTTTTCTTGGCCTTGCTGGTTTTTATAGGCGCTTCATCAAATATTTTGGATCAACTGATGCGCCGCTGAATGAGCTTATAAAGAAGGATGATGCACCCTGTCCTATGGACGTTTCTACATCTCCTCCTACTAGTCCCCCAAGTGGACCAATGACCCGCACTTGAGCCAAGCTCCTACAAGCTAAGGTTAATTCTCTCCTCTCCTCGTGTGATTTCGATACACCCTTGGATGACTTGATACTTCATGGCCATACTTTGTGCATCCTCAGCCATGAACCTCATGAAGCATCGCCAAGAGAGGGACCAAAGGCAGCACGAGAAGACGCTCTAGGACAAACCAGCGCCAGGCCCAGCGAACCGGCGACGATCCTAGTGCACCGGACCCCACGCCGGAATTTTTGGTAATGACCAGAACAGGCCGGTGGTGACCGAAACACGATACAGTAAGCCACTCCGGCAAATGAGCATTCCGGCGCCGCCGGACTTGTCGCCGGAACCGCCCAGGAACTTGTCAACTGTTGGGCTTAGCCCGTAACCCCCTATTTCGTCCAGACTTTATCTTTTTGTTCCCAAACTACCCATGTTTAAGTGGATGGCCTATAAATAGCCCCCACCTTCTATTATAATCCCCACACTTGTATAATTGTAATTGAAGAAACCCTAGATGATCTATCAATTTCTAGTCTCATGCTCCTTGGCAAGGAGCACCGATTATCACCCACATCTTGGATTTTGCCTCGTGCATTCAAGTTGTACAAGTCCTTGGAGTCGGTGTCTCGTCTCCAAGTAGTTAAGATCTCATCTAGCCTATCACGCCCGTTGTTGGCCGTGGGAGATTGTCTTGTGATGTCTACGCACTTCTATTCTTGTAGATAGTTGTTGGGCCTCCAAGTGCAGAGGTTTGTAGAACAAGAACAAGTTTCCCTTAAGTGGATTACCCAAGGTTTATCAAACTCAGGGAGGAAGTGGTCAAAGGTATTCCCTTTCAAGCAATCCTGCAATCACGATACAAGAAGTGTCTTGTGTCCCCATCATACTCAATACACTTGTCAGGTGTATAGGTGCATGCACTGACCTCGGATCGATAAGGATCCTAAGTCCCTGTGATTAACATGCTAGTCCCTGGATCAATAGCTAGCACTCGCAGTCGATGAAATATCATGTAAAACACAAAGTCTTTATTACACGGAGAATCCAGAGTATGAATTTATTACAAAAATTCCTTAGCATTATGCTAGCTCAAATAACAGCGGAAACATAAAAGCAGCATGAGTCCATCAACACCCCAGGCTTGTCGAGTGTAGACTCGCGATCCCTACGCACCTTTCAATCTTCGGATTCTGCACATAAGACGTGCAGCCAACAAGTTGGGTCAATACTTTGAATGTATTGGCAAATTACACCAAGGAGAGAAAAGACTATCTCTACATGCAAGGCTGGTATAGGCTGTAGAGTTCATTTGCTCAAAGCTAGTTTTTCTTAAGTAGAGAGAAAAGGAGAGGATTGTCCTACTTTGTAAACATTTGCTTAGATAAATTAAGGTCGAGTGGCACACGAGGATATTACGCACCAAGTGTCCAAACAACCAAACACTTGGATATTACGCACCAAGCGTCACTTGGATATTACACACCAAGTTCCCAAATTCCCACCCATTAGCGATATTACGCACGCCATGGGGTTTCAAAACTTTGTTTTAGAAAAGAGAGGGAAGATCCTTCAGACGCTCATTGTTGTTCTGTTACCGTGAACACAGCTGATCGATCAGATTGCAATACTCTCGAGAGTTTGTGCACTTTACCCACAATCCACGATCAAGTCCTTTTACAGACAAGACCATGGCGAGGCTTTCCCTTAGTAGCCCCTCTACCTTCCGGATCCAACCGTGCCAAGAACCTCCAAATGTTGGTACCCAGGTGAGGTTTCCCACTAAGTACTAGGCCAAGACAGAGCCCATAATGTATTGTGGTGGCACTGGAAGCTTCTGAATTCTGAAACATGGCAGACTTCTTTGATTCCTGGGCGGCCGTCCTCCACCAAAATCTCACTCGTTGACCCGACAACCATTCCGCCCAGAAGAAAACTTAGAATTTTTTTATTTTGAACTGGATTTGAGAAGAAAAGTTTGCTCTAGAGAGCCTTTATACTTAGAAAAATTCTTTGTCTTTCGAACCCCCCAACGGTACTTTGTATATATCTTAGCAAGCAATACTTAGCAAAAACAAGGGTAACCTATTAGGATGGGAAATCCTAAGTATAGAGCTACTCATGGCATACTACAAAATCATCGCACTTGCAAAATAATACTAAGGGGAAAAATCTACTAGAACATCCTACACATGCATACTACAGGATTTTGAAGATCACATGCATAGAATCAAAACTGGGACAAAATTATGAACAAGTGGTGTAACTTGCCTTGATCCGAGCAGCACTCTACATAATAGCACCCCTTAGCGCATTCCGAGCAATCTAACGAATCACAAACATAGATCTGATCACAACTTGCTCAAAGCATAACACAAAGAAAAATTCATGCATGCATGCAACATGGTATTTTATGCAAGGTTGGTTAAATTGATCAAGGTAGCAAGTTTGTGTTGTGATAGTGTAAGGGTGTCACTAGGATTGATTTTCCCAAGGGTTTAGATCTACTATAGAGTCACTAAACAAATCCTAGGATTATAAGGAGATCAACCATCTAATTAGCCCCAAGCTAGATCTAATGACCCTAAGCAAGTTTGTATAATTTTGTCTAGTAGGCATCATGGAAACAAGGTTATTGCAACAAGAATCAATTAAAACAGAATTTTAATTATTTTTCCATAGAATAAACACCCCAATCTAGTGATTAAAATCTACACCTAAAACATTACTGTAAACCTAGGATATTATTGTAGATTTGGATTCTACTCAAAATTAGGAATCCAACGGTATATTAAAAGCTAAATTTGGCCAAATATTTAATTTTATATGATTTTTGCAAGTTTTAAACTAAATCTGCAAAACAGATCTAACCCTAAATTCAAAAAACTTGCCAAGTGGCACAGCCCGATTGGTCCAGTTGGAAAGCACGGGGCCGACGCGGAGCGTTAGTGGGCTGCAGACGTGGCAGCCACGCGGCGCGATACTACTGGCGCATACCCCTTCGGGTTTGTATCTAATCTGAACCGCAGGTTGCAAATCGGACGGATGAGAGGGCGCGGCGACTTACTGCGGTTGCGACGGCGGTGTTGGGCGGCGGTGGCGTCGGTGACGATGGTCGGCGGCGCTCTGGTGGCTCCCCGAGGTGGCTATGTTGTCGACGGAGCGCGTGTGGTCCTTGCGGTCACGCTCGTGTCCTCGTCGTTCCTCCTCGCTTCCTCGACTATCGGCAGGGTCCCGCCGTTCTTCTCCGTCCCTGGCGGCGCTCCGGCGAGCAATCGCGGATGCGTTTCTGCAAGAGAGAAGGGGAAAGGCACACGGCGCGAATCAGTGGTGAACGAGGAACAGCTCTAGGGGAAGGAAGGAGCCAGGGGAAGTCCCGAGCGTCTCGGTGAGGTCCAACCCGACGACGGCGGCAGCGAGTCTTCGTTTGGCTAGGGTTTTCGCAAGGGAAAATCGAGCGAGGCGAGCCGAGGGTTGCAGGCTTTATAAGGGGGTGGAGACTTGGGCGAGGGGTTCACAACCGCCACGAAGTCCTACCGGATTCAGTCCATGGCGTGCTACAGGTGGAGTCCTGCTCGAGGTAGGAGATGACCCCGTGGGTCCCGGCTGTCAGCGGCGGAGGGGGAAGGTGGGCTGGCGAGCGCGGGTGGTTAGCTGTCGCGCGGGCGCGGGTGGCTGGCGCTGCGGCTGGGTGGGCTGGCGAGCCGGCCCAGCTAGGTTTGCTGCTGGCCGTTTTTTTTCCTTTTATACTCTTTTCAATTTCTGTTTCAATAAAACCTAAACAACTTTTGCAAACTAAGTCCAAAATTGATGAAACTTGTTTCTAAATTTTCATAAAATCAAGGTGGTCAACATAGGACCATGGTTTACTGTTTTTACATAGTTTTTGACGGGTCAAACTACTACAACAAAAGTGCTCACTTATAGAAACAATTAATAGGGTTTTTAATAGGTTTAGGTGTTAGGATTTTTATTGCAATTTTCAATTGTAGGATGCAATGATGCAAGGATGATGCATGGCACTAATAACATCCTAATACAAAATCTGGGATGTTACAGTGCACTAGTTCGGCGAAGAGATAGTGCATAAAACCATGTTTCCCTCTCTCATAATAACTTTAATTAGCATCATGAATAAAATTAACAATATAACTATCACATAAAACATTCTTATTAGGGTGTCAAGTGGGATCCCACCTAAATCCCACTTCTAGTTCATTTCTCAAAATCTAGTGTAAATTTTGAGCGATCCCACCTGACACCCTAATTCTTATCATGATCCACATGCATAAAATGATTATTACTCTCCACATAAGCATAGTCATTCTTATTAATCATAGTGGGAGCAAATTCAACAACATAGCTATCACTATCATTTTCATCACCATAATCATAAAATATAGGAGGCAGATTGTAATCACAATAAATTTTCTCCTCAATAGTAGGCGGACTAAAAATATCATAATCATCATTGTAATCATAATATATTGGAGGTTTGGTATCATCATAAGCAATAGAATAGCTATCTTCCAAAGGTGGGGAACTAAAAAGATGATTTTCATAAAAACTAGCTTCCCCAAGCTTAGACTTTTCGATAGCATTAGCAATAATGGTGTCCAAAGAGTTCATACTAATAACATTGCTATTAGCATGCAAATAAATCTGCATAGACTTCATGTCCTAGCTCAAGATAAACACTATAGAGATCTCTAATTTTTTGTTGTTTTCCATTAATCCTAACTAGTGAAAACAAGAAACAAAAAGACAAAACTGCAGAATCTAAAGGAAATAACTTCGAGCACTCACACCGAAGGATGTGAGTACCTTTTACCTTACCTCCCGACAGCAGCCTTTAAAAGATCTTGATGTCTATGCACTTCTATTCTTGTAGACAGTTGTTGGGCCTCCAAGTGCAGAGGTTTGTAGAACAGTAGCAAGTTTCCCTTAAGTGGATTACCCAAGGTTTATCGAACTCAAGGAGGAAGTGGTCAAAGGCATTCCCTTTCAAGCAATCCTGCAATCACGATACAAGAAGTCTCTTGTGTCCCCAACATACTCAATACACTTGCCAGGTGTATAGGTGCACTAGTTCGGCGAAGAGATAGTGAAATACAAGTGGTAACTGTGCCAGAAAATAGCTTCTGACTTGTTGTTGACGTGGGGTAACGTGTGTGAGTGCCAGAAAATACTTTGATGGAGCTTGACGTGGAGGTAAAGACTAAAGCAAGCAAACATGTAACAGATCTAGAAACAAACGGTGTTTCAATGTTTAGAAACAAGGCCTAGGGATCATACTTTCACTAGTGAACACTCTCTCATATAAATATCCTCTCTTCATGATACTACTCTCCGGTTGGACACTCTAATCATCGGTAGGGCTATAATAGAACTCCTCAAAGTCCGCCTTTCCCAATCTAGATAACCCCACACTGTCACCTTGAGTGCTAGATGGTTCCAACAAACACCACAATTTCATAGAGACATCCAACTCCAAATATAACTCATAACAAATATTTAATCTAGCCAAAGTGCCACACACAGTATGCACGTTTTCACTTTCACACACGTGGGGAAAAGCATAGATGTATTAAAGCACAAAGAGTATTTATGTAGACTCAAACCTAAGTGCCACCATGGCGTGCACGCTGTCACTTTCACACACATGGGGAGAGAAGAGATCTATTGAAGCACTTGAGTAGCAAGGTAGATCTACTAGATTACAAAGCTCATGACCACAACAAGATCATGCATAGCGAGAGAGATGAACACATAGCTACCAGTAGAGCCCTTAGCCTCGAGGAAGAACTACTCCCTCCTCATCAAGGGAATTAGCAACGGTGAGGAAGATGGCGATGGAGATCGATGGAGATGGCTCCGGGGGCACTTCCCTGTCCCGACAGGGTGCTTGAACAGAGAATTTCTGTCCCCCGAATCTCCCCTTCGATCGCGGCAGCACTGTGGAGGTTTTCGTGGATTTCTTGTGGATGCCCTAGGGTTTTTGGGTCGGAGGCTTCTTATAGGCGTAGGAATCAATGTCGGTGGGGGTCCAGGGGGCCCACCCCCCCATGAGCGCCTCAAGGGCTTGCCCGTTCCTAGGGGGTGTGCGGCCACCCTGTGGCCCCCTCCGGCTCTGCTTTGTGGTTATGTGTTGCTCCGGGAAATATAATGACTTTGGCTTTTGTCCCATCCAATTCTGAGAATATTGATTTTCTGCCTTTCTGGAACCAAAAACAGAAGAAAATAGGCAACTAGCACTGTGGCATCTTGTTAATAGGTTAGTTCCAGAAAGTGTATAAAAATACCTCAAAGTGTAGAAAAAACATAAGACAAATGATACAAAACAAGCATGAAGCATCAAAAATTATAGATACATTTCTGACATATCAAGCATCCCCAAGCTAATAATTTTTGAGGTGACATGCACCATCAAAATCAAGATCAAACCATTTTCAAGCATTGAAAGATGGGATCAAAGAACTCTAAACATGGGCATGAAAGATGGAGTTCTAACAGTAAGACAAAGTAACTATGCATGCAACATGAAAGGATACAAACAAAGATCATGAATAACATGCATTGAAAAGCATTTGTTTGTTTCACATACAGAAAACATGGCATAGTAGCAATCAGCTTGTCCCTCGTAGAGTAGCAAATGGATGCATAGGACACCTTCAAAGTTCACAAGGGTGACTAGAAACAAATAGCACAAGAACAAGTAATATCACAATATGCATCAATCAATAAGCTTTGGAACACTACACACAGAATGACAACTATGCTCTCCTAATGGTGCCTAAAGGAATAAGGTGGAGACTCAAATAATGGTGGAAGAAAGGCCTTTCATAAAGGAAGCAGGGATTTCAAGTTTCAAAAAGAGCTTCCAAAAATTATGGTACTTGTTAGCTTTCAGCCCTCATTGCCCCTATCATAAGCATCTTGAAGTGATTAAAGTTAAAGTGAACAAAGATGGAGTATATGCTTGACAAAGTATAAGTTGGCAATCTCAAGTACCTTTAATACGAGGGCCACACCTCATGCTACTCAACTTCAGTCAGCTGTAAGTTCTTGTCATTATAAGTATTTGCATATAATTGAGAACCGCCAACGGGGTACCCCTTGCACATGGTACAGGAGCTATCCCATAACCAAAATGACAAGGCAAGCAGACAATGAGCATCTCAGCAATCTTCTTATTTACCATGGGAATATGGTGCTTTTTTCTCTCTTTCCTCTTTTCTCAATGTGTCTCTCTTTTTTTATAAGAAGAATGCTTCATAGATGTCACTATGGTGATGTTGAAAGTTTCCACCATGATTAGGCATGGCTTAGGCTAGCGGCCCAGGCATTTCTCTAACACAGAATACAAACTCCATGGACTTACAAGTTCCATTTTTATTTCACACCGGTGACATCCATAGACAAAAGAGCATGATATCAACTGAGTACAAAGTACAAGTGCAATGTTGAAAACATTCCCCGTGACAGCACGGTTCTGCTAATTCCAACGTATAAGTGCAAGAATATACAAAATAGATGACACAATGGTTCAAGTTTATTAGGGGCAAAGAATATAAAGTGTGCCATCAAGTTTTGAGGGCTTTAATCACTAAGTTTTCACATAACAAAGAGACTTTTTAACTGGAAGATAGCTGAAAACAAGTATATACTTGGAATGGTGTAACACACCATGTATAGGAGTTTATATTGGACACTTTGGAATAACTTTGTTTCTTGGGAGTTGGAAGCATGAATAGAGCTTACTCATACAAGTGTAGGCTAGCAAAATACTAGGAGCAACCAACTAAGAGAGAAATAATGGCCATAATCATGCAGAGCAACAAAACATTACTAATCAAAGCATGGAGTAGTACTACAAGTCAAGGAATAAATGATTGTAGAGGCTATGGTGATTTTTCATAGTCATAACATGGTGTGAGCATGTGCCAAGTCAACCCAAACAAAGCATCAAAGGAGAATACCGCAATACTATTCTTTTGTATGCTAAAACAACGCATGATTCCTTCAAGGCACATTAAGCAATCCCATTTTTTTGTAAAAAGAGATGCTACAACAATAATCACTAAGCATAAAGTCAAAACAACACCTAGCATGTCATGCTAAAGTCTAAGTCACAGTCAATGCAAGATCCTTCTTGTACCACTTAAGCATGAAGCTTTCTACTCTTTCCAACACCAAACAACTTATTTGAAACAACTCACAAACATAATAATCAATAAATATCAGTGATCTTGTCTCACAAATCCACAAAGAAGAACTAAAAAGTTCTAAGCTGAAAGCATAAGATAACTAAGGCTGAACGCAGTGCTAGCAAAAGTGAACACTCACAAAACAATAAGAGTGAAAACTAGAGTGTTCTAGGCAATGGAAACAGAGTGTGTCTCTCTCCAAAATAAGTGTGGTGTAACCAACCAACGTACTCAAGCAAACTAAGCAAACGAAAACCAAACACGAAAACAAATATGCTCCAAGAACAACACAACAATGCATGAAACAATAAAAACAAAGTGTCTAGAAAGACCTGAGATTTTTATTGATGAAGAAGGGGATGCCTTGGGCATCCTCAAGCTTTGACGCTTGTACCTCTTGAATATTTCTTGGGGTGACACGGGGTGGCAAACCCAAGCTTGAGATTTTGTCCATTCTTCATCTCATTACATCATTCTTTCTCTACACCCGCAAATTTTCCTTCATACAAAACTTCACACAATCTTCATTAGCAACATTAGTGTATTCAAAAGATAATAGACCTTTGGGTAAAGCTTTGGAACAACAAGACTTTTCAGTAAAAACACATGCTACTGTAGCAAATCCTTCAAAAATCTCAATTCCCCAAAAGAGAACTCAAAAAGGAATCAATAAGAAGCAAATGCAAATAATGGCAGAAATCTATCAAAACATACGAGCAGGTAGAAACCGATTTTTTCGAAGACCTTATGTTTCTCAAATCAAAGTGTTGAACTAACGAAAGTTAGATAACATACTAGGGGATTTATTCGTACATTTTCAACTCAATCCGAATTACAGAGACTCCTCACGAATTTTTATGGTGGAGGACAGAAATATGTTTCAGGACAGCAACTCCCCAAATCTTACTTCCCTCCCATTAGAGGTAATTCTTGGCACAAAAAACAAACAAAAAGGATAAAGAGAGGTCATTACCGAAGTAATAACTTCCAAGACTCAAGGAAACACTTGGGTTATCTCCCAACAAGTACTTTTTTTAACGCCTTTAAGTTAGGATTGATAGCTTGACAAGATGCTCACATAAGAATTATGAATTGAAGTCAAAGAGAGCATCAAGAAGCAAATTCACAACACATTTAAGTCTAACCAATTCCTATGCATAGGAATCTTGTAAAGAAACAAGTCATGAAAGCACAAAGCAACAAGCATAGGAAAGCAAAACAAGTGCAACTTCAAAAATTTCAACATAAAGAGGGGAAAATTAATATTATTGAGATGCATAAAACCATGTTTCCCTCTCTCATAATAACTTTAATTAGCATAATGAAGAAAATTAACAATATAACTATCACATAAAACATTCTTATTAGGGTGTCAAGTGGGATCCCACCTAAATCCCACTTCTAGTTCATTTCTCAAAATCTAGTGTAAATTTTGAGCGATCCCACCTGACACCCTAATTCTTATCATGATCCACATGCATAAAATGATTATTACTCTCCACAAAAGCATAGTCATTCTTATTAATCATAGTGGGAGCAAATTCAACAACATAGCTATCACTATCATTTTCATCACCATAATCATAAAATATAGGAGGCAGATTATAATCACAATAAATTTTCTCCTCAATAGTAGGTGGACTGAAAATATCATAATCATCATTGTAATCATAATATATTGGAGGTTTGGTGTCATCATAAGCAATAGAATAGCTATCTTCCAAAGGTGGGGAACTAAAAAGATGATTTTCATAAAAACTAGCTTCCCCAAGCTTAGACTTTTCGATAGAATTAGCAATAATGGTGTCCAAAGAGTTCATACTAATAACATTGCTATTAGCATGCAAATAAATCTGCATAGACTTCATGTCCTAGCTCAAGATAAACATATAGAGATCTCTAATTTTTTGTTGTTTTCCATTAAGCCTAACTAGTGAAAACAAGAAACAAAAAGACAAAACTGCAGAATCTAAAGGAAATAACTTCGAGCACTCACACCGAAAGACGTGAGTACCTTTTACCTTACCTCCTCGGCAACAACGCCAGAAAAGAGCTTGATGTCTATGCACTTCTATTCTTGTAGACAGTTGTTGGGCCTCCAAGTGCAGAGGTTTGTAGAACAGTAGCAAGTTTCCCTTAAGTGGATTACCCAAGGTTTATCGAACTCAAGGAGGAAGTGGTCAAAGGTATTCCATTTCAAGCAATCCTGCAATCACGATACAAGAAGTCTCTTGTGTCCCCAACATACTCAATACACTTGTCAGGTGTATAGGTGCACTAGTTCGGCGAAGAGATAGTGAAATACAAGTGGTAACTGTGCCAGAAAATAGCTTCTGACTTGTTGTTGACGTGGGGTAACGTGTGTGAGTGCCAGAAAATACTTTGATGGAGCTTGACGTGGAGGTAAAGACTAAAGCAAGCAAACATGTAACAGATCTAGAAACAAACGGTGTTTCAATGTTTAGAAACAAGTCCTAGGGATCATACTTTCACTAGTGAACACTCTCTCATATAAATATCCTCTCTTCATGATACTACTCTTAACTACTCTCCGGTTGGACACTCTAATCATCGGTAGGGCTATAATAGAACTCCTCAAAGTCCGCCTTTCCCAATCTAGATAACCCCACACTGTCACCTTGAGTGCTAGATGGTTCCAACAAACACCACAATTTCATAGAGACATCCAACTCCAAATATAACTCATAACAAATATTTAATCTAGCCAAAGTGCCACACACAGTATGCATGTTGTCACTTTCACACACGTGGGGAAAAGCATAGATGTATTAAAGCACAAAGAGTATTTATGTAGACTCAAACCTAAGTGCCACCATGGCGTGCACGCTGTCACTTTCACACACATGGGGAGAGCAGAGATCTATTGAAGCACTTGAGTAGCAAGGTAGATCTACTAGATTACACAGCTCATGACCACAACAAGATCATGCATAGATAGAGATGAACACATAGCTACCGGTAGAGCCCTTAGCCTCGAGGAAGAACTACTCCCTCCTCATCATGGGAATCAGCAACAGTGATGAGATGGCGATGGAGATCGATGGAGATTGCTTCGGGGGCAGTTCCCCATCCCGGTAGGGTGCCAGAACAAAGACTTTCTGTCCCCCGAATCTCCCCTTCAGTGGCGCCGGCACTGTGGAGGTTTTCGTGGATTTGTTCTCAATGCCGTAGGGTTTTTGGGTCAGAGGCTTCTTATAGGCGCAGGAATCAAGGTCGGTGGGGGTCTAGGGGGCCCACACCCCCTGTGGGCGCCTCTAGGGTTTGCCCGCTCCGAAGGGGGGTGCGGCCACCCTGTGGCCCCCCTCCGGCTCTGATTTGTGGTTCCGTGTTGCTCCGGGAAAATAATGACTTTGGCTTTTGTCCCGTCCAATTCCGAGAATATTGATTTTCTGCCTTTCTGGAACCAAAAACAGAAGAAAACAGGCAACTGGCACTGTGGCATCTTGTCAATAGGTTAGTTCCAGAAAGTGTATAAAAATACCTCAAAGTGTATACAAAACATAAGACAAATGATACAAAACAAGCATGAAGCATCAAAAATTATAGATACGTTTTCGATGTATCATCTTGCCCGACGCCGATCCTAGGATTGTGTTGGACCGGTTGCCACCGACATGTGCCAAAGGTTTGTATCGTGTTTTCATGTGTGTGTGTGTGTTCCTCGAGTTCTTCGCATGTGAGTCCGTGGATTTCATCCTCCCCCTCTTCCAACACGCCTTCACCTCGGTTTCCATGGGAATTCGTGAAAGATCGGGCAGCCCCAAGGGGTCAGCCCTAACATATTGGTATCAAGAGCAAGGTTGATCACGAATTTCCCCTCAATTTTTCTTCTATCCACCATAAATTCAAAAATGTCCAAAAAAACAACCCAAATTATCTTCGAATCGATCTCTGGATTAGGTGAGTTTTTCGTGGTTTTGGTCCATTGATCTGTTGCTTTGGGTGTTGATCTACATTCCTTGACCCTCCCCCAGCCCAATTTCGAGAGATTTTTGACGGATTTCTCATTTTGACTTTTTTGAGTTCGTCATGAACATGTTTCAGCTCCAGATCCGGCGAACCGGTTCTGTCACCAGAATTTTCGTCAAGAACCCCGGCATGACCAGACCCACGACCGGGAATTTTGGTGACCAAATCGGCACCACCGGACCCTGCGCCGAAATATTCCAGGCCTCAATTTTAACAGCTTTTCTTCTTGTGTGTTCGTGTTTCACGTGTGTTGCCCAAACTAACAAAAAGCTTCTGCAAATCAGTACATCCCGCGCTTCTCGACACCATGACACCCAACATCTTCCCCAACACCAGTTGCAAGTCGTCAACAAGACCGAAGGTAAACTTGCACCATCTTGACAGCCCCATATCTTCCTTTGTGTGTATCTATCCTATGAGAGCAGCTCATTTTGTGTTTGTCTAAGCATTGTGCACTTGCCATTGGAAAGTGAGAGTGTGAGGGAAATTACAAAAGTTAATGTACTAGTATAGAAAGGGAGAAAAATAATCAAAAAAGAGAGAAAAAGCAAAAGAAAAATAGAAATATAAATAGTTTCCCAATACAAAGAGAGTATCAAACTTGTAAGCAAAAAGATAAAAATAGCGCGACCAAGGCAAGTGCACAAATCCGTTGCTTAACCCTCTTTCGGCAAACAAGTTGTGGTCTTTCCTTGCGTTGGCACGACACCGAGCTTAGTCTATGTTAGGACATTTTGTGCTCATTTTCATAGTCGTGCTAACCCATTTCATCTCCATGTGTGTGTTTTCGCGTGTTTTTGTAGATCGTATCTTTTTGCTTTTGATCTTTGGTTCTTTACCACCTAGAACAATAGCCTTTTCCTTGGATCATTTTGTTTTTGGTTTTCCACAATCCTAACCTTCCACCAAAAGCTTTTGAGAGTTGTATTTTTACTTTAGTGTGAGTTTATTTGCGATTTCACTTTGCAAGCTTTTAGTTCTCGTGTGTGGCAACTAGTTTGATACAATCCCCAAGGTGAGGTACAAGGGCTAACTCTACAAGTATTATCCTCCAAATACATTCCTTGTTGGTTTCGCATCATGGACAGGCACGGTGATGCGCCCCAACCACCTTAAGAGGAAGGTGCACAATACATCACAAGGTTGGACCATTGGAAGATTTGTGGAGAGTTTAACTACCGTTGTGATGCCCTTGAGCATCGCCAAGATGAACAATTTAGCGAAACTCGACTAGAGTTCAAGAGCATCGACAACCACTTCGAGGAGGTCCGAGGACAAATGCATGCAATGCAACACAACCTCGGCTACCAAAATGAAGCTCTCCAACGCGCCATCGCCGCAATGGATGACAATCTTCAACGTCTCATTGATGGGTTGGCAAGGCCGCGCTCTCGTGCCTCAAGATCGTCACGGCACTCCTCGAGTGCGTCAAGCTCTTTGCAGCATCGCACTTCAAGCCACAACGACGGACCCTTACATCACTCCATGAGCTCTTCGCAAGCGGTGCCATATCCTCGGCACGCCGCAAAGTCCTATGATGGTAATCTCTCCGCAAGACCTCCAAGACGTGAAGCGCAACATCCACAAGCAAGGGCACTAGTGAACCAACAAGAGAAACCTCAAGTGGAACCCCAAGCACCTCGTCAATGCCACATTATTTTGATAACAAGTGAAGCCCCCGACTTGGATGAACAAGCTCACCATCAACGTGAAGCACTCGAAGACCCACCAAGACGTCATCATCGACATGATCACCATGTCGAGCCTCCACCACATCATGAAGAAAGGGAGCAACCCATTGAACATGTGGCACGACGTCCTCCTCGCCACGTGGCTCAAGACAATGCTTGTCATCATGATGGCCAAGTGCCGCACCAACCTCGTGAGGCCCAAGAGCCTCCTCCTCATCAACAACCGCACCAAGAGCAAGAGCAAGCTCCCCAAGATCGTCGTGAGGACCACGCTCCACCACCAAATGTGGCACCACAACAACCGCAAGGGAACACCAACATCACCAAGCAAGACGTGAGAGCTCGGATGATAAACATCATGGTAACCGTTGATGCCAGAACCACAATGACGAAGTAATTTTCGGCAAGCTCAAGTTCACCATGCCCAAGTTCACCGGTTCAAATGATCCCGAAGAATACCTCTCGTGGGCACTCAAGGTTGACAAGATCTTCCGAATGCACAATTATAGCAACGAGAAGATGATGGCCATGGCGTCCCTAGAGTTTGATGACTATGCCAACCTTTGGTGGGAACAAATCCAACTCGCTCGTGAATCAAGACAAGAGCCTCCAATCACAACTTGGAAAGATATGAAGGCTCATATGAGATCCCGCTTTGTTCCTTTGCACTACACGCGTGACCTCTTTAACAAGCTTCCACGCTTAGTCAAGGGATAAAGACCGTGGAAGAGTACTTCAAGCAAATGGAGCTCAACATGATTTGTTCCAACATTGAAGAGCGTGATGAGCAAACTATGGAACGCTTCCTCAATGGCTTGAACCATCCAATCAAGCGCATCACCGAGTTCCAAAAGTACAACAACATGGTTGAGCTTGTGCACATAGAAACAAAAGCCGAACGTCAAGTGCGAGAGGACATCAAGTACAACAAGCCAAAGACGTACTTCACCTACAATCAAGCTCCAACAAATACACCAACAACCCTCAATGGAAGCTCCTCAAGTACATCCAAGCTTCCCTTCAATCCAACACTTCCTCAAGGAAAACCACCCCCAAGTGGAAAATATACAAAGGATGATCAACCATTCAATGGTGAATGCTACAAGTGTGAAGTCAAAGGACACAAGTCGGCCACATGTGGAAACAAGAAAGTTTTGTTCATTCATGACAATGGCGATGAAGAATACTTGAGTGAAAATGAGTTTGAAGCAAGAGTCAAGGAAGCTTTGGCAAGGAAACATTTGGAAGATGACTAAGAACTACTCGTGTGTGAGCATGACACAAGTCCATCGCTTGTTGTCACAAGGGTATTAACAACTCAAGTCCATGAACATGAAGACTAAAGGTCAAACATCTTTCAAACACGTGTCGGTATCAATGGAAAGTCCATCAAAGTTGTCATCGATGGAGGGAGTTGCCACAATCTTGCAAGCATTGAGTTGTGTGAGAAGCTCAACCTCAGTCTCCATCCACACAAGCACCCCTACCATATATAGTGGCTAAGTGACCAAGGGTCCGTGAATATCAAGCACACCGTCGTAGTAACATTCTCAATTCGACAATACAAGAACATGGTGGAGTGTGACGTGGTCCCCATGACGGTTTGCCATATGTTGCTAGGTAGGCCTTGGCAATATGACAAGCATGCTTTACATGATGGTCACACAAACGCTTATACCTTCAAATGGCTTGACAAGACATGTGTTTTGCAACCAATGACTCCTAGACAAGTAATTCCGAACAATGCAAAGGCTTTAGCGAGGGTGCAAAGCACAAAACCATCTTGTGAGAAGAGAGGTGAGCGAGAGAACCACCATATAGAGAGTGAGAGCCACAAGACAAACTCGAGTGGAAAAACTAAGAGAGTTCTTCTTGCCACAAAAAGCGAGATGAGAGAAGTGCGGAACAACCCATCCATATTGCACTATGTCCTTCTTGCAAGGGACTACCGCAAGGAACTAATGACTTGACAAATGGTTGTTTTGCAGGAATTCCAAGATGTGTTTCCCGAAGAGCTTCCTCATGGACTACCTCGTCTTCATGGAACCGAGCACCGCATCGACCTCATACCCAGCGGACCCCTCCCTAACCACGCCGCATACCGCATGAACCCGGAAGAGACAAAGGAGACAGAACGACAAATCAACCAACTCGTATCCAAAGGTTTGATCCAAGTAAGCACTAGCCCAAGCGCGGTACCCGTGATTCTTGTCCCAAAGACGAATGATACGTTGCGGTATGCATGGACTACCATCCAATCAATGCTATCGCCGTGTGTTATCTCCATCCTATACCGCGTCGTGATGACATGCTTGCCGAGTTGTGTGGAGCCACTATTTTCTCCAAAATTAATCTTCGTGGTGGCTACCATCAAATACGCATGGCTCAAGGAGATTAGTGGTAAACTGCCTTCAAGACCAAACTTGGTCTCTATGAATCATTGGTTATGCCTTTTGGCTTATCTAATGCCCCATCTACCTTCATGCGCCTTATAAACCATATTTTGAGATCTCTCATTGGAAAGAGTGTCGTTGTTTACTTTGATGATATTCTTGTCTATAGAAAGTCACTAGAGGAGCATGTTACACATGTTAAGGAGGTTCTCCAAATCCTTCGTCATGCAAAGCTATATGGTAATCTCCCAAAGTGCACTTTTGCCAAAGACAGATTGATTTTCCTTGGATTTGTTGTTATTCGAATGGTATCGAAGTTGATGTTTCAAAGTTAAAGACATACGAGATTGGCCTATTCCTACCAATGTAAGTGAACTACGTAGTTTTCATGGTTTGGCCGATTTGTACCATCGCTTTGTTGAAGACTTTTCTACCATTGTTTTCCCTCTCAAAGAGTTGACCAAGAAAAATGTCACATTTGTTTGGGGCAAAGCAAAACAAAAGTCCTTTGATGAGCTCAAAAAGAGGCTCACCAAAGCACCACTCCTTGCTTTACCGGACTTCACAAGAACTTTGAGATCGAGTGTGATGCTAGTTGTATTGGCATTGGAGGCGTCCTTATGCAAAATGGGTGTCCTATTGCACTACCATAGCAAGAAGCACCATGCCTTAACTATCCAATTTATGACAAAGAGCTTTTTGCCTTAGTTTGTGTCCTTCAAGTGTGGCAACACTACCTTTGGCCCAAAGAATTTATCATACATTCGGACCATGAGTCACTGAAATATCTTAAGGGTCAAGGAAACTTGATTAAAAGGCACGCTAACTGGGTTGAGTTCATGGAGTCGTTTCCTTACAATGTCAAGTACAAGAAGGGCAAAGAAAATGTAGTTGCGAATACTAGCCTTCTTATGTGCCTCAAAGTAAATGTGTTGGGTCTTGATGACATCAAATTGTTGTATGCTTTTGACCCGTTCTTTGGATCAACTTTTGCACAGTGTTCAGTAGAGAAAGGGGTTGATGATTTCTATTTGCATAAAGGCTTTTTATTCAAACAAAATAAGCTTTGCATTCCGAAGTCATCTCTCCAAATTTTTCTTCTTCAAGAGTCCCATGGTGGAGGCCTTATGGGTCACTTTGGCCAAAACAAGACATATGACATGATATCCACTAACTACTATTGGCCCAAGGTGAAGCGCGACATGGAGCGCCACGTCCAACGATGCACTACATGTGTCCAAGATAAGTCTAAATCTAACCCATTTAGTCTTTATATGCCATTGCCTATTCCTCATGCACCTTGTTCGGAAATTAGCATGGACTTTGTGTTAGGCTTGCCTAGGTATAGACATGGTCATGATTCTATATTTGTTGTATTGAATCTATTTTCAAAAATGGCACACTTCTTCCCATGCCATAAGACCAATGATGCTTCACATGTCGCAAATCTGTTTTTCAGCGAAATAATCCGTGTTTATGGTGTACCAAGAACAATCGTCTCCGACCGCAACGTCAAATTCATGAGCTACTTTTGTAAGACACTCATGGACAACCTTGGCATTAAGCTACTCTTCTCGTCCACGTCACACCCTCAAACCGATGGCAAAACCGAGGTCGTCAACCGAAGCCTCGGAATACTACTCCGCGTGTTGATCAAGAAGAACCTTAAGGATTGGGAAGAATGCACCCCCCATGCCGAGTTCGCCTACAATCGCGCCAATCACTCAACCACCATGAAGAGCCTGTTCATGATCGTCTACAGATTTGATGCCCTCACCGCGCTGGACATCCTACCTCTTCCTCTCCACGAGCGCACCAACATGGACATCGACAAGCGTGCCCAAGCAATGAAGAAACTCCATGATGAAACAAGAGCTACGATCGAGCAACAAGTACTTCGCCAAGCATCAAGGATAAACAAGAACAAGAAAGAGATGATCTTCAAAGAAGGCGACCTTGTGTCGATACACTTGAGTAAATACCGCTTTCCAAAGGATCACGACTCCAAGCTCAAGCCAAGGTGTGATGGCTCGTTGAAAGTCCTCAAGAGTGATGTGGACATCCCATCTATTGATACAACCGTTGTACCTACAGCTACACACATACAAGGACCTATCGCTCGATCTCGTGCTAAACAACTTAACTATTAGGTACTTTCGTTTCTTGGAACTATTCCTCACATATAGGGTTGGATTCGGCCACTTTTTAGAGTCCGTATTTCAGGAGAAAAGGACTTGTAGGGTTGGATTCGGACACCACTTCTATGTCTGGTCGAAACCCTACCTTTTCCTCCTTAAATACTCGCCTTAGCCGTCAACATAGACTCGGATTTTGTTTAGACATTAAGTTAGCCATTATAGCAACTTCACCAAGGCTCGAGCGTCGCAGAGGCCTCTTGTACTTCGCACCTATACAGGATCCCACCTTTTCAATAAAGCTTTCATCTTAATCCGTAATATCTTAATTGCAATATTAGTTCTTACTTGTTCTCGATTTCAGATAGGAATTAAGACCCTCGCTGGTCAGGCTGATCGTGTTCCCGCAGGATCGGTAACCTCTAGGAGATTGTCCTAGCGATTGCATTGGCGCTCGTGCTCGCACGTGTAGTCGGATCGTTAAGCCCGAACTCCACCAAATCGACTATCACCATCTCATCGAAAGATCGGACACCTTTGTCCTATCAAGTGGTATCAGATTTCAGGTTGCTCGGTGAGATTTTACTGTTTTCATAGATTAGATCTGTTTTACCTATAACCCACGAAAAAGCCAAAAACACAGTTAGAGTTTAGATCCATCCCATCACCAATCTACGCCTTGCATTATCTTTTCAGTTTTGCATTGTTGAATTTGTGTCTACATCGTCACGTCGAGTTGCTGGTCTTAGTGTCTCGTCCCTTAGAGTTTCGAGTACTGATCACAGTAGTCACCGCCACCCTCGCAGATCACCGCCACCATATTCCGCCGCCATACACCCAGCCACCATAAACCCTAAAACTCCGCCACCGCCTTCCTACTGCGACACGGATCCGATCACCTTTCCTGCCGCGGCCCGAGTCCGAGTTGAGTTATTATTCCATAGTTATTTCTTTTTACTCTCCTTCCTTGTTGTTTCCGTGTTGAGCTAAAGTCCGTGTCGAGCTAAGAGTTCAGTCGTAAGTCCAGAAGGAGAGCAAAAAAAATCTGGAACCGTCTCCAAAATTTTTTCTAGCTATACTGATTTTCGGCCCCGGGGATCACTTTTCTCCATCGGCTGTTATAGCGATATTTTTTTGGCACCTGCGCGCTTTCCGGAGCATAATACAAAAATTTCGAAAAAAATTTTTGGGGCTAACCTGTTTCTAGACCCCGTAGATCAGTTCTAGACACTCGCCATCATAGTGATTTTCGACATCTCGGTTCGCTTTTCAGGGTGCCATATCATCATACATTGCTTGTTGTGTCGCGTCGTGACATCGTTGGTGATCTAGGCTCGCGTCTCTAGTATGGTCTAGCCTAGGCCCAGCACAGTGCCGTCGTTGAGCATTGTTGCAACATTTTCATTACTGTTTTGATAATTGCTAACCCTTTTGCTAAGCCTTCCCAAAGCTCCACAGATTTCTCCACATGCGGTGTCTTGAATCCTGGTAATCGCTCGGTTCAATCTCTGGAACCACTTCTCCTCGCGGTTGCACATCGCCTTTTCCTGCTATTTGGTAAGAACTTGTAAGAGCTTCGTATATTGCTTGAAGGATTATGCGTGCCTCCCACCATATTTCCGTAGTTATAGGCATATATACATGTGCTTTTTAAAGGACTAAACATGACAGATACTTCGCGTAACCCTGCCATAATGACGAACCAAGAACTACATGCCCACTTCTCCGAGCTCTTGGTCGGTCGCGCTGAAGATGTGGATGCACGACTAGGGGAGTTTGACACCATCTTGGGTACATGCTCACCAACAGATCAATGGACTCGAGAAATCCTTCAACGACAAGCTTGACGCTCGGTTCAAGGAGGTTTTGGACAGATTGCCGGCAACCGCACCCGCACCCGCCCCATTGGCACCTCGGCATGGCGCACGGCGCATTCTGATCACGGGTCATACTACTGGTTCAACGGCTGCCGCACCTCAGCCGGCTACCGCTGCAGCTGAGGCACCTCAGGCTTCCACCACGGCTGCTGCTGCGACATTGGGGACAGACGACAGGTACTACTACGACCCCGACAACGACGATCTGTTTGATGAGGAGGTTAAACAACCTCCACACCCTGCTGGCCGTCCCCGACATTACCACCGCAACACTCGACCACCGGTACGTGATGATGATGATGTTGCAAAGCTTAAATTAAATATTCCATCTTTTGAGGGTAAATTTAATCCTGATGCATATCTTACATGGGAGATGGAAGTAGAACAACTTTTTGCATGTTTAAAATATCCTGAGAATATGCGTGTTAGTGCTGCTACATGTGAATTTACTAAATTTGCTTCCCTTTGGTGGTCTGAGTATTTTCGTTTAAATCCTACTACTATTTCTCGTACTTGGACTGCTTTAAAAACTGCTATGCGTGTTCGTTTTGTGCCTCCCACTTATCAACGTGATTTACTAAAGAATCTGACACGTTTGGAACAAGGGAAAAATTCTGTAGAAGAGTATTATCAGGAATTGCAAACAGGGATGGTTCGGTGTGGTCTTGTTGAATCTACTGAACAAATGCTTGCACGTTTCTTTGGTGGATTAAACAAGGACATTCAAAACATATTAGACTATAAATAATATAATTCCATCACTTGTTTGTTTCATCTTGCTTGCAAAGCTGAACATGAAGTGCAGGATTGCCAAACACCATGGAGGAGGACTAACAATTCTGCAGGTCGCACATCCACTTGGACATCCCGAAAATCAGCGCCTCCTTCTCGTGATTCTCCATCAGCTACTAGCACATCCAAGGCCACCACAAGATTTCCGTCAGCTGCTCCTCCACCGTCATCCAATGCTCCTGCTCGTAGTGCGCCTTCTATGGCTTCCACGGTAAAACAAAGGATATACAATGCCGCAAGTGCTGGGATTTTGGTCATATTGAGAGATAGTGCACAACACAACGTGTTATGATGGTGCGTGATGATGGTCAATATGATTCCGCGAGTGACTTTGATGAAGATACATTAGCTCTTATTTCTGCTCGAGATGGAGACAATTGTGATTCTGATGAAGAGACAGAGGTAATGGGAGCTGAAACTGCTGATCAATACAAGAGCTTAATTACACAACGTCTGTTGAGTGTGCAATTGAGCAAATCTGAGCAAGATCAACGCCACAACTTGTTCCAAACACGTGGTGTTGTCAAGGAAAGAGCTATAAGGATCATCATTGATGTAGGGAGTTGTAATAATCTAGCTAGTGTTGACATGGTAGAGAAGCTTGCACTTCCAACAAGACAACGCACACATTCATATTACATCCAATGGTTTGAGAGTTCTCGCAAGATCAAGGTAACAAGAACATTACGTGTGCATTTTACTATTGGTACATATTCTGATTTTGTTGATTGTGATGTTGTACCTATGCAAGCTTGTTCTTTGTTACTTGGTAGACCATGGCAATTTGATAGAGAATCTGTTTATAATGGCAAAACTAATCACTATTATCTTATGCATGATGGAAAGAAAATTGGTCTAAAACCTATGACTCCCGAACAGATTTTAAAAGATAATCTTGCTAAATCTAGTAGAGCTAAAACTGAGGAGAAAAATAAAAGTGAGAATCAGATTGTTGCTACAGATTTTGTACCACCAAAGAACACTAAATCTGATTCTAAACATGCTACTGAAATTTGTTTGAAGAGTCCTTGTATGCTTGCAAATAAAATTGATATTGCTGAACTAGATGTACACAATAATCAATGTTATGCAATTATCTGCAAAGAGGTTTTGTTTTCATTTGAGGATATGCCTCCTTCTTTGCCACCCGCTATTGCTAACCTTTTGCAGGAATATGAGGACGTCTTTCCTGCTGAGCTACCACCAGGACTACTGATGCAGCCCGTCCTACGACCGCTACTACATCTACTCCCACGAGCTCCCCAAGTGGACCCATGACTCGCGCCCGAGCCAAACTCCTTCAAGCTAAGGTGAACTCGCTCCTCTCCTTGTGTGACTTCGATACACCTTTGGATGGCTAGTGCCCTGTAACCCTCTCTATATTTCGCTATTTGTTCCTAAAATACCCCTGTTTATGTGGTTGGCCTATAAATAGCCCCCACCCTCCATTGTAAACCCTAGACTTGGATAATAATAGATTAAGGACACCCCTTTGAGGATCTTTCAATCTATTGGTCTCATGCTCCTACCAAGGGGCACCCTATTATCCACCCTCCTCTTGGATCTTGCCTAGTGCGTTCAAGTTGTACAAGGCCTTGGGTTCTCGGTTTCTCGCCCCCAAGTCGTCAAGATCTCACCAAGCACCTCGTCCCCCGTTGTTGGCGTGGGCGTGGAGAGTTTCACCAACACCGATCCTAGAGATTATGTTGGACCGGTTGCCACCGGCGTGAGAGATCGGCGTGTATCGTGATTTGCGTGCGTGTGTTCGTGGTTTTCATCCCGTTCTTCCCCCGACCACCGCTTTCCCCTCGTTTCTCGTGGAAATTCGTGAAAGATCGGGCCACCCCAAGGGGTTACCCCATAACATCTTGGTATCAAGAGCAAGGTTGATCACGAATTTCCCCCCAATTTTTTTATCCACCTTAAAATCGAAAATCCCACCAAAAAGAGCCCCAATTTGCCTTCGGATCGATCTTTGGATTTGGTGAGTTTTTCGTGGTTTTGGTCCATAGATCTGTTGCTTTTGGAGTCGATCTATAGCCCCTGTTGTTCCTAGCCCAGCCTTTCGGTCAGATTTCCACGAATTTGAGGTTTGTGTCAATTGGATCTCGCCTGTGTTCTCGGTACTACCGGTGGCTCAGGCGGTACTACCGCCGTCCGGTACTACCGCCCGTACCAAGCGGTACTACCGCGCGCCACAGAAACTTTTCCTTATTCTCTTGACACCTCAACTTTGTTTGCTGGCTTTCCACCTTCAATTTGTTCGTGTTTCGCGTGTTTGTCACCAAGTTAACACAAGCTTCCGCATCAAAGTCACCCGCGCTCATCGACACCGCGACACTCGAACATCATCCACACCAACAGTTGCAAGTCGTCAACAATACCAAAGGTATAACTTGCGCCACTTTGACAACCCCATATCTTCCTTTGTGTGTATCTATCCTATGAGAGCAACTCATTTTGTGTTTGTCTAAGCATTGTGCACTTGCCTTCGGAAAGTGAGAGTGCGAGGCCAAATACAAAAGTTAACATAGTAGCATAGAAAGGGAGAAAAAGGAAAAGAATAAAAAAAAGAGAAAAAGATACATAGTCTCCCAATACAAAGAGAATACCAAGCCTGTAAGCCAAGAAAGAGAGAAGAAAGAGCGCACCAAGGCAAGTGCACAAATCTATTGCTTATCCTCTTTTGGCAAACGAGTTGTGGTCTCTCCTTGAGTTGGCACGACAACCGAGCGTAGTCTTCGTTAGGACCTTTTGTGCTCATTTTCATAGTCGTGCTAACCCCGTTTTTCTCCACGTGTGCGTTTTTCCGTGTTTATGTAGATCGTATCCTTTTGCTTTTGATCTTTGGTTCTTGACCACGTAGAACAATTACCTTTTGCTTGGATCATTTCGTTTGGTTTTCCACAATTCTAACCTTCCACCAAAAGCTTTTGAGAGTTGTAGCATATTTGTGTGTGAGTTTCTTTGCCATTTCACTTTGCACGCTGTTCGCTCCTTTGTGTGGCAATTGGTTTGATATAATCTCCAAGTTGAGGTAAAAGGCTAACTCTTCGCACCCCTTTTCTCCATATACAACCCTTGTCGGCTTTGCATCATGGACAGGAATGGCGAGCCGTCCCAACCACCACAACCTCCGGAGGACGACACACAATTCATGACAAGATGGGACCATTGGAAGGTCCGAGGAGAATTCAACTACCATTGTGAAGCTCTTGAGCGGCGCCAAGATGAACAATTTAGCGAGGCCCGTGTGGAATTCAAGAACATCGACAACCGCTTCGAAGAAGTCCGTGGCCAAATGCATGCCATGCAACACAACCTCGGTCATCAAAATGAAGCTCTTGGTCATGCACTCGCCTCAACGGATGAGAAGCTTCAACGCCTCATTGATGGACTAGGAAGGCCACGCGCGCGTGACTCAAGCTCATCTCGGCACTCCTCAAGTGAATCAAGTGCACCGCGCCGTCACGCTTCAAGGCACCGGGATGGACCCGTTCTTCAATCCATGACCTATTCTCAAGAGGTACCATCTCCACGACACGCCGCAACGTCAAGCTATGATGGTGACCTCTCCGCAAGACCTCCACGACGTGAAGCGAACCGGCCACAACCAAGGGCACTTGTGATTCAACAAGAGCAACCTCACATGGACCACCAAGCCCATTGCCGTCGACATGTTCTTTCCACAACAAGTGAAGCATCCGAAGAGGACGAACAAGATCACCGTCGACGTGAAGCACTCGAAGATCCACCAAGGCGTCATCGCCGACATGAACGTCAACGTCGACATCATGATCATCATGACGAGCCTCCTCCACATCAAGAAGAACGAGAGCAGCCCATTGCGCATGCGGCTCGACGTCCTCCTCGCCACATGGCGCAAGACAATGCTCCTCGGCATCAACCGCGACAAGAACAAGAGCAACCTCCCCAAGATCGTCATGAGGATGCACAACCTCCTCCTCATCCTCAACCGCGCCAACAACACGAGCAAGCTCCCCAAGCTCGTCGTCAAAACCAAGTTCCACCACCAAACGCGGCACCTCAACAACCGCAAGAGCGACGCAACCATCATCATGCAAGACATGAGAGCTCGGATGATGATGATGACCGCCAAAATCATGGCAACCGCCGCAACCGGAACCGCAATGGAGAAGAAACTTTCGGCAAGCTCAAATTCACCATGCCCAATTTCACCGGTTCCAATGAACCCGAAGAATATCTCTCGTGGGAACTCAAGGTCGACAAGATCTTCCGCATGCACAACTATAGCAATGAGAAGATGATGGCCATGGCATCCCTCGAGTTCGATGAGTATGCCAACCTTTGGTGGGAACAAGTCCAACTCGCTCGCGAAGCAAAAGAAGAACCTCCAATCGCAACTTGGCAAGATATGAAGTCTCATATGAGATCCCGCTTTGTTCCTTCGCACTACACATGTGACCTCTTCAACAAGCTTCAAACGCTTAGTCAAGGGACAAAGACCGTGGAAGAGTACTTCAAGCAAATGGAGCTCAACATGATCCGTGCCAACATTGAAGAGCGAGATGAACAAACAATGGCACGCTTCCTCAATGGCTTGAACCATCCCATCAAGCGCATCGCCGAGTTCCAAAAGTACAACAACATGGTTGAGCTTGTGCACATCGCATCAAAGGCCGAGCGTCAAGTGCAAGAGGACATCAAGTACAACAAGCCAAAGACGTACTTCACCTACAAGCAAGCACCAACCACTACTCCAACGACACGAAGTGGAAGCTCCCCAAGTACCACAAAGCTTCCCTTCAAGCCAACACTTCCTCAAGGAAAACAGCCCCCAAGTGGCAAATACACAAGGGATGATCAACCATTCAATGGTGAATGCTACAAGTGTGGAGGCAAAGGACACAATTCGGCCGCATGTGGGAACAAGAAAGTTTTGTTCATTCATGTCAACGGCGATGAAGAATACTTGAGTGAAGAAGAGTTTGATGCAAGGGTCAAGGAAGCCATGGCAAGGCAACATTTGGAAGAGGACCAAGAACTTCTTGTGTGTGAGCATGACGCAAGTCCATCGCTTGTGGTCACGAGGGTATTAACTACACAAACCAATGAGAATAAAGACCAACGCTCGAACATCTTCCAAACTCGTGCCGGCATCAATGGGAAGTCCATCAAAGTTGTCATCGATGGAGGGAGTGCCACAATCTTGCAAGCACGGAATTGTGTGAGAAACTCAACCTCACCCTCCATCCGCATAAACACCCCTACCATATCCAATGGCTAAGTGACCAAGGATCCGTCAAGATCAAGCACACCGTCTCGGTAACGTTCTCAATTGGGCCCTACAAGGACACACTGGAATGTGACGTGGTCCCAATGACGGTTTACCATATGTTGCTCGGAAGGCCGTGGCAATATGACAAGCGTGCTTTGCATGATGGTCACTCAAACACTTATACCTTCAAATGGCTTGATAAAACTTGTGTGTTGCAACCAATGACTCCTAGCCAAATAATTGCGGACAATGCAAAGGCTTTAGCGAGGGCGCAATACACAAAAACACCTTGTGAGAAGAGTGGTGAGCGAGAGAACCACACCATAGTGAGTGAGTGCCACAAGCCAAACTCGACTGGAAAAACTAAGAGTGTTCTTCTTGTCACCAAAAGTGAGATGAGAGAAGTGCGGAACAACCCATCCATCTTGCACTATGTCCTTATTTGCAAGGGACTAGCGCAAGGAACTAATGACTTGACAAATGTTCCTCCTTCTTTGATGGCTATTTTGCAGGAATTCCAAGATGTATTTCCCGAAGAGCTTCCTCATGGACTACCTCCTCTTCGTGGAATCGAGCACCGCATCGACCTCATACCCGGCGCACCGCTCCCAAACCGCGCCGCGTATCGCACGAACCCGGAAGAGACGAAGGAGATAGAACGTCAAATCAACCAACTCGTCTCCAAAGGTTTGATCCAAGTAAGCACTAGCCCAAGTGCGGTCCCCGTGATTCTAGTTCCAAAAACGGATGATACGTTGCGGTTATGCATGGAATGCCGTCCAATCAATGCTATCACCGTGCGTTATCGACATCCTATACCGCGTCTTGATGACATGCTTGATGAGTTATGTGGAGCCACTATATTTTTGAAAATTGATCTTCGTAGTGGTTACCATCAAATTCGCATGGCTGAAGGTGATGAGTGGAAAACCGCCTTCAAGACCAAGCTTGGTCTCTATGAATGGTTGGTTATGCCTTTTGGCTTATCAAATGCCCCATCTACCTTCATGCGCCTCATGAATCACATCTTGAGATCTCTCATTGGGAAGAGTGTAGTTGTTTACTTTGATGACATCCTTGTCTTTAGCAAGTCACTAGAGGAGCATGTTACTCATGTTAAGGAGGTCCTTCAAATCCTTCGTCATGGAAAGCTTTATGCTAATCTCCCAAAGTGCACTTTTGCAAAAGAGAAGCTGATTTTCCTTGGTTTTGTTGTGTCTTCTAATGGCATTGAAGTTGATGTCTCAAAAGTTAAGGACATACGAGATTGGCCCATCCCTACCAATGTTAGTGAATTTCGTAGTTTTCATGGTTTGGCTGGCTTTTACCGTCGTTTTGTGAAAGACTTTTCTACCATTGCTTGCCCCCTCAACGAATTGACCAAGAAAAATGTCACATTCGTTTGGGGAAAAGCACAAAAAAAGGCTTTTGATGAGCTCAAAACGAGGCTCACCGAAGCACCACTTCTTGCATTACCAGATTTCACAAAAACCTTTGAGATTGAATGTGAAGCTAGTGGTATTGGCATTGGTGGCGTCCTTATGCAAAATGGGCGTCCTATTGCATACCATAGTGAGAAACTTGATGGCGCACGCCTTAACTATCCCATTTATGACAAAGAACTTTTTGCCTTGGTTCGAGTTCTTCAAGTGTGTCAACACTATCTTTGGCCCAAAGAATTTATCATCCATTCCAACCATGAGTCGTTGAAGTATCTTAAGGGCCAAGCCAACTTGAGTAAAAGGCATGCAAAATGGGTTGAGTTCATGGAGTCTTTTCCTTACATTGTCAAATACAAGAAGGGCAAAGAAAATGTGGTAGCGGACGCCTTGTCTCGCAAAAACACAAGCCTTCTTACACGACTCAAAGTAAATGTCTTGGGTCTTGATGACATAAAATCTTTGTACACGTCCGACACTTTCTTTGGACCATTTTTTGCAAAATGTTCAATAGACAAAGGGATTGATGATTTCTATTTGCATAAGGGTTTTCTTTTCAAACAAAACAAGCTTTGCATTCCGAAGTCGTCTCTCCAAATTTTGCTTCTTCAAGAGTCCCATGGTGGAGGCCTTATGGGTCACTTTGGCCGTGACAAGACGTATGACATGCTCTCCACTCACTACTTTTGGCCAAAGATGAAGCGCGACATGGAGCGCCACGTCCAACGATGCACTACATGTATCCAAGCTAAGTCTAAGTCCAACCCCTTTGGTCTTTATATGCCATTGCCGATTCCTCATACACCTTGGTCGGACATTAGCATGGATTTTGTATTAGGCTTGCCTAGATCTAAACATGTACATGATTCTATATTTGTGGTAGTGGATCGCTTTTCAAAAATGGCACACTTTATTCCGTGCCATAAGACCGATGATGCTTCACATGTAGCCAATTTGTTTTTCAGGGAAATAATTAGGCTGCACGGTGTACCAAGAACAATCGTCTCCGACCGCAACGTCAAATTCATGAGCTACTTCTGGAAGACTCTCATGGCCAAGATCGGCATCAAGCTCCTCTTCTCGTCCGCCTCGCATACTCAAACCGATGGACAAACCGAGGTCGTCAATCGAAGCCTTGGAACACTCCTCCGGGTGTTGATAAAGAAGAACCTTAAAGACGGGGAGGAATGTATTCCACACGCCGAGTTCGCCTACAACCGTGCCAAGCACTCCACCACCATGAGGAGCCCGTTCACGATCGTCTATGGTTTCGAGCCTCTCACCGCGCTCGATATCCTTCCACTTCCACTTCATGAACGTGCCAATATGGACGTTGTCAAGCGTGCCCAAACAATGAATAAACTCCATGAAGACACACAAGCTAATATCGAGCAACAAGTCCTTCGCCAAGCATCAATGCTAAACAAGAACAAGAAAGAGATAATCTTCGAAGAGGGCGACCTTGTGTGGATACACTTGAGTAAAGACCGCTTCCCCAAGGAACGCGACTCCATACTCAAGCCAAGAGGTGATGGACCATTCAAGGTGCTAAAGAGGATCAACAACAATGCCTATATCATTGATATCCCAACATCAAAGTATCTTGTGAGCTCGACATTCAATGTCAAGGACCTCTCACCCTACCATGGAGAAGATGAAGTTGAGAAGGTTGAAGAGTCGAGGACGACTCTTTCCCAAGGGGGGGAGCTGATGCAGCCCGTCCTACGACCGCTACTACATCTACTCCCACGAGCTCCCCAAGTGGACCCATGACTCGCTAGAGCCAAACTCCTTCAAGCTAAGGTGAACTCGCTCCTCTCCTTGTGTGACTTCGATACACCTTTGGATGGCCTGCTACTTCATACGCATACCTTGTGCATCATCAGGTACGAAGAGAAGGACCCACAGAACGGAGGAGCACCTGCGGAAGAGACCAAATGCTCTCTGTCGCCAGCGGTACTACCGGACCTGGCGACCGGTACTACCGCCCAGCGGCACTACCGCCCTCTGCTACCGCCACCAACAGACGACCCCAACCAAAGCCAAAAACTCTCTGTCTCCGGCGGTACTACCGGACCTGGACCCGGTACTACCGGACCCCGGCACTACCGCCTCCTGCTACCGCCACCAACAGACGACGCCAACGGAAGTCCCAGGTCGACAAGCGGCACTACTGGGCCTGGAAGCGGTACTACCACCTGGCCGGTACTACCGGTCATGCTGGACCGGTACTACCGGACCTGTGTGGACCTGATCGTGTTAAGTCAGGCCAGTGCCCTGTAACCCTCTCTATATTTCGCTATTTGTTCCTAAAATACCCCTGTTTATGTGGTTGGCCTATAAATAGCCCCCACCCTCCATTGTAAACCCTAGACTTGGATAATAATAGATTAAGGACACCCCTTTGAGGATCTTTCAATCTATTGGTCTCATGCTCCTACCAAGGGGCACCCTATTATCCACCCTCCTCTTGGATCTTGCCTAGTGCGTTCAAGTTGTACAAGGCCTTGTGTTCTCGGTTTCTCGCCCCCAAGTCATCAAGATCTCACCAAGCACCTCGTCCCCCGTTGTTGGCGTGGAGAGAGAGCTTCGCCCAACACCGATCCTAGAGATTATGTTGGACCGGTTGCCACCAGCGTGAGAGATCGGCGTGTATCGTGATTTGCATGCGTGTGTTCGTGGTTTTCATCCCGTTCTTCCCCCGACCACCGCTTTCCCCTCGTTTCTCGTGGAAATTCGTGAAAGATCGGGCCACCCCAAGGGGTTACCCCATAACAACTACCTCCTATTAGAGGAATTGAGAACCAAATTGATCTAATTCCTGGTGCTACGTTGCCCAACCGCGCGCCATATAGAACCAATCCAGAGGAGACAAAGGAGATACAACGCCAAATTTAGGAACTACTCGACAGAGATCATATTCGTGAGTCCCTTAGCCCCTGTGTTGTTCCTATTATTTTGGTACCTAAGAAAGATGGTTCTTTGCGCATGTGTACTGATTATAGAGCTATCAATAATATTACTATTCGACATCGTCATCCTATTCCATGTTTGGATGACATGCTTGATGAATTGAGTGGCCTTACCATGTTTTCTAAAGTTGATTTGCGTAGTGGTTACCACCAGATTCATATGAAATTGGGAGATGAATGGAAAACAGCATTTAAAACTAAGTTCGGTTTGTATGAGTGGTTAGTGATGCCGTTTGGTTTAACTAATGCACCCAGCACTTTCATGCGATTAATGAACGAAGTTTTACATGCTTTCATTGGATGTTTTGTGGTAGTCTACTTTGATGATATTCTAATTTATAGAAAATCTTTAGAGTATCATTTGGACCATTTACGTGCTGTTTTCAATGCTTTACGTGATGCACGTTTGTTTGGTAATCTTGAGAAGTGCACCTTTTGCACCAATCGAGTTGCATTTCTTGGCTATGTTGTTACATCACAGGGTATTGAAGTGAATCCAGCCAAGATTGAAGCTATTGAGAATTGGACGCAGCCCAAGACGGTCACACAAGTGAGGAGTTTTCTTGGCCTCGCTGGTTTTTATAGGCGCTTTGTCAAAGACTTTGGATCAATTGTCGCGCCGCTGAATGAACTTACCAAGAAGGATGTGCCCTTTGTTTGGGGCGATGCACAACAACAGGCCTTCGTCATATTGAAAGATAAGCTAACACATGCTCCCTTACTCCAACTTCCTGATTTTAATAAGACTTTTGAGCTTGAATGTGATGCTAGTGGAATTGGTTTGGGAGGTGTGTTATTACAAGAGGGAAAACCTGTGGCATATTTTAGTGAGAAATTGAGTGGGGCTAGTCTGAACTATTCTACCTATGATAAAGAATTATATGCGTTGATTCGAACATTAGAAACTTGGCAACATTATCTATGGCCTAAAGAATTTGTTATACATTCTGATCATGAATCTTTGAAGCATATTCGTAGTCAAGCTAAGTTGAATCGTCATCATGCAAAGTGGGTTGAATTTATTTAGTCTTTTCCTTATGTTATCAAACACAAAAAGGGTAAAGATAATATTATTGCTGATGCTTTGTCGTGCCGTTATACTTTGTTATCTCAACTTGACTTCAAAATATTTGGATTGGAAACTATTAAGGAACAATATGTGCATGATGCTGAATTTAAACATGTGTTGAAGAATTGTAGAGATGGTAGAACATGGAACAAGTTAGTCTTCAATGATGGATTTGTATTCCGTGCTAACAAACTATGCATTCCAGATAGTTCTGTTCGTCTTTTGTTGTTATAGGAGGCGCATGGAGGAGGATTGATGGGACACTTTGGTGTCAAGAAAACGGAGGATGTTCTTGCTGCACACTTCTTTTGGCCACGTATGCGTCGAGATGTTGAGAGATTTGTGGCACGCTGCACTACTTGTCAAAAAGCTAAGTCTCGCCTTAATCCACATGGTTTATATATGCCTCTTCCTGTTCCTAGTGTTCCTTGGGAGGATATTTCTATGGACTTTGTTTTGGGTTTGCCACGTACACAGAAGGGGAGGGATAGTATTTTTGTTGTTGTGGATCGGTTTTCTAAGATGGCACACTTTATTCCTTGTCATAAAACGGATGATGTTGCGCATATTGCTGATTTGTTCTTTCGTGAAATTGTTCGTTTACATGGTGTGCTGTAACATCCCAAAAATACTAAACTTGGATCATCAAACTCTAATCATCAAATTTAGGGTTAACAAAAACTTTGCTAAATAAAAATATGAAAGCATGCATATGCGTATGCATTTCATTTGAAATTCTTTTGAACCAACTTGTTTGTGTGTTCCTTTGCTTGTAAATGGATGCTTAGGTGAAATAAACATCATCTAAACAATTCCCAAACTTTTCTTAAAGACAAATAAATCAAAACAAAGCTAAATGAGTGAATGGTCATTTTGACCAATTTAACTCCCATGCCTACTTTGGCTGTCTCAAACTTTCGAACCTAATGTAAACTTTTCTGGATCTTTGCACCCCTTGATTGTACTCATAACAAAGTATCAAGGCCCACTTTGTGATCATCCAGAAACTTTCAAATGCATAGTTAAATGACAATTCAAAATTGAATCTTTATCATATGGGAAGATCCCACTTTTTCAAAAACCACTCAGACAAGCTCAACTTTCAAAACCCAAGCATCTGCAGACTCACCAGCACCAACCTAGCACACCCACCAAAAATCTTTTCAAAATTCAAAACTTGAGTTCTTGCGGCCATTTCATCAAACACTTGGCAGACACAAATCAAACAAAATCAAAACACTATAGTGTGCAGTGTTTTGAGCCTAACTGGTTCCCTCTCTAGCTCACAATAGCCTCAGTAGATCATCTAACAAACTTAACTAATCACTAGCACCACTGTGAGCTCGCCAATGACATCAATGGTGAACAGCCGAAGCACACCATGCCACCTCAGTGTAGACAGCAAGCTAGGAAGGAAACTAGCCGTGCCAACCTTGTCTGGGAGATCACCCATGCCTCACCGCCCCCTCTCGACCAGCCCTGCCTCGAAGACGTCGAACACAGCACCCAGGAATGCCGCGCCCGTGCCTCTGTCAACCGTGCCGAGCGTGCTCCAGAGCGCCACCCTCGACCGAAGCCCACAGAATGCGCACCGCCCTTGCCGCGTGCATACATGATCGCCACCGACCTAGGAGACCACCAGACATCACTGTTCGCCTCCCCATGCCGCACAGCCACCGCTCGCCGTCGAAGACGCCGCGTCTGCCGCGTAGAGCGTCGCGTGTTCTAGACAAAACCGCACCGCCCCTACGCACGCATTAAAGCCGTAGAGCATCGCCAGGAGACCACCAAGCGATTGCCACCACCGGCCATGCCTCTAGCCGCCCGTAGCCATGTCGCCACCGTTTCCTGCCCATGTCGTTCGGTCTCATCGTTGCGACTATAAATAGAGGCCACCCCTAGCCGAATTGAGCACACCATCTCACTCCCCTCTCCTCACTGATCGTGCCATCCCGTTCCCGGAGCAAGGCAAGCAGCACTTCGCCGGAATTTCATCGGAGCTCGCCGCCTCTGGAGCAGAAGGAAGCCAGCGATTGGAGCCGCCCCAGGAGAAGCTGTCGGTACCACGAGGTTCGCCGTTGTCGACTTCGTCGTTCGCCCGCCTCGCCGACCCTCGCCTGAACCCTGGTGAGCCCCCAACGACCCCCACTGGCTGCGCTAGGTTTCTGTCTCGCCGGTGTTGCCCAACGTCGACGATGACTCTTAGCCGTTGGATTAGAACCAGATCGAACGCACCACATCGCCCCATACCGCTTCGCACCCCCCTGTCTCAGTGACGCGTGGGGACAGCCACTTAAACAGCCCGCGAAAGCGCTGCGCTTAGCAGGCCGTCCCGTTAACCTTTCCCGCGCAGCCCAGTTATTTGAATTAAACCTTTTCCATTTTATTTCAAACACACTTCTATACCCAGTTTCAAAAATCAAACCAGATCGATTCAGTGAACCAAATGGAATGAAACCAATTTTGTTAGAAAGGTCTAGGAATGCTGAATCCAAGCCCATTGGATTCAAGTCATTTGGATCTGTAGATCATCCAGGGTAAAAATAACAAGGCAGAAGCTTTTCTGCATTCAAACATTTTTCAAACTTAAACCTAATAGCTTTTGAGTTGATTCCAACTCTCAAAAATTACATTTAACCATACCTTTCAGAATATATAAAAATATATAGGTTTACTTGCAGAAATAATGACCAAGTAATAAAAGAATGCCACATAGGCATTTCTAGCCACTTTAATTAATTAAAATAAAAGGGTAAAACCTTATTAAATTGTGACACCACTTTAGATCACATTCCCATGTACTAAAATATGTGGTTATGACATGTGTCAACATGATCCCATATTTGGTTTGGAGAATATTAAATCTTAAGTAATTTTTCAATGAGTAGAAATTACTTTTTTTAAAATAAAAGGAATTAAACCAAGCTTTAATCTTGTAATGTTAGTGATGATGCTAGATCATCTATAGGACCCTTTTGTGTGATGATTGCAAGTAGTTAACTATTGTTTGGTGATTGTGTACATCATATTTATTTATAGACGCTAGTACCGACCAAGGATACGAGGAGGAAGGAGGATACTACGAAGAAGAAGCCGAGGAGAACTTCAACCACTGCTCTGCACAAGGCAAGCTAACACTAGCAATTTAGCAAGCTTATACTGATATTGTGCAAGCCAATACTTGCAAGCCTTACTAATCAAGTTGACCTATGCAAGCTACTACTTGCTTGCTGCCATGCCTCTATATGCCTTAAAGCATATGATCATAACCACTTGATAAACCAATCCTAGTTTTATTTGCAAGTTTATTACTTTATTTCTTTATCAAAGCTCTTACTTAGAGAGTACTGGAATGAATGGTAGATACTAGAAGGATAATTGAAGGTTGTATAAAGAGCATAAAATTTGGCCTAAGCTAGATAATATTGATGTCATCCTAAGGCATGAGATTAAACCCAGTTAAACTCCAATAGTTTACCACCCCTCATTAGTACTCACCCCCACTTGTAGATGCTAGTGCTAAGCATAAAACTTGACCAACTTTATATGGGAATACTTGGTGAAAAATGGTTATGGAAAACCTTAGAATGATGGATCATTCTACTGAGATGTTTTGACATGTGTTTCTGAACACCAGATGATTTTTGTGATGAAAATGTTGAGGCATGAACCTTATCCCTTTATAAAACTGATGGATGTCTGGATGCGATACCATTCCAATTTTATCGTACAACCACAATACCCGAAGATTGGGTAGGGCTTGACTAGAAACTTATATACCTTAGTATTAGTTCCCTCACGGCCAAGGTCTGAGCTAAGGCTACCTTGTGAAGATTGTCCACCTGTGCAGTACCCAAGATGACAGTTGGTCATGGTTGGGAGGCCACACTCACAGGAGAGGTGCTTATACTAGGGCGTGTAATTGAAAGGTTAGGATTGATTATCCGCATATTGAGTACGGTGAATTCAGGATTTGTTCCTGACGGATGTATTGAATGTTGTGGTGAAAGTGTACAATCTCTGCAGAGTGTCAAACTATTCGAATAGCCGCGTCCGCGATTATGGATAGTTGGAGTGGCCATACTGTTCCCCCGTCAGACTTTTCAAAATGACCTGTGAGATGAATTGAGACTTTGACTTGACCACAACAGAGTTGTGATATGAAATACAAGTTCCCGCTTAGGAATTATAAAATTGTGACTAGCTTTGGAGCTTAGTAGAGATAAATCTGGCTTTTGCAAAACAACCCTAGAGCCTAGTGTCCTATTATTCAAAACCCCTTTTACTTGCTAGTATTAGTTTGCGAGTACTTAAAGAGTACTCATGGATTTGTCCCTGGCTATTCCCATGGCCAAACTATGAAGAGGAGTACCTGGAAGATGGACCCCAGGAAGGTTACGACAACTAGGATCATCTCCCATCGTCAGCATTGCCTGTGACCCCGAAGACGGAGCTTCGCCTATGCTACCGTTATTATTACGTATTCCGCTGCTTGAAGTTGTATTAAGAACTGGATCATGAGATCCCTATTTGTGTAAGAACTTATGTACGGTTTGTAATGGATGATGTACTATGGTATCCAATTCTGTTATGTATCGCAAAAATGGTAATCCTGGGATTGCGATGTATGGCATAACAGGCATCTGGGATTAAAAATCCGGGTGTTGACATGTGCCAAATACTATTGTTTCTTATCGTGATACTAAATTTCTTAGCCACTTTTGGAGATGTTTATGGGCTAAGTTGGGGACTAAATTGATGTTTAGTACTACATGTCATCCCCAAACTGATGGACAAACTGAAGTAGTAAATAGAAGTTTGTCTACTATTTTGTGAGCTGTTTTAAAGAAGAACTTAAAATTGTGGGAAAAGTGTTTACCTCATATAGAATTTGCTTATAATCGTTCGCTGCATTCTACCACAAAGATGTGCCCGTTTGAGATCGTGTATGGTTTTGTTCCTCGTGCACCTATTGATTTATTGCCTTTACCTTCTTCGGTGCAAAATAATTTGGATGCTACACAACGCGCTGAAATGATATTAAACTTGCATAAGACTACTAAAGATAACATAGAACACATGAATGCTAAGTATAAACTTGTTGGGGATAAAGGGATAAAGCATGTTGTGTTTGATGTTGGAGATCTTGTTTGGTTACATTTGCGTAAAGATCGTTTTCCTGATTTACGCAAGTCTAAGCTAATGCCGCGTCCTGCTGGTCCCTTTAAGGTGTTAGAGAAAATAAATGATAATGCATATAAACTTGAGTTGCCTGCAGACTTTGGTATGGTTAGTCCTACGTTTAACATTGCAGATTTGAAGCCTTACTTTGGTGAGGAAGATGAGATTGCGTCGAGGATGACTTCAATTCAAGAAGGGGAGCATGATGTGGACATCCCATCTATTGATACAACCGTTGTACCTACAGCTACACACATACAAGGACCTATCACTCGATCTCTTGCTAAACAACTTAACTATCAGGTACTTTCGTTTCTTGGAACTATTCCTCACATACATGAGAATATGATGCTGCCTAAATCAGATGTATTTATTACTCTTAGGAATGATGGACCAAGCATGGATGAGAGGGACAAGCATTGGAGCATGGTCATGCATGGAGATGGCAATAAGCATGTGATGATCCAAGAGAAGGCCACGGATGAAGATTTCAGAACTTTGAGGCCACCATAATGAAGAAAGAAGGCTTGGATGAAATATTCAAGATTAATACTTCACAAATTCGTCTATAGCTTAATATGGTGCTACGACACCTTTATTTTGGGCCAGGCCCATGTAATTTTCGGAGGATTTTAAATAGCCACTTTTTAGAGTCCGTATTTCAGGAGAAAAGGACTTCTAGGGTTGGATTCGGCCACCACTTATATGGCTGGCCGAAACACTACCTTTTCCTCCTTAAATACTCGCCTTAGCCGTCACCATAGACTCGGATTTTGTTTAGACATTAAGTTAGCCATCATATCAACTTCGCCAAGGCTCGAGCGTCGCAGAGTCCTCTTGTACTTCGCACCTATACAGGATCCCACCTTTTCAATAAAGCTTTCATCTTAATCCGCAATATCTTGGTTGCAATATTAGTTCTTACTTGTTCTCGATTTTAGGTAGGAATTAAGACCCTCGCTGGTCAGGCTGATCGTGTTCCCGCAGGATCGGTAACCTCCAGGAGATTGGCCTAGCGATTGCATTGGCGCTCGTGCTCGCATGTGTAGTCGGATCGTCAAGCCCAAACTCCACCAAATCGACTATCACCATCTCATCGAAAGATCGGACACCTTTTCCCTATCAAAGAGGATCAACAAGAACGCCTCCATCATCGACATCCCAACATCCCCCACCTCTTGGATTTTTCCTCGTGTGTTCAAGTTGTACAAGTCCTTGGATTCGGTGTCTCATCTCCAAGTAGTCAAGATCTCATCAAGCGTCTCACCCATGTTGTTGGCCGTGCGAGAGTGTCTTGCCCAACGCGGATCCTAGGGATTCTGTTGGACCGGTTGCCACTAGTGTGAGCCAAAGGTTTGTATCGTGTTTTCGTGTGTGTGTTCCTCGAGTTCTTCGCATGTGACTCTGTGGATTTCATCTTTCCCCTCCTCCCACTCGCCTTCACCTCGGTTTCCACAGGAATTCATGAAAGATCGAGCAACCCCAAGGGGTCAACCCTAACAAAGGATGTGCCCTTTGTTTGGGGCGATGCACAACAACAAGCCTCCGTAATACTAAAAGATAAGTTAACACATGCTCCATTACTCCAACTTCCTGATTTTAATAAGACTTTTGATCTTGAATGTGATGTTAGTGGAATTGGGTTGGGAGGTGTGTTATTACAAGAGGGCAAACCTGTTGCATATTTTAGTGAGAAATTGAGTGGGGCTAGTCTAAACTACTCTACTTATGATAAGGATTTGTATGTGCTGGTTCGGACATTAGAAACTTGGCAACATTATTTATGGCCTAAATAATTTGTTATACATTCTGATCATGAATCTTTGAAGCATATTCGTAGTCAAGCTAAACTGAATTGTCGCCATGCAAAGTGGGTTGAATATATTGAGTCTTTTCCTTATGTTATCTATAGCATCCCAATTTCAGCAACCCTGATTTGTTGACCAAAAGGCAAAAATCAGGGGGAACAAAAACTTTTTCTTGCTAAGTATTGCAATGCTTGCTTACTTGTGTGCTTGTGTTCATACAATTGTAGTGTATTAGATATTATACTCCTTACCTCAACCCAGTTGACAAAAACTATTTTCTCCAGAAGAGGAGTCTTGGCTCATCTTTCATATTCTCAAATGTTCTGGCATTTCAAACCTACAATATGACTTTGACACAACAAAATGTTTTGCTAGTTCTGTTAGCAAAACTATGGAGACCTATATATAATCTCCTTATGCTTTCAAGACAGAGCATTCAACTACTCTTATCTCTAGGTTTTCCAAAACCTTTCCCTAAAACCACTTCACTCCAAACTTGGTAGAAGTACCAAGAGGTCCTTATCTTACTTCAAAGCACAACCAATTAAAAATACCCATCCTTACCTCAAGATAGGCTTGATGGTAACCCTAGTAGTATTTGGATAAGTTGATAAGATGAATTGCCTTGATCTACTGATTGCCTTGCTTGCTTAGGAACTAGAGTAAGCTAATCTAGTAGCTCATCTTTAGGGATCAAACCAATAGTTCAGATCATCAATCTCAAACTAAGCAACCCAAACTCAATCCATCTTAATTCACTCAAGTGAATCTTAATCTACTTAACCAGACCAATCCTAAGCTAATCCTTGTATTAGCATCCAACTCATCAAAGACCAAATACCATCATATATCCCCTCTATTCAATCTATACCTCATTATCAACCACTTTATAAAGAGAATAAACCCTTGTCACTCTCTCAAATGTTTCCCTCTTGCCTACTAGTCAAAATCCTCAAATCTTCCAAATTGGCTAAGTCTGGAATCTTTAACTAGATTCAATCTTTGGAACTTCCTCTAATCCAATCTGTGTGAATTTTTTGAAATGTACTTGAACTATATTGTAGTACATCATTAGTAATATCAAAGCCCACTCTTTCCCTTAGATAAACCATTCTAGTTCCCACTCATCCATGATGGTTTTGTAGTCAAGATAATAATCTTTTCTGCAAATCTTATCATCATGCCTACTTTGGCAGAAGCTCACATCTATATGCCACCTCCCATTGAACAAATCTTTGCATGATTATGATCTAATAATAATGGCCTATCAATACCAACTTCACTTGTTTCCATTGGAGCTTTGTGCTTTTTTAAACCCCCATGGTTTATGAGGCATCATGACAACTCTATTATGGCTGCCTTATTTTCGACAAAGTTTGCCATCACTCGTAAACCAACTCAAATCCAACCAAGCCCAAATCTTGCTTCCATGATCATCTATATAACTTGTTCTAGCTACCCATCTATCCCTTTCACCAACGTGAGCTCTGAGCTCACTAATCCCATCATGTTTAGGTAGCATGAAATTATCAAAACCCTAGATTCTCCCAAATCTAGTTTCCACCCTTTTCACCACAATTCTTCAAAACCCAAGGTTGTCCATGATTTATACATCAAGGTTACATCATATACCTTGGATCGTATAATTTTCCAAATAATTTCCATAATTATTTGGAACCTAAAACTATTTAAATTCATTATCTTACAAAATCCTAAAAACCTTGTCTATAAAGGCACACTTTGCCAACTCAATGCACATTTGAGTTCTATATATCATAATCCACCTTCCCATATCAAAAATAAATATTTTTGAGATTCTTAATTATTTCTTTTTTCCCTTTTTCTTAAATGGCAGAAATAAGAAATAATTGCTTAAAAATACTTATATATCCAAATAAATTCCAATAAAATTCCCTAATGTGTGTTATGGTATTTAGTACCATTTCACATCAAAAACTCACCTAGCCTAATGTAAAAATACAAAATAAGCTTCTAGAAACTACTTCTGCACTTTCTGAATAAATGTTATAAAGTGGACTAAAAATCTTCTGAAAAATTCCATTTAATTCCCTAGGGTATATATTGATCCTACCCATATACTAGAATCATTACCCTAGCTTGCCAAGCTCAAGATTTAAACATCTCTTCATGATCATCCATAAGTCCAAGAATGGAAATATTCCAACATCATGGCTAAACTCCCGCAAACCCTCATAAAAATTGGTCAACTAGTCCTCCACAGCAACCAACCTCTCTGATGGTTGAAAATACTGTAGCACTACAGTAATCAGCACCCTCTCCCTCTTTGTCTTGTATGCTTGGATGGAGGGAGACCAAAGATACACCCTATCTTGGGCATTAAAAGCCACATCCACTCCCCCCTCTCCACTCAGTGCTCGACCCACATGGCCCTCACATGACCACTCCACCACCCCTAAGAGCCAATCCCTGGCCATATGTCCATCCTACACCATCCCTCCTCGGGTTAAATACCCCAAGCCACCCTAGAGCCACCCCTTGCCCTCATTTGCTTCCACCCACACCACCTCCCCTCCCCAGATCTCCTCTCGCTCACCCCGGCTCTATGCTACCCGAAAGAAGGAGGGGAAGAAGTTTTGGACCCCTCCTAAAAACCGAGCAAGGCTCCTTCACCTCTGGTTTCCCCCTCCTGCATGTCACCTCTCCGAAATCCCCTTCTCTTACTGATACTGATGGTCCCCTTTTGTTTGGCACGCAGCAGCTCCAGCAGAGACTCCCTAGAACTCCGACGAGCTCCTCCTCGGTCGCCCTCGCACGAGCAAGCTCTCTTGGCGGGAACCCCTGCTGTCGCCCCTTGTTGGGCTCGTCACGGAGCATCGCCTTGCTCTGGACCACCCTCGTCACCTCCTGAGGCCGCAGGTGAGCTCCCCAATGGCACCACCACCTCTCTAGGGTTTCCCCTCTGTTCTCCGTCGTCGGATGTTGAAGACGAATTGTCAGCCGTCAATCCAGCCTAGATCTAACGGCCCAAATTCCCCATACCATTTCGGATGCCGGCGCTCAATGACAAGCGGGCCTCGCCCAGAGTTCAAACGCGCAGCCTCTCCTGCTCACGCGGGCGCTAAAATGGGTCGGCCCAGTGCCCAACTGCCCAGCGTTAGCGCGGATCTGGCCCATGTGCGCTTTTCCCCTTTTCTTTTTAGCCGAATTTACACAGATCTGTTTACAGCAGTTTGCTTTAATTCCAAACAAAATGATAAACAAGAGGAAATTCCCAAATAAAAAATTTATCCTGTTCCTGTGTATGTTTTCTAACATGTAGACCAAGTAATAGCGAAAAATAGTATCTAGGATTTTCTTAATAATTCCAAAAATAGAAGGTACCTATAGCATTCCTTTAATCCTCCATGGAGTTTCGCAACTCCAAAAAGGATGAAACCTTTTATTACTGCAAGATATCTCTTTCAGCTTGCATGTTAACTTGGCCCCACCTTGTTTTGCTTTCTAGTTGGCCCTCAATAAAAATAACAATAACATGTCATTTCCGTCTTTAAGAAATTATCTAGGCAAAACCAAAAATGGTTTTGACCTAATTCCAACTCTCTGTATATCTACATACCCATATATATCAAACACAAGGAGCCCAATATTTATTGAGGTCTTCTTGATTTATGGTCAATTAACCATTTCTGTGCATAGTTTATTCACTAATAAATCCACCACTTTAGTTTTGCACATCCAAAATTGGTGAATCCAATTTCAATTGGAAGGTATTTCCAATACCTAACATATGTCCCTAGAATCACATCAAAAGCCCTCATAGATTTAATCTGGTGAAAAAGACAAATAACATCCAGTACTGCTTTTGGGATTTTCCTGAGGGCATCCTGCTAATTATTTCAAGTGGATTCCAACTCCCGTTGAATCAGTCCATCAAATCCTACCTAATCACCCAAGAAAATAATTTTTGGAGCTCCATAAATTTTCTGTTGAATTATCTCCTAAAACTAGAGTTTTATTCACTAGAAAGGGCTTTATAAATCAATGGTAATTGATAAAATAGTGAAACCACTTTTGTTGGTTTAATTTTATCAATATCCATATGATGGTATCATTTTTATACAGTGGTATCATACATAACAATCTTTTGGTCAAAACCCCTCTCTTAGGTAGTCCCTAGATTATAAATCCAACAGGGTCATCTCCCAATGCCTCCAAATCTTTTACTAATCTTATCAACCTAATCATCCAGCACCCTACTGTATTATACCTTGTAATTATATGTTGTTTGCTGTATGTATTGATGCTTGTATGCCTTGTATTGAATGTGGTATTGTTTGTTTACATGCATGTTCGATAATGGCGATAGTTGCGATTGTGTGACGCCGAGAACAAGGAAGCATCGGGTTATTCTTATTATTATTGTATCCAGTATTCTGGTTTTCTAAGGAAGTCAAGGGACATCTCTCTGGTCATATGCAAGTCACCTTCTTGCTCATAAGCCTTTTGTCCTACTGTTTTACGATGCATGTTTCATCTACTCTTATACAAAGTGCATTGTTCTATTGTGAAATGTTTTATATCTGGTAGTGGCTTGGCTCCTCCAAGTCATTACATGTTTGTACTACTAGTACAATACCTTTGATGAGACCTACTTGCCTAGATGGTTTATAACACCATGCCCCTTTGGAAACCCCGTTTTAACCGAAGCAAAACTATGGGATGGGAACACCCCGAAAAAGCTTACAAGAATGTTTTATGAGAAAACTTTGGCAAGGTTTGGCCTGCCATGTGAGTTTAAAAAGGCAAAGGGTTTGGTTTTACAAAAAGGTTGGACGAAAGATGGAGGAAAAATGTTTACAAAAATGCACCAGGCTGTGCCATTTTGCCTGAACAATTAACATGTGCAACCACAATTACTCCTATATGGGAAGGAGCTAGGTCCGAACGCTGTCTGCTCTAGTATATGTGCCTCACAACTACTACATGGGATGTCAATTTCCCCGGAGGCTGGGCCTTCTCCTATAAAGGCCCATGTGGGACATCGGCCTGGAGAAGGAACGAACTATCTACGGGCAGCCAGGCATTACTATGAGCCCCTCATTGAAAGCGCCCACTTTGTGCAGTGTAAAATGCGCTCCGGTTGGTCCTAGGTACCTGATGTCCCGGTCTTGAGGGGGTAGCATCTCATAGGGTAGGCGCCTATTTTAGAATATACCTCACAAGGGCCTTGTTTGATTATCCGAACCCCGCATACTTGTGTATGACGATCCGTGGTTGTTCGCGGTGGATGTATGAAATTTTGTGGGTAAAGTGTACAACCTCTGCAGAGTGTAAGTCTATTCGAATAGCCGAGTCCTCGGTCATGGACGATTGGGAAGGTTGCTGTACGGCGGTGCTGGTTTTGATTTCAAAAGGAACTTCCAAAAATCAATGGCTTGAGAATGTTTTGACCATGGGATGGTCGGAAAAAGGAGAAAGGAGTTTGGTCATGGGATGACCGGAAGCAAAAAAACAAATGGGTGACTCAATCCTAGTGCTTTCCAAACTTTTCTAAAAGGTTTCCAAAATGTTTTACAAAAGTTTTTCAACAAAAATATAGAGATAAGCTATATCTACAAGAGAAACTAATTAAAAAAGAACCTCTTGTGGAGCCATCCTACTACAGCCATATTTCATATCCTTTATTATTATTCTTTCAAGGTGGTTTGCGAGTACATTCAAAATACTCTCCGGCATTGTCCTTAGCTATTTACTTGGCCCATTTTTCAAAGGATCGAGAAACGATGAAGAAGCTGACATCAATGCGAGCTAGGCCATCTCCCAGTCAGTCGCCTGTAGGTTAAGACATGACATGGGCTCTGCGCTTGAAGACTTCTGCTAATTGTGTTGTAATCGCCATATTGGAAATATTGTAAGTTTTGTAATCGGTAATTTATGGATTTTGTAATGATACTGGTCGGTTATGCTCACGTCACACTAATCATGGGAACGTGACTTGTATGCATAATAGGTACTCTCGGATCGAAAATCCGGGGGTGCTACATTATCCTACACAAAAGGGTAAAAATAATGTTATTGTTGATGCTTTGTCGCATCGTTATACTCTGTTATCTCAACTTGACTTCAAAATATTTGGATTGGAAACTATTAAGGAACAATATGTGCATGATGTTGAATTTAAAGATGTGTTGCAGAATTGTAGAGATGGTAGAACTTGGAAAAAATTCGTCTTCAATGATGGATTTGTGTTCCGTGCTAACAAACTATGCATCCAAGATAGTTTCGTTTATATTTTCTTGTTACAAGAGGAGCATGGACGAAGATTAATGGGTCAATTTGGCGTCAAGATGTTGAGATATTCGTGGCATGTTACACTACTTGTCAAAAAGCTAAGTCTCGCCTTAATCCACATGGTTTATATATGCCTCTTCATGTTCCTAGTGTTCCTTGGGAGAATATTTCTATGGACTTTGTTTTGGGATTGCCTTGTACACAGAAAGGGAGGGATAGCATTTTTGTTGTTGTGGATCGGTTTTCTAAGATGGCACACTTTATTCCTGGTCATAAAACAGATGATGATGCTCATATTGCTGATTTGTTCTTCTGTGAAATTGTTTGTTTACATGGTGTGCCAAATACTATTGTTTCTGATCGAGATACTAAATTTCTTAACCACTTTTGGAGATGCTTATGGGCTAAGTTGGGGACTAAATTGTTGTTTACTACTACATGTCATCCCCAAAATGATGGACAAACTGAAGTAGTGAATAGAACTTTGTCTACTATGCTGCGGGTTGTTTTAAAGAAGAACTTAAAATTGTAGGAAGAGTGTTTACCTCTTATTGAATTTGCTTATAATCGTTCGCTGCATTCTACCACAAAGATGTGCCCATTTGAAATTGTGTATGTTTTTTTTCCTCGTGCACCTATTGATTTATTGCCATTACCTTCTTTCGTGCAAAATAATTTAGATGCCACACAACATAACGAAATGATCTTAAATTTACATAAGACTACTAAAGACAACATAGAACACATGAATGCTAAGTATAAACATGCCGGGGATAAAGGGAGAAACAATATTGTGTTTGATGTTGGTGATCTTGTTTGGTATTGTGCAAAGATCATTTTCCTGATTTGCGCAAATCTACGTTAATGCCATGCGCTGCTGGTCCTTTTAAGGTGTTAGAGAAAATAAATGATAATGCATATAAACTTGAGTTGCCTGTAGATTTTGGTATGGTTAGTCCTACGTTTAACATTGCAGATTTGAAGCCTTACTTTGGTGAGTAAGATGAGATTGCGTCGAGGATAACTTCAATTCAAGAAGGGGAGAATGATAAGGACATCCCATCTTTTGATACAACCGCTATACCTACAGCTACACAAATATAAGTACCTATCCCTCGAGCTCATGCCAAGCAACTTAACTATCAGGTACTTTCGTTTCTTGGAACTATTCCTCATATACATGAGAATATGATGTTGCCTAAATCAGATGTATTTGTTACTCTTAGGAATGATGGACCAAGCATGGACGAGATGAACAAGCATTGGAGCAAGATCATGCATGGAGATGACAGCGAGCATGTGAGGATTGAAGAGGACGCCACGACTGGAGATTTCAGAACTTTGAAGCCACCATAATAAAGATAGAAGGCTTGGAAGAAATATTAAAGGATAATACTTCATAAATTTGTCCATAGCTTCATTCGGTGATGCGACACCTTTATTTTGGGCCAGGCCCATGTAAATTTTTGCAGGAATTAAAATAACTAATTTTTAGAGTCAGTATTTGAGGAGAAACGGACTTATAGTGTTGGTTTCGTCCACCACCTTTATGGCTAGCCAAAATCCCACTTTTTCCTCCTTAAATACCCCCATAGACGTCACTTTAGACTCGGATTTTGTTTAGACTAAAAGTTAGCTGTCGTCGCAACTACGCCAAGGCTCGAGTGTCGTATAGGCCTCTTGTACTTCACACCTATACAGGATCCCACCTTTTTAATAAAGCTTTAATCTTAATCTGCAATATCTTGATTGCAATATTATTTCTTAATTGTTCTTGATTTCAGGTAGGAATTAAGACCCTCGTTGGTCAGGTTGATCATTCTTCTACAGGATTGGTAACCTCCAAGAGATTGGACTTGCATTGGCGCTCGTGCTCGCACGTGTAATCGGATTGTCAAGCCCAAACTCCACCAAATCGACTATCACTATCTCATCAAAAGATCAAACACCTTTGCCCTATCATTTAGGGCAGCATTTTAGGATTAAACATTGAATTGTGTTGATGTGTGTAGCATCTCACCAGGGACGGCGCTGCAGTCATATATCTTATTGACTGAATTGATGTGAAGGTTCTTGTGTTCATCAAGGATTATCAGGCTCAGGTTTGAGGCGTGTTGATTATCTTCATGTTGCTTGTTGGATTCATTCCTCTTCTTTAGGTTGCGGTTATCACGTGATTGGAAGATTATCTATCTAGTATAACTCGTTGTGAAAGATCGGGACAAAACTCTAGGATCATTGGCGTGATCCTTATCACAATATTTCATCATGAGCATTAGTTATTCTTCAACCATGAAATTTGACAAAAATAGGTTGCATTATATAGTCTGTTTAGGCTCAAACATGAAAACTAGGCCAAAATCAATAACCATAGTGATATCATCACACCAACATCAGAAGGCCACTGTGAGCACAGAAGGGGGAACCCTAATTAGGGTTTTATGTACAGAGAGAGAGGAGTGAGAACATAGAGAAAGAGAGAGACGGGACTAAAGAGGATAACTTACATGTGGTCCTCACTTAAGATTGAGAACAGGAAGCAGACCGATGGCAGGGAGCAAAGCACGACAGCATAGGGAGCACCTAGAGGAGCTGCAACCCATGTCGAGCCGCGCCAGCGGCCGCAGCAGCACGGGGACGGTGGCGTGGGTTTAAACCTCACTGCTAGACCACCAGGGCGACATCAAGAGGTTCCCGGAGCATAGAACCATAGAGGAGGCCGCAACCCTAGCCACCAGATAGTGTACGACATGACCAAATGAGATCTTGCATTGCAAATCTAATAGGGCCAGTCGACATGGCATCATCGACTGAGTCAGCAAGTACGACGACGGTAGCCGGAGCAACCGGAATCGGCCGGGATTGGTGGGCGACGACGGTGACACCACGAGGTCGCCTGAGAGGAGAGGGATGTGCGCGCGAATGAGAGACAATGTGGAAATGGGCCTAGATCGGCTCAGAGAAGTCTCAGATTTAGCCAAGCAATGGGCTGGGTTAGGGCCGAGCCAGCCCAAGGGCTAGGCCCGGGTTTAAAAATAAAAATGGTTGAATCTATAAAATACAAATTACACATATAACCCTATGAGCATATAAGCTCTAAAAAATATTTAAATATTCCAAAATTAAAAATAATATTTTTTAATGTTCATAAAAATATAAGCTATGTAATAAAAATAATAAATTTTATTTTAAGATGATAAAATTAAAATTTATTATTTAAAGTCAATAACTCCTTTAGAAAACTTTCTAAAAATAAGAATGATACTTAAAAATGAATAAAAGATCCAAACAATTACTTCATGAAAGAAAAATATTAGTTTTGTATTTAATATAATCAAGTGGAAAAATGTATTCAAAAATATTTATTCCTTTAAGCAAATTCTAATAAAATAAAAATAAAGTCATAAAATAAATAAAAAACATTTTTATATAAAAATAAATTTACTATTTTATAAAAATCCTAACTTGTCTTTTAAATGAATAAAACTTGAAATAATAATTTAGAATGTTTAATCTTTATGGAATTTTATAAAAAACGATAATATTTAACAATAATTTTTAATATCTTAAATAAGTATATTTTACTAGAAAAATACTAAGTATATTATTCCAAAAGTTCTTAAGATTCCAAGATAATAAAACTTCATTTATCTATTTTAATGAGATAACTGTTGTGTTAAGTCTTTTAAACTATTTCCTAAGTAAGAAATAATCACATTTCTTTATAAAATGTTACAATTTTAAATCCTTTAAGTCTAAGTACTAAGTCCAAAACCATAATTAGGATTCATAATGAAACTTAAGTGTAAACCATTAACTTTGTAATACTCTTTTGAAACCTAAAATCAAACTTTAACCAACAACCTTTAATCTAACCTTATACATCATTCACTTAACATGACTTTAACCCTAACAAATTAATAATATCATCTAATTATGCTTCCATCAATAAGTTGCATATTATTTTCCTACTATCAAATCAAATTGTAAACTCATCATTCACTTAAATTGAATGGTAACACACTCTTAACCATATTTATAAAAATACTATAGCTTGGTAATAATTTAGACCAGTACACCTTAATTTATGTTTTTATAATCAACTTTGGTCAAAAATACCATAAACATCATCTTCTAAGATTATTCATGGTTTTAAAGTTAACCTTAGTCTAAACGATCATAAGTACAATATTTTAAAATTTTATTTATGTTTTTTAAAGTTAACTTTATTCTAAGATCTTAAACATTATGTGTAAAGATTATTTATGTTTTTATAGTTAACTTTGGTCTATTTCAATTAAGACACAAAGCATCTCCAGTACAAGCTACTCTAACAAACACAAAAGACATCAATCACATTCTATTAATCATAAATATTGTTTAAACTTTATTAAAGAAACCTTTTCTTAGTAGGCTATTCTTTTTGCCACTTCAAACAATAACTCTATAATAAGTTAATCAACTCTTAACAACTAACACATATACTTTCATCCTAGTTCCTAAATGATATTAATCCTAATTTGAGAGTGATTTGTACTATACTTTTATATCATGTATACTAAGTATTAAGTTTCTTATAAATATAATTTCTTATAAAATGCACTTGAAGATAAACCAAATCTTAAAGAAATACTTAAATTAAACTCACTTATACTATTGGGAATTCATTTAGGGAGCTTTATAAAAATCATAGCATTACTTATGCATAAGAGCATATTGCTTCTTTAAACATTAGTCCTTACCGGACCAATGATGACGTTTCCAGATATTGAATCTTACATCGTCTCGAAGACTGTGATTGCATAATCTTGTAATCAGAAAGGAAAGTTCACACTTGCTCATGTCCTTTGATTCTTTTCTATAAAGTATTTAAAAATCCAACGTTGTCATCACCTACATTCCAAAAAGGTCAGAAACTCTATTTTCATGATTATATGATTATAGGTTATTTACCAAATGGTAATAACCTACTACTACAGTTCCGGTGGTAAAGGAACATAATATCTAGGACTTAAACAACCAATATCGCCAGTGATTCTTGTGTCATATATTACGTGTTAACCATGAGATTTGGAATGGGATAGAGAAGTCAGCTGGATCTTCTTCCTTTCTCATGAACGGATGACCATATGGTGGCGCTGGTGTACCTTAAGAGGCTCAACATATGGGTGGGACCCCTTAGTTCCCCGCAATGTTGTTGTCTAGACTACCTGTGAGGGATAGTCGTAAGTAGTTCCTCATATCGATGGGGCGACTAGTGACATTGTCTACTCACTAGAGTCCTCAAGGAGTCTACTAGTCTTATATATGCCTATATGGGGGTTAATGGAGGTAGTTCTGCTTAGCGGTCATGTTACATGTGGGGTCGTGAAGAAGGGCAGTGATTGACTTGGATCATCTACTGGGCCCCACACAAAAGGAAGTGTGGACGGGAAAGATCGACCGGTTGTGCAACAAGGATTTGTTCTCTTATGGTTAAAGCAATGCACCTCTGTAGAGTGCAAGAAATGTGACATGTTACTCCCTATTCCGGGAAGTAGCTACGAACGCGACAGGAAAGGAACTCCTTGAATTTCTGGCAAACCTGTGAAGGCTGACGGACATAGCTTTTCAGAATAAAAACAACTTTTGAAGAAATGTTTACAAAAACCTGCATGGCCTACAACCTATGGTATGTGGTTATAGAGAGTGCATCATACCCTCCTTCTCAATTGTATCTTCTTAACCCTTTCTATATTCTAAAGTTGATGAAGACAACAACACAAAAGGATGCTCGAAAGGATTGTTACAAGAAGCTCAAGTTCTTTAATAAAGTCAATGGCGTCAACATATACATCAACTGAAGTGAAGACAAATTTCCTGATTAGATTGGAATTTAATCTCTATCCCTAGAACCTATTTCTACATAATATTGCAATAACAACAAATGCAATCCAGATAGCTTAGCTACTAGTATATTAGTATGTTATTTATAGTTGTTATTTCTGGTTCTTCTTTGTAAGTTTCTTTCTCTCTATATAACATGGAGTGTTCTCTGGATCTTTTGTAAAGAGTCGAGTTGTAAATTATGGTCATGTCTTGGACTTGCTATATTTCTGTTGTACAACTCTGAGGGATGTAATACTAGTGGAACATTATTTCATTGGTACTATGTCAACAACTATAGTATACTACATCATGTAGTGGTATGCTGGGTCACCGCATTCGACCCGTTCTTTGGTCCAATATTCGCTAAGTGCTCAACTCACAAGGGATTTGCTGACTTCTATTTGCACAATGGGTTTCTCTTCAAACAAAACAAGCTTTGCATTCTAAAGATCTCTCTCCATGTTTTGCTACACCAAGAGTCTCATGGTGTAGGATTGATGGGTCACTTTGGTCGTGACAAGACATATGACATGTTGTCAACCCACTACTATTGGCCATAGATGAAGAGAGACGTGGAGCGCCTTGTCCAATGATGCACAACGTTCTTACAAGCTAAGTCCAAGGGTCTTTATATGCCTTTACCTATTCCATATGCACCTTGGTCGGATATAAGTCTAACTTTGTGTTAGGATTTCCTAGATAAAAAACATGGCCACGACTCAATCTTTGTGCTAGTGAATCGCTTTTTCTAAAATAGCACATTTCATTCCTTGCCATAATACCGACGATGCTTCACATATTGCAAATCTGTTTTTCACGGAAATCGTCCGTCTTCATGGTGTACCAAGAACCATTGTCTCCAACTGCAACATCAAATTTATGAGTTACATGTGGAAGACACTCAAGGACAAGCTCCGTGTCAAGCTTCTCTTCTCGTTCGCTTGGCACTCTACTCCGTGTATTGATCAAGAAGAACTTCACAGATTGGGAAGAGTGCATCCCGCACGCCGAGTTCACCTACAACCGCGCCAATCACTCAACAAGGAAGAGCCGTCTAAGGATTCGAGTCCATGAACACGCTCGATATACTACCTCTACCCCTTCACCAACGCACAAACATGGACATCGATAAGCGTGCCCAAGGCATGAAGAAACTACATGAGGAGACAAGAGCTACCATCGAGCAGCAAGTTCTTCCTCAAGCATCACGGCTCAACAAGAACAAGGCGTAGATGATCTTCAAAGAAGGTGACCTCATGTGGATCCACTTATGCAAAGACCGCTTCCCACATGAGCGTGACTCCAAACTCAGGCCAAGAGGAGATGGCCCCTTCAAAGTACTACACAAGATCAATAACAACGCCTACGTGATCGACATCCCCACCTACAAGTACCTCATAAGAAATACGTTCAATGTGGCAGACCTATCACCATTCCATGGAGAGGATGAACATCAAGATGGTGAAGAGTCGGGGACGACACTTTCCCAAGGGGGGGAGCTAATGCAGCCCGTCCTATGGACGTCCCTACATCCTTACCACCAAGTTTCCCAAGTGGACCAATGACTAGATCCCAAGCCAAGCTTCTTCATGATAAGGTTAACTTGCTCCTCGCCTCGTGTGACTTTGACTCGCCTTTGAATGGCCTATTACTTCTTTCCTATACTTTTTACATCTTTAACTATGAATCCCATGAAGAGATGCCAAGAGAAGAAACAAATGCTCACAAGAAGAAGCTCTAGCTCAAACCGGCAGCAGAACCGGCGTACCGGAAATCAAAGATGGAAACTCTAGGACAAACCGCCACCAGATCCAGCGAACCAGAACACCCGCCGGAATCGCCATCTGTTCCGGTGCTAGATCTGGTGAATGACCCCAATTTCCGGTGCCACACTGGAATTGACATCAGGACACCGTTTTGGTGAGGACCAGAATGAATCCGGCGACTGCCGGAGTTTTTGGAAATGCCGAACTTACCGCTAGAATTCCCTGTTTGCACACAGATATGGATTGGAATATTCCCTTTACCTACCCTTTCGTCCCAGGTACTATAAATAGCCCCTTTGGCTCACCCCTTTCACCTAGACTTGATATTAGACTAGAAGAAGACACCTCTTGAGGATCTCTATCTAGTTGGTCTCATGCTCCTTCATGAGGAACACCTAATTGATGGAGATATGCCCAAGAGGCAATAATAAAAGTAGTTATTATTATATCTTTGCATTTATGACAAATGTTTGCATACCATGCTATAATTGTATTAACCAGAAACATTAATACTTGTGTGATTTGTAAACATTTAAGAGTCCCTAGTAAGCCTCTTGTAATACTAGATTGTTGATTAATTGATGATTATGGTTTCTAGATCATGAACATTGGATGTTATTAATAACAAGGTCATATCATTAGGATAATGATGTGATGGACACACTCATATAGTTAAGCATAGCATAAGATCAAGTCATTTCAATAGTTTGTTTGCTATAAGCTTACAAATACATAGTAACCTAAATCCTTCGAACATGAGATCATGTTAATCACCATCACCGAATGGATGATTTGATGACATCAAACACCACTTCGTAATTGGGTGGTTATAAAGGTGGCATTGAGTATTCTGAAAGTATGTGTTGAGACACATGGATCAAAAGTGGGATTTGTCCATCCATATGACAGATAGATATACTCTGGGCCCTCTCAATGGAATACCATCCAATTGGATTGCAAGCATGTGACTAGATCACAAGGGATCACATATCACAGGAATGAGTAAAGAGTACTTATCGTTAACGAGGTTGAATTAGGTTTGCAGAGATACCGATGATCAAACCTCGCATAAGAAAAGTATTGCGAGACAGAGGGAAATTGGTATCGTATGTAAATGGTTCATTCGATCATGAAGTAATCGTAGAAATATGAGGAAGACATATGAATTTTCAGATTCCTCTATTGTTTATTGATCGGAGAAGTGTCTCGATCATGTCTGCATAACTAACAAACTGTAGGGAGACACACTTAAGGATTCGATGTTGTTTATTAGATATGGTAATGAGTTGGAGACCGAATGTTGTTCAGAGTCTCAGATTGGATCTAGGACATCACGAGGAGATCCGGAATGGTCTGAAGAATAAGATTAATATAAGGAAAGTCCAATTTTGGGGTTCAGAAATGTTTTCGGTGTGTTCACCAAAATCTTCTAGAAGGGTCTTGAAGGTCCACCACTCTGGAGAGGCAAGGGTACATGAATGTGTCATACCAATGTGGAATGGTTGCATCATGTCCTAGGTGACTTGGTTGGGTAATGGGGAGAGGGAAATCAAACTCTAGTTTGAAAAGTCAAACGTCAGTTTGAAAAAGTCAAATCCCAACATGATTGCCTAGTGGAGGGAGGAGAGGAAACCTAGTTAGGGAAGGTATCCCCTCCCTCCCTTGCTGTCGGACACCAAGGAGAGTTGGTAGAGGACTCCCCTAGCCGCCCCTCCCACCTATAAAAGGAGGGGTAGGGCACCCCTTGGAGCCTCACCCCAAACCCTAGGTCAGCCTTCGCCCCCTCTCAAGTCACCGCCGCCCTAGAGCTCCTCTAAACAGTCGCCGCCTAACTAAACCCTAGACGCCGACAACCTACACCCATTGGCCTCTAAACCCTAGTTTCTAAGGCCTCTCTAAATCCACCATTCTCGCTCCGGCTTAGGCGAAGCCCTACGGGATCCACTCCTCTGTTTGACCACCACGCCGTCGTGCTGATGGAATTAAGAGGTGATAAAGGGGTTAACCTCTTGGGTGGCCCGATCTTCACGGATCTCGTGGTCAAATCGATGGGAAAGAAAGGGAAAAGGGAGAAGGTAGCGGAAGCGAACACACACCTCGCGAAGAACATGAGACTCATACGATACAAGGCCGATTGCTCCCGAACGGCGGCCACCGGTCGGATAGAATCCTCGCAACGACAGATCAGTCAACATGCTCCCTCAAATCCACATCGGAGAGGGAAGAACACCTTGGGGAGGGTCTTGACAACTTGGAGACAGTAAACCGAACTCCAAGGCCTTGTTCAACGATGGATGCATGATGCAAAGTCCAATCGAGGTTGGTGATGATAGTCAGTCCCCTCGTAAAGGGGATGAGGCAAAACTAGAGATTCCACAAAGGGGTTATCTTTAGTCTATCATCTATGCCCCAAGGGATACATGAGGGGTGGGGCTCTATTTATAGGCCAGCCACTAAACAAGGGGGTAGTTTGGGAATAAACTAGGCAAAGGGGTAGGTAAAGGGAATATTCCAGGGCATCAAACCCTGATCCGCGCGCAGGCAGGGGATTCCGGCGGTGAGTCCGGTGGTGCCGGATCTGGTGCCGGAATTTCCGGTCGTCGCCGGATATTCCGGTCGCTCGCTGAAGAGGCTCTCTTTAAGTGTTTCTAGCGGTGGTTCCGGTCAACCGGTCCTGTTGCCGGGGCTTCCGGCGGTGAGCCCGGTTCGCCGGTGTTGTTGCCGGAGATTCCGACGGTGGAACCGGTTCGCCGGTGCTAATACCGATTCCAGCTGGATCTTCTTCCGTCTCCTCTTCCAAGCCTCCGTCTTGTCGGGAATGAGTCCTCGGGCTTCCTCCCTCGTCTTCGTACTCGACGGTGTGAACCTATAATGGTCACAGGGCAGAGAATGAAGTATTATACTGTTTGATAGGGTAGGAAGTGGGATCTCAAAGAGGATAGATTCACCTTTTGGAGTCCATGATGACTTGGCATAAGTTGGAGACATTGATGTGGCAATGACCGTAGGTCGGGCTGCATCAGCTCTCCCCTTCAAAAAGAGTCAACCTCGACTCTACATGCTCATCACAAAGTAGAAGAGGTCGAGAGACCTTCCTGATCCTAGGGTTCACCATATAGTCGTCCTCGAAAAGATTGACCTGACAACACTTCAATGTTCCTTCACCTTCCATGAAGCCTACAAAGCTCACAACAAAAGCGAAGCAACACTCAAAGCATATCCAATTCATGAAGATTATCACATCAGTCCTCAAGTAGAAGGAAGTCACCTTATCTTGTAGAGATAGCTCGATGAAGGGTAGACATAGGTAACTCTCTTCGGTTCTTGTTGTCAACGCATGGTCCATATAGGTTGACATGTATGCATTTGTACCTTCATACAACAAAGACCAAGCAACATATGTTTGTGTGTGATAGAGGAGCATGTCATTGTGGCATGTCCATTCTTGTTCACAACACTATTAGCACAACTCATATAAAATGGGATGCATATGCAAGGTCAAAGTGCATGGAAAGCGTTGCAAAATCATCCAAATGTGGGAACTCAAAAACTCCATATAATATCTTAGTGTGGCACTCAAGGCACTTGACTAGAATTTTGATCAACATCCTTGATGCGAGAATTAGAGAATTTGGCAAAAACACACAAGTAAGAATGTCCAAAACAACATCATTATGTGTGCCAACCAACCATTGGAAATAAAAATTGTTCAAGATGTTGGATGTCACACACAAATCATCGAAAGCAAATATCATGGGAATATGAGTATCCCAAGCAGAAGAAAAAACAACATGTTTGTAAACAAACCAAATGAAAGAGCAAGTGGTCCTTATGTTTGTTGCAACAACAAGACAAGATTCTTGGAAGCTCTCATTACAATACATGCTCTTAATGGCATTATGGTTGCACACAAAACATTGGAAAAGGAAATTGTTCAACAATTTTGTTGCAACACACAAAGCATCAAAATCCAATAGCAAAGAAACATGATTGTCATAAGGGGAGATAATACCATTAACATGCTTGCAAGCAAACCATAGGAAAGAGCAATTTGTCAACATGAAAGATGCAAAGCATGCAAAAGGTATCATAGTCGGGTTCGATCTTAAACTCACTTGTGGGATGCTCTCTAGAGCTCTTTTTGTCAACTCGTGCTCAACCGAGGTTGACATGATAGTGCGGGTACCTACACACATCATACACAAAAGGAAGAACATGTGTTCATGGTAGAGATACACATCATCCATCATGATGTATCTCTTCTTGTGCACATCACCATTAATTTCAATCAAGTATGAAATAGATGCATGGTGAGTATGCAAGTGGGTAACATGCTTATCATGGCAATCATCAAAATCTCCAAAAATTAAGAAAGCTATGGGGGCCATCCCATTATCACGCATATGATCAATATTGTTGCAAGCAAAACAAGTGAAATAGCAATCATTCATCTTATCACAAGAAACAGGAGAAATTGAATGACTAGCATGACAAAGCATGTCCGAAACAATTGGAGGATACACACAAGATGCATATCATGGCAGGTTTATGGCAATGATATCCCAATCAAACAATTCCACATGACCAATATTATGCAAAGGCAAAGCATCACATGGGAATATGAGTGAAGCATATGTAATGGCACAAGTATCATCCATAACATGCATATCCTCACAATTCATCATGTCCACTAGTGGGATCATGGCATCATCAACACCCTTATTGTTACCTTAGTCATACCTCTGATATGAAGTGGGTGTTGTGGAAGTAGTGGCATCCTTGTGGATGACTTCGTCTTCTTGATGTAGCCATGGCGTAGCATCATCGTCGTGAACCATGTAGATATTCTCCAATTGAGGCATCATTGCTTCATGGCTTCGGGCGTCGTCATCCATGGAACCTAGCACAACATAAGACTAGAGGTAGAGGGCAAGTCATTAGAAATAGAAATGGTCTCACTTGACCTATCAACTACCACTCTTAACTCACTCGGTGTATCACTCATTCCCTCAAGGTGGAAGCACTCAATCTCAAATAAGCTTGAGTCACTAATCTCACTCTTTTTCTCACTCAAGTGGGCTAAGTGGCTCTCATACTCACATGGGATTGGTACCACATCATTACTCAAGCATATAGGGATAGGATTGGTTTCCTCAACTCCATGTGCCTCCTTTGGTGAAGGGAAAATCCCATACTCACCATTCTTGACCCTGTCGTCTCCAAAGTTGGATGCCATATGATGGGCATCATCACTCACCTCCTTGGTCGAAGGGAAAATCCCATGCTCGGCCATCTTGTGGCCATCTCATAGTAGTGGTGGAAGTAGGCTCATGGTGTTGTCGAGAGCGGTGCTCGGATCGACTTCATCACATATGTGGCCTTGGCTTCCTCCATCTTGGAGTGTATACATCCTCTTGCCGAACTCAACCAAATTGGCAAAGTAGAGGTCTTCATCTTCCTTGTTTGCGAGGTCGCGGAAGTCAAGCGTAGACGTTGAAGCTTGATGGCGTGGAGGAAGGCTTGCTCTTGGTGCCATTGTGGTGGTGGCACGAGTAGTTGAAGGTGCCCTATGATGGTGTCAACGGAGGTCATTGGCGTGCCTTGCCGATGGTTGATGTAGGTGGCGCACTTGGTCGTCCACATGACATTCGCGACGATGATCACTTGCATTGGCAATCTTCTTGTGCTTGTGGTGCCTTCTTGAGCTTGATTGAGCATTATGGATGGTGCTCGTCATGAATTCTTCGTCTTTATGGCGAAGATGCCTTTGATGATGTCTTGTATCCTCTTTATGGTGTCGATGCTCATGAAAGGATGTTTGTCAATGAAGATTCTTGTTTCTTGGCGCCTCTTTATGTATATGATGTTTGGACGCCACTCTTCTATGTATAGGAGGTGGAGCTTGGCGACTTGGAGGTGATGGAGCTTGGCGCCTTGGAGATGGTGGAGCTTGACGCCATCTAGGTGGTGTCACTTGATGCCTTGTCGATGGTGGCGCTTGACGCCTTGGAGGTGGATCATCGAAGTAGGTGGTGCCCTTTGGTGTGGCACACTTGGCCTTGAAGGTCATGGATTCTTGATGATGCGCCTCCTCTTGCTTGGCATAGTAGGCTTCCATCTCTAAGCGGTGGAGGAATTCTTCATGGCTCATGGAGGAGCCATCAAAGTCGATGAAGTTCTTCGTGTCCTCCATGTTCGGTGAGGCGTCGTCGATGTTGCACTCGAAGTTGTCCATGCTTGGGGAGTAATTGTTGGTGTAGTACTCCGTATCACCCAAGCATGTGGAGCCATTGTCGGTGTAGTGCTCCATATCCTCCATGCATGAGGATCCATTGTCGATGCAGAGCTCCAAATCTTCCATGCTTGAGGAGCCATAGTTGATGTCATGCTCCATGTATTCCATGCATGTGGAGCCGTTGTCGGTGTTGTGATCTGTCATGTCCTCTATACTTGTGGAGTCGTAGTCATGTTGGCTCATCATGGATTCTTCACAGATATCATCCTCGGTTTTGGAGTCCCTAGACATGATTCACAAGACCAAGTGTTGTATATGGAAGTGGTAGAGGGTGTTGGGGGTGTAACGTCAAACCTTACTTTACCTTGGAAGATAGTATCGTGCAAGTGGCCACACTTGAGAGCAATAAACCAAGCAAAGTGAAGTTCACGCGGAACACCAAACCAACTACTAACCAAAAAACACACGCACACAAGGCCTATGGTGGGTAGGTATGAAAAGTGGCATGTCAAGAAACAGTCCGAAATCAAGATGTTGTAATGGCAAGTAAAGAACCACAATGATCACAAAGTAAAACAAGTCAATCCACAAGATAGGAAATATGTACAAGGAAACACACATGGTGGGATAAATGGGACTTGTGCGACGGAGGAAGTGAGCTAAGAACCAAATGATTACCTAGAAAAGACTATAAGCTCGTGTCGCACAAGTGCAAGGAGAGACGCTAGTTCGATTGCAATAAATTGGTGGGCTACAAGATATGCACAATAAGTACCACCTATATGATGTTCATCGAGCTTGCGCTGCCTATTCTATGAGGCACATGTATATTTCTTTTTTTTGTTTTTCTTTTTCGTTTTATTTTTCTATTTTTTTCTCTTTTTCTTTTTAGTTCTTTCTTTTTCTTTTTCACTTGCATCTTCCTTGTGCCAACAACTATACAAGATAGTATGAGATAGCGCTCAGAATGTTTGCTTGCAATCTACAAGGTATAAAATGTGCATAGCCCAAGCAATCATAAGAGGAACTAGTCGCAATAGGTGTTTGTTGCTCTCAAAGATAGTGGGGTTCACAAAGGAATGCAAGTAGGGAGAAGTCGCGGAATGTTATACCTTTCATCGATGATCTTCACCCTTTATTGTTGGATTCCGCCTTACTCATGGAATTTGTATGTAGTAGATAGCATGAACAATGTGGATTATTATGTAGAGATCCTTCTCCTCTTCGAAACGAGCTAAAGAACACCAAAATCCGAGTTCGAATGCAAAAGTTATGCTCAAAACCGTGCAGAGCTTAATCTGTTGGCGACCAGGTCGGCGGACCAGAAATCTCGCCGAAATTTCCGGAGGTGGGTCCGGTTTGACCGGAATTTCCGGCGGGAACTCCGGTTCGCCGGATCTGGCACCGGAACAAGTTCAGGGACACGAAAACTCGATTTTCTGCAGAAAAACTCGATGGAAAACTTCAGATCGGAGGGTCAAACGATGGAATTAGGCCATGGGAACGCAGAGGAAGGTAGATCAACAAGTTTAGCAAGTAATCCATGGATCAAAACCTACCAAAACTCACTCAAATCATAGATTGATCCAAAACACGAATTGGGGATATTTTTGGTGAAATTTTCGAATTTATGGGGAAAAGACCAAATCGATGAGGAATCTGTGGCAACCAAAAGATGCTGATACCAGATGATAAAGGGGTTAACCTCATGGGTGCACCGATCTTCACGGATCTCATGGTCAAATCAATGGGAAAGCGAGGGGAAAGGGAGAAGGTAGCGGAAGCGAACGCACACCTCGCGAAGAACACGATGAACACACGCAAAACTCACACGATACAAGGCCGATTGCTCCCGAACGGCGGCCATCGGTCCGATATAATCCTCACAAGGAAAGATCGGTCAACGTGCTCCCTCAAATCCACATCGGAGAGGGAAGAACACCTTGGGGAGGGTCTTGACAACTTGGAGATGAGACACCAAACTCCAAGGCCTTGTTGAACAATGGATGCATGATGCAAAGTCCAATCGAGGTTGGTGACGATAGTCGGTCCGCTTCGTGAAGGGGATGAGGCAAAACTAGAGATTCCACAAAGGGGTTGTCTTTAATCTATCATTTATGCCTAAGGGATACATGAGGGGTGGGGGCTCTATTTATAGGCCAGCCACTAAACAAGGGGTAGTTTGGGAATAAACTAGGCAAAGGGGTAAGTAAAGGGAATATTCTAGGGCATCAAACCCAGATCCGCGCGCAGGCAGGGGATTACGGCGGTGAGTCTGGTGGCACCACATCTGGTGCCGGAATTTCCGGTCGCCACCAGATATTCTGGTCACTCACCGAAGAGGCTCTCTGTAATCGTTTCCGGTGGTGGTTCCGGTCAACCAGCCCTGTCGCCGGGGCTTCCGGCGGTGAGCCCGGTTCGCCTGTGCTATCGCCGGAGATTCCGGTGGTGGAACCGGTTCGCCGGTGCTAATGTTGATTCCAACTAGAGTTTCTTCTGTCTCCTCTTCCAAGCCTCCGTCTTATCGGGCGTGAGTCCTCGGGCATCCTCCCTCGTATCTTTACTCGTCGGTGTGAACCTATCATGATCATAGGGCGGAGAATGAAGTAGTATACCATTCGATAGGGTAGGAAGTGGGATCTCAAAGAGGATAGGATTCACCTTTGGAGTCCATGACGACTTGGCATAAGTTGGAGACCATGATGTGGCAACGACCGTACGTTAGGCTGCATCAAGAGGAGATGTACAACCTCCACTACCTGCTGGAACAAGGGGGGAAGGTCTTCATCGAGTACGGACCATGCGACCGACTGTGGAAGCGCTGCCGGAACGCGGCGCTAGAAGGATCGTCTTCGCAATCTTGAGATCGGCAAGTGAACGACTACATCAACCACGAGAATCCGATCTCATTAAACGCTTTCGATCTTCGAGGGTTAGTACTCTATCAACTCGTTGCACCGATCTAGTAGATTAGATCTTGGCTTGTGTGTGTTCATGTGATAGAATTTTTTTGTTTTCCATGCTATGAACCCCTACAGTGGTATCAGAGCCGTGTTTATGTGTAGATATGTTGCACGGGTAGAACACAATGTTTATTGTGGGCGCTGATGCTTTTTTGTCGATTTCTTTTTCTGTACTTTGCATCTTGCGGGGTGGTGGGATGAAACGACCCGGGCTAACCTTACATGACATCGTTCATGATACTTGCTCCATGCTCAACATGCAACTTGTATTGCATAAGTGTCTTTGCAGGTGTTTGTCTCTCCGACCATAGTGAAGATTCAATTTACAACTGGAACTTGACAATACTTGTATCAACGTTGTGGTTCTTGTTCATAAGTTAGAACAGTTCTTATTTGAAATCCCCAAACCACATAAACCAAGCAAAGAAAATTAGAGTCGTCTAACTTTGTTTTGCAGGGGTGTGTTGTGATGTTATATGGCCATGATTGTGATTATATATGATGTATGCAATGATCCTTATTGTAAGTTGGCAACCGGGAAGAGCCATATGGTTGTCTTTAAATTTCATTAAGACCTGCATGTCTATTATTTAAAGTAGTTGTAATAGTTGATGCTGGTGGACGACAACCATGGAGCAGTGCCATTAACCTTGACGCCACGGCGGTGATGATGGAGATCATGTTCGTGCTTGGAGATGGAGATCGAATGCACAAGAAGAAAGGCCATATCATATCACATATTATGAATTGCATGCGATGTTGATCCTTTTATGCATCTTGTATTGCTTAGATCATGATAGTAGCATTATAACATGATCCCTCTCACTAAATATCAAGTAATTAAGTGTTCGTCCTCAGTAGGCACCGTTGCTAAGACTCGTCGTTTCGAAGCACCACGTGATGATCGGGTGTGATAGATTCTACGTGTGCATACAACAGGAGCAAGCCAGATTTTCTCATGCGGATACTAAGGTTAATCTTGAAGAGCCTAGCATGTACAGACATGGTCTTGGAACACGGAATACCGAAAGGTAAAGCATGAGTCATATAGTTGATATGATGAACATGTTGATTGTTTGCCTTTTGAAACTACATCATCTCTCCTGATGATCGGACTTGATGTAGTGGATTTGGTTCGTGTGATCACTAAAACAATGTGAGGGATATTATTTTGAGTGGGAGTTCACCTAGTTAATTTAAGTATTAAATTGAACTCAATTTTTCATAAACTTAGTATAAAATTTTATAAATATGTTGTAGATCATGGCGGCCCCTACCATCAATTTTAATGAGTTCCTAGAGAAAGAAAAGTTGAAAAACAGTGGAAGCAACTTAGCGGATTGGTTCCGCAATTTGAGGATTGTCCTCAATGCTGGTCAGTTGACCTATGTGTTGGATGCACCGCTGGGTGACCCACCTATAGCTGATGCTACCAATGAGGTGAAGAATGTTTTCCTCACTCGGAAGAATCAGTACTCCACAGTTCAATGTGCTATCTTGTATGGTTTGGAATTGGAGCTTCATAAAAGGTTTGAGAACTTTGACCCACATGATATTGTCTGTGAACTCAAAATGATATTTGAGGCTCACGCAACAGTAGAGAGTTATGAAACTTCTGAAAAGTTCTTTAACTGCAAGATAGAAGAGGGAAGCTCCGTTAGTGAGCACGTGCTCAAAATATCTGGGCATGCCAATAAGTTCCAAAGCTTTGTATAGTGATTCCTAATGCATTGGGGATTCACCGTGTCCTCCAATCACTACCACCTAGTTACAAGAACTTCGTGATGAACTTAAAACATGCAGTGCATGGATATGTCGTTACCAGAACTCTTCTCTATGTTTAAGTCTGCGGAAGTGGAGACAAAGAAAGAACACCAAGTGTTGATGGTCAATAAGACCAGAAATTTCAAGAAGCAAGGCAAGCCTAAGAAAAAGGGTAACTTCAAGAAGGGCGGCAAGAAAGCTGTCGCGCCTGCAAAGAAGACCAAGGCTGGTCCTAAGTCTGATACTTAGTACTTTTACTGCAAGGGAGAAGGTCACTAGAAGCGGAATTTCCCCAAGTACCTGGCATATCTAAAGAACGGTAACATCAAGAAGAAAGGTATATCTGATATACATGTTATTGATGTGTATCTTACTAGTAGTCGTAGTACTACCTGGGTATTTGATACTGGTTTGGTTGCTCGTATTCTTAATTCGAAATAGGTGATGTAGGATAATCAGAGACTAGAGAGAGACGAGGTGACGATACGCGTTGGAAATAGCTCCAATGTTAATGTGATCGCAGTCGGCATGCTCCCTCTTCATCTACCATTGGGATTAGTTTTATATTTAAATAATTGTTATTTGGTGCCTGTGTTAAGCATGGACATTATATCTGGATCTTGTTTATTGTGAGACGGTTACTTGTTTAAGTCTGAGAATAATGGTTGTTCGATTTATATGAGTAATCTATTTTATGGTCATGCACCGATGATAGATGGTTTGTTCTTATTGAATCTCGATAGTAGTGATACACATATTCATAATATATATGCTAAACGTTTGAAACTGAATGATAATTCTACATACATGTGGCACTGTCGTCTTGGTCACATTGGAGTGAAGCGTATGAAGAAACTCCATTCCGATGGACTTCTTGAATCACTTGATTTTGAATCACTTGAAAGATGCGAAGCATGTCTGATGGGAAAAATGACTAAGAGTCCATTCTCTGGTATGATGGAGTGAGCTACGGACTTATTGGAAATCAAACATATCGATGTGTGTGGCCCGATGAGTGTGGCATTGTGTGTTGGTTATCGTTATGTTTTTACTTTCACGGATGACTTGAGTAGATATGGGTATATCTATTTAATGAAACATAAGTCTAAAACTTTCGAGAAGTTTAAGGAATTTCAAAGTGAAGTAGAGAATCAACATAACAAGAAGATTAAATTTCTACGATCTGATCGTGGAGGTGAATATCTAAGTTACGAGTTTGGCGAGCATTTGAAGAAATGCGATTACTTTCATAATTGACACCGTCGGAACACCACGACGTAATGGTGTGTCCAAACGTTGTAATCGAACTCTCTTAGATATGGTTTGGTCTATGATGTCACTTATAGATTTACTGTTATCATTTTGGGATTATGCATTAGAAACGTCCGCATTCACTTTAAATAGGGCACCATCTAAATCATTGAAATGACACCGTATGAATTGTGGTTTGGGAAGAAACCTAAATTGTCGTTCCTTAAATTTTGGGGTTGTGAAGCTTATGAAAAGAAGTTACAGCCCGACAAGCTTGTATCCAAAGCGGAAAAATGCATCTTCATAGGATACTACGGTGACCCAGCATAACACTGCATGATGTAGTACACTATAGTCGTTGACATAACACTAATGAAACACTGTTCACTAGTATTACATCCCTCAGAGTAGTACAATAGAAACACAGTAGGTCCAAGACACGACTATAGGTTACAACACGACTCTTTACACAAGATCCAGAGAACACTCTAGGTTAAAGAGAGAGAAAGAAACTTCTTACAAAGAAGAATCAGGAATAATCAACTCACAACTAATAAACTAATAGACTAGGATCTGAACTATTGGGCTTGCATTGCTGCTTTTGCAATACTCTACAGAAGTAGGTTCTATGGCTAGAGATTATATTCCTATCTAATCATCAACTTCGTCTTCACTTGAGTTGATGTATGTGTTGACTTTCTTGACCTCATTGAAGAGCTTTAGCTTTTGATGAAGATTTCTGGAGCATAAGTTGATGTAGACGTCGACTGTATTGGCTTCAGAATCTAGCAATGGTTAAGAAGATACGTTGAGTACGAGCGTACTCAGCAAGTTCACTAAAAAGGAGTGTTTGATGCACTATATCTACAGCCACAGACCATAGGTCGTAGGCAATGCAGGTTTTCGTAAACATTTCTTCAAAGGTGACTTCTATTCCTTGGAAAATTTCTTGCATCTTGGTCACAAAACTCAAAGGTGATGATGATTTCTTCTAAGTTGTGTTTCCTTAGTTCTCCAAGTCGTGAGTAATATTTCTTGTCTCACTTGTAGTCCTTAGTGATGTCCAAGTTAAAGTCATTTGTGATATTGAAGTCTTTTCTCATGTTCAAGGCTTTGCCCATCAAGTTGAAAAGAGGGGAGATGTAGAATCAAAACCAAAAAGGTTGAGGAAAGAGTTTACAAGATTGTTTGTAAATAAGTTTTGAACAAAATACAACTCCTATTTTTCCTAAGGGGTTTTTTCCAATCCTAGGGTTACAATCCTACAGGTAACACAATGCTCTGATACCATCTGTAGAGGTCCCAACCTGATAAGGTAGAGATCCCTGTGTTTACAATGCTAGTCCTTGGATCAATAGCTAGCATCCACAGTTTAAGATGTAATATCAAGAAACAAAGGTCATATTACAACTTATAACCAGGAATAAAATAATACATTACATCTTACATAGCTCATTTGGCTATCTCGTTACAATGCAGCAGATATAATTAAGTAGCATGCAGTCTTTCATCTTCAAAGTGCCACAGGCAATCATGTTGGTTGTAGACTTGTAATCCTATTCAACACCCTTCACTAACATCAAACAAACCTGCAACATAATAAGTTACAGCCACAAGGGTCAATACATTTGAATTGTATTGGCAAGTGATACTATGGTAGAATAGTGGTATCTATCATGTATATGCATTTGGCTAAGTGGAGCTTAGGCTTGCTTTGCTCAAAATAAGGTTTTCCTTATAAGTTGAAAACACTAAGTTTTTGTTTGTCAAAATCACCCAAGGTATCTACCAATAGATATTGGTGATCCTTTAACCCTTGTTCAACCACAAGTTTTTAACTTAGAAATTGGGATGAGGAGATCCTTGATAGCTTCCATGTCTTGATGCTCAAATTGTCCATTGCCGGGGACACGACTAAGTACTTAGATTTTACTCTCTCGAGAGGTGGTGCACTTTCCCCACAAGACTCGACATGCATCGAGACATGATCTTTCAGAAGCCTTCCCTTAGACCAAATGGACGCGCTCCAAACCTATCACCCCTACCACCAACTGTCCATCTGGCTAAGTTTTATTACAACCTATATGATCCAGGCAGAGCCCATAATGCCATGTGGCTGTACTTGAAGCTTCTCAACATTTGACATCTAAAATATCTTTGTTCCTGGGTGGCTTTCCACAAGTGAGATACACTAGGGTAGGCCATGAATATGGGGCCCTAGGTAACCACTCAACACAAACCATTCTTCCATTCCACCCAAGTGATTCATTCACATAGTTGTTTTATTAAAGAAAACACAAGTCATAGACTTAGAAATATTTCATAGCATGAATATAATCCACCCTTGTTTTCTACTATCTAGGATAAGCATGATAATAGCAAGAATATTAACTTAGGGAAAATTCTACTAAGGCATCATCTACTAGGGTTTCCCAAGGCATAGCATACTTAGTAAAATTCCATGCAAGTCCTACTCAAAATATCACTAATGCATAGTGAAAATATTAGGACAAAATGTATGAAGCACCACTTGCCTTTTTAGTAGAGAATATAGGTTCACTCCTTGATCTTGCAATTGTCACACTCTTCAAAGTTCACTACAATTCAATCGAGGTACAAATTCAATCTAGCATTCAAACAATTCACCACATAAAATAAAGAAAACAAAAGAATGCATGCAAGCATGCAAAGATTATTTTATTGGAAAAGTGGTTTCTATTAAGGCTATAAACACTTTTAAACACCTATTGGTCATTTATAAAAGTGGCAAAACCATTTAAAAATAAGTTAGTGAAAATGGAACATTTAATTCATTTTTGGTTTGCTAGAGATGATTTAAATCCAAGTAATAATTTCTAGTGTTTTCCAAATATATTTTTAAACACAAAAGTTAGTGTTTATGGTCGAAGTGTTTAAAACGAATCCATTTTCAAAAGGTTTCACTAAAAACCATTTTTAAATCAAAGCAACATTTTATTTTACTAGAAATTCCTTTAATCAAAGTAATAATTTTCTATGGTTAATCAAATACATTTTTAAATCCAAAACTTAGTTTTTAGGGTCAAAGAGTTTAAATCAAACCATTTGCAAAAGGTTTTTACTCAAAAAATATTTTTAAAACATAATCAACAATTTTTGTTTTACTAGAAATGCTTTTATTCAAGGAATAATTCCTTAGTGTCACAAATATACTTTTAAAACCAAAATTTGGTTTTTATGGTCAGTAGGTTCAAAAAAACCATTTGCAAAAGATTTTACCCTAAAATCATTTTTAGAACAATTTTTATAACCAAAATAGCCCTAATAATGTTTCTGCAAAAACAATTAATTTTCCAGAAGAAAAATTCTAAACGAAGGGCATGTTTGCAAATTTTATATTTTTGTGAATCCATTGATATAAAAATTTCAAAATTTGGCCAAGCAGAACAAAAGTTATAAATTTTACAAGATTTAACATCAAATGGAAATGTTTCTGTTTTTAAAACAAAGACTGGGCTACGTGTCATGTTTTCATTGGCCGGTACCGGTTTGCACGGATCGAGCGATGCGGTGCATTGGATCTAAAGTAAATCGTATGGCACAAAACAGTTCATACCGTTTCGATTAGATCTAATCTTATCCGTACGATCTGGATCTAACGGACTGGAGCACAGCGACCAAGAATTGGCGACGCTTGGCGGCGTGACAAGCGTGACCATGGGGTATCAGAGCGTTGGCGATTGCCCGCGGTGCTCATCGGGGAAGACTCTGGCGGGCGCGTTTGTTCATCATCGTTGGCGAGGCTACGGTGTGCACTAAGACAAACTAGAGGTGTCGTTAGACGCAGGTGAGAGAGGCGAGCACGTGAGTGTCAACCAAAGAGGAGGGGACGGGCTAGGGTTACCGGGGGAGGTCGTCATGCCCGAGCGAAGGGCGAGTGCTCGATTGAAGAAGTTGCCGAGCCTACAGGCGTGCTCGTGAGGAGTGTTCTCGTGGAAACTAGGAGGCAAGGGGAGGTAGTGGTTCACCAGAATTCGACGATAAACTCATCGGAGCAGAGGGGGTTCGAGCATGCAATTGCAGCAGCCTGGTGGCGTTCAGGGTATGGAGTCTGAGGGAAAATGAATAGGGGAGAGGGGCGCTTAAATGGGCAAGGTTACGGGGCGAGTTACGGGCGCATTCAACGTGAATTTACATCGCGAAATCAAATCAGAAAGTGGAGAGGAAGGGGAGGGTTGGTCACACAGACGGCGCAGATGCACCGGAGAGGAAAGGGAGAGAACTGGTCACGGGTTGAAGATGCCAAGCAAGTCAGGGTGTCAGTGGCTCTGCGGGTGACGGTTTGAGTAAGAAAATTATTCGCGGGGAGGGGAGAGAGTGGGCTTCCTGGGCCAGTGGGTTGGGTCTGTTTCATTTTTTCTTTCTGATTCTTTTTCCTTTTTCTATTTTATTTTCTGTTTTCATTTTGTTCAAATGATTTAAATACCCATTTGAATTCAAATTATTGCCAAACCTTTTTAATAGGTTCAATATTATTTATTAGTTTGTTTTAAAATTTCCATTTTGAATATTTCAAATATTCTTGTATGCTTTATTATTTATTTAATTTGGGCCTTTTATCATATTTAAATAAGATTTAAACATGGTTACAAACCATATTATTTTATTTATTCAATCCTTTATTCTTTTTAGTTTAATTGGATAACTTTAATCTACTTTGGCTATATTCAATTATTTTTCCCAAGATTTTATTTAATCCTTTATATTAGGGATTTTTGTCTTCATTCAAAACCAATATGGTTTAAGTCCATATAAGTTTTTATTTAAATAATATTTACTTATTTATTTTATTTGGATTACCTTTATTTCATTTGTTTATGGATTTGGCCTTTATTTCATTTTCTTCGTTTGCCTTATAAAATCTATATCTTTTTATTTATAGATCCAAAATTGGTGATTCTAATTTGTATGATTTTATTAATATTTGTTTATCTTTTTAAATCCTTTTATGATTACTTTGTTCATAATTTTGGAATGGATTTCGTTAGGAGCTTTATTAGCCTTCGAAATTAATTCTTTTTATCTTATTAAATTCATAAGTTTTTATCCATGGCTCCAAATTACATGAAACCAATTTCTATAGTTTTATAATATTTTTATTTATCATTCTTGATCATTTATAAATGTTTGCTGATATATTTTTATATGGATCAAATCCATAGTCTTAGAGAGATCTTGGAAATGATTTCCTTCCATTAAGATTTGGGGTTTTGGTTTAACTTTTCCATCTGATTAAATTTCAAGATACATTCATTGATGAATGCATTTCACTTGGTTGAAATTTTTTTGAATTCCCTTTTCATTCAAAGTTTGTTCATGAAGGGTTTTGATGTTTCCATTTAGAAGCAAAAGTTTCTTTTCACCCTAAATTTCAACCATTATTTATTTTGTTTATTTATTTTTCACGTGATGTGACAACTTGCCTTTTTTGATTGCAAGATTATGCAATCACGGTCTTCGAGATGATATAAAATCCAATATCTGAAATCAGCATCATTGGTCCGGTAAGGACTAATGTTTAAAGAAGCAATATGTAGTTATGCATAAGTTATGCATTTTGTAAAACTCCCGAAGTGAATCCCCAGTACTTTGAGTGAAGTGAATTTAGGTGATTCTTTTAAGAGTTGGTTTATCTTTAATTCTTTTTCACAAATAGATGTATTTATAAGGTATTTGAGTTTTAACATCCAAGATATAATAATAGGGTATAAGGCAATGTAGGATTGAGGTTGATTGCCATTTGGTCATTATGATGAAAGTTCAAGTGTGGGTTCAAGAATTTGAAAGAAGTTATTATAGAGTTGATGTTTGAAGTGGTAGAAATACTAACATTTGGAGAAACTAGTGTTTAGGTTAGGTTAATTAACCTTGAATGTTACTAGGTTTTGCATTAGGGTCTGTCTGAGAGTTACAAATGATGTTGAGAGATTATACTTAAATTGGTTGTATAAGTGACCAAAGTTAACTATAAAAACATGAATAAACTTCAAATAAGATGTTTATGATTGTTTAGACCAAAGTTAACTATGAAACTAGAAGTGAAACTTAAGGTGTAATGTTTTTAGAACATTATCAAGTTTTAGGATTTTGATAAGTATAATTACTAAATGTGGAATCATTTACTTTTATTTAAAGGAAATTTTGGGTTTAAGATTTGATGTGTTATTATGAAAATAACATGCAACCTATTAATGAGAGTATAATTAGATGGTATTAGTACTTTGTTAGTATTTGAGGTCATGTAATAATGATTAAGATTATTCACTATATTATATATGAATGATACATAACATTTATTTAAAAGGTTTTAAAGAGTATTTTAAAGTTAATAGTTATACTTAAGCGTGATCATGAATTTAAGTCATGATTTTGAAATTAGTACTTAGATATAATATATTTAAGGTTTTATATAAAATTATGGTTATTTCTTACTTAAGAAATGTCTCTTTAAAGAATTTAGAAAATAGGTAATAGATAAAGATTTATTACTTTAAAATCTTAAAAATCTTATTAATAATATATTTAATATTTTTTAGTAGAATGTATTTATTCAAGATCTTAAAATTGAATTTTATTTATTTTTAGGTATTATCTTTATTTTTCTAGAGATTAAATATTACTAGGGTACTTTTCTAATTTCTTGTTTTGGTATTTTATTGTTTTATTTTATTTTTCTTTTATTCTCTAGGCCTGGGTTTTGGGCCAGCCCAGCCCAATATTTAGCCCAATAGACCTACTTGGCCTGGTATACCCAACCGGGTTGGGTTCAAGACAAACAGGCCGACCCATTTGGTTCCACTCCTCTCCTCGAGCTTCCTCTCCTTTTCTCCTTCGACACCTCCCCAGCTATGCCATGACTTTTGTTCTTTCGATTCAGTGATTCGAGGTGATTCAGGCTGCTCAACCGCGGTGTCCAATTCGGTTTGAAAACCACCACCTTTCCTAGCCGCGTTGATCACTAGACTGGGGCTAGGGTTTGGATGTTTCGGCATTTCTATGTCTCGTGACCCATCGTGGTTGTGTGGTTGATCTAGTGATGTTGTGGTTGTCTGCCGCCATCACCTATGTTTTGGTGATGATGCTAACGTGGCTTGGCGTGGATTGAGCGCCGTCGGTGCTCTCCGTGCCGCCATGCTTGGTGTTTTTGTTGGTATGTTTCCTCTTCTCGAGTTTAAGCGAGGACCTCGGGTAAGTGTTCTTTCTTCATTCCCTTCTCTCTGCTCCTCACTGGATTTCTTTCTTTGGTGATGGAATTATCTTAAGTAGCACTGAGGATCTTTTCTAGGTTCCTCTTCTTATAAAAATTACTTGTGACTTATGGTTCGATTGGATTCAGTTAATGAACCCTTGTATTTCCATTTATACAAGAGGCTTAACCTTGCTCTAGATCAATGCACTTCAGTAAAGTTACTGGCCGTGGTTAGTATAGTGGCTCACGGCTTGTGACTTCTATGATGTGGTTGGATTAATATGATTGATGGTCCTATCATGCTAGTTATAGTTTTACTTAACCATGCTGTCTAATTCATGATTGGTAATGGATTTAATTGTATACTTGTGTTGACAGTAAAGCAAATAAAATAAGATTACTGGATGAATTGCTGGAGAATTGATTTTTCTTCTAAATGAGGATGCTCTGCAAGTATAATTTGCATAATCTATTATTACTCTCAAGATGGTAGTGAAGTGTTCACATGATTCTTAGAATTCTAGCCTAAGAAAATGATTTAAACTGAACTGCTTATTATACATGTTGATTAGCCAGTGTGAAAGATTGTTCTAATGGCTTCTGATGCCCTGGATGTTGTTGTGGTGCCTCTAGTGCTGGAGTGTGCACAGAGATGGATCAGTTAGCCTGATCTGCAGCTGTGAATTATTGCCTAGATTCTTTTCTGACTAAATTTCTAGTCCAATGCTAAGGATGCAAAAGTCTGAGGCTTGGATTCCTTTTAAAGAGAACACTGTGGTTGCCTTGTTCTAGCTCTAGGATGTAATTAGCATAGCAACTCTATGCTTACTGAGAGATCATTCTCCAAATGATTTTCTTGCTTAGAATGATAAGAACAAATACCAATATGGATCTAGTAGTTAACCTGATGCTGGTAGTGTGGATAAATGATTTGGTATTGTGACTGATGTGAATTGACTGGATGAGAACTTATGATTTAAACGCAAATGATGCATGGTCTAAGGCTAAATAACTCTGGGATGAATTTTACATGGTTTTCTATGTGGATCTGAGAGTTTTCACCTACCTAAACCATCTCATAGGTACATGGTTAAGATCAGATGCTATGGTTGGTTTTGGTGATGGAATTTCTTTACCTGTTGGTTGCTTATTCATTTACTTGAGATAATTTTGGATGCAAACTAATAACTTGGAAATTCCTGGCCAATGTGGCAAGAGACTGAGAAAAGATTTTATTTAAGAACAGATACTAAGATTTAGGAAACTTTGTATGTCGCTATGATGATTTTGCAAAGCAACACTTTACAATTCTGAGAGTACCACTCGACCTAATCCTCCTAGATATATTCTAGTTGAAGGGTAGGTGGATTTGGTTGCTATGTGTTATTATTTCCCTTACTCTCCAAGATGTCATTGCAAAAATGAAATAAGAACTACTGCTACAAGATCTAGATATACTTCCATCTACCATGTTGTTTGTAGTGTGGACAGTTGAGGTGGTACTGAGAGCTTGTGAAATGACTGAATCTGCTACTATTGCTCCTCGTCACTCTCCTTTTGCTATCTAGTTCCTCCTGGATCTGTTGTGGCCTTGATGGGATATTACCAATCCATCTTCTCCTTTTATACTCCTCCTCCTTCTTGATCTTCTCTTCCTCTATCCTTGATCTATCTTTTCTACTAGTGATATTGTACTACTTCTATTTGGGTGCTCGTGAGAGCTATGGTGGTGAACTCTATTGTATACTATTAGTGAACTAGATGAACTGGTGTTGATGTGTCGGTGGTGGAGGGAAGAGTAGTGAGTTAACAGCTTTGCTGCGGCTGTTCTGGCTCTTTTATATTCTTGGTCCTTTCTCTGCTATGTGGACAACCCATCATTTGCATGCATGTGAGCGCACTTCCCAGGTGCAAGTTTCCCCTTGGGTGCAAGTTTCCACAAGTGGAGACTTGGTGTTGTGGATGTGCTTCAGCTGAGATGGCAGCATTATCCCTGTGTTGATACTTTTCTTTTGCTACCAAGTGCAATTTGCCCCTAATGTCGGTGAAGCTGTGCTGAGGTAAATGATGCACTGATAAGAACAGATTTACTCAATGGTGGAACTTTCCCCAATATTTCTGTCAATGATGTTGGACTGAGACAACTTTTGATAAGAATAGATACCACTATTTGGTGAAACTTGCCCCTTTTATGATTGGCTCAGTGATGAAATGGTTACAGTGCATTACACTGTTCATTCTGAGAGCAATCCCCTTTTTCACACTTACTGTTTTATTTTTGGTTTGTGTTTTGCAGAGACAAAAGGATAACAGGAAAAGAGGATACCAGAGATGAATAGGAAATTGAGTTTAGAAATAGTTTTAGGTTTTTGCTTTATTCTTTTGTAATTTACCCTTTTATTTATTTCGGTAAGGTGTAAAGCATTGTAATTTTAATATAATTGTAATAAATAAATTCTTTCTATTCTTAGTACTTGTAATTTTCTTTATCCATTTTGTAAACTTTGGATTATTCTAATCGTAACAAAGAAAATGCTTTATTTTATTTCCTTGATAGATTGTACTATTTACTAATTGTTGTACCTCTTATATAATTTTAATATTAAATGTTATGGGAATGTAATATTTATTGTTTTTGAAATAATAATTCCAAGTTATTGTGTAATTCAAATTTATTGTGAATATTGTGATATCTATTTGTTTATTCAAGAATTTACCATTCGAATTCTATTATTAATTCTTTTTCAATTTACTTTTGAATTAGAATAAAATATTTGAATATTCAATTCAAACTGCTTTCCCTCAAACATGAGCATTCAGTAGAGGTCATGTCAAAATCCGTCGCACTTGCCCTATTGTTTCCTTTAGGACAAGAGAGATCTTGATCCCTCTATAGGTCTTTTTGTTTTGCGTGAAAATTCCCCGGATTTTTCTTATGCATGAATGAAATGCACACACATGTGTCCTGTCTATTTCTAGCTTCTAATCCTGGGATGTTACAGACTCCCCCCCTTAAATTAAACTTCGTCCTCGAAGTTCGTATACTCTCACGATTTGGAATGAGGAATTTAGTTATATTAGTTACGACATTTCTCAACTCCAGGGTAACCTCAAACGGGAATAATTGTAGTATCCCATATCCATATCTTTTTCTTGAATACTCATCATGCCTGACAATCTCCAACTTGTTGTCTCCAATACCCCAAAGTTCCATTTTCTATCATCCCTCAGGATATGTCCTTATTATAGGATGTATGTTAAAACGGAGTTCCTCAATGGTGACATTGATGAATAGTTGTATATGGTACAACCCAAAGGTTTTGTCAATCCTAAATATGCTAACAATGTATGAAAACTTCAATGATCCATTTATGGATTAAAGCAAGCATCCCGAAGTTGGAATCAATGTTTTGATAAGGTAAGCAAAAGTTTTGGATTTATACAAACTTATGGAGAAGCTTGTATTTACAAGAAAGTGAGTGGGACCTCTGTAGCATTCCTAGTACTATATGTAGATGACATATTGTTGATTGCAAATGATATAGAACTTAAAAGTGTCAAAGACTACTTGAATAATAGTTTTTCAATGAATGATCTTGGCAAAGCTGCATAAATATTAGGCATCCAGATTTATAGAGATAGATCAAGATGCTTAATAGAGCTTTCAGAAAGTACATATTTGGACAAGGTTCTAAAGAAGTTCGGAATGGAAGATAGCAAGAAAGTGTTCTTGACCATGTTGCCCAATACGACCTTAAGTAAGACTCAAAGTCCCGTTATAGCAGAAGATAGAGAGAGGATGAGTAAGACTCCCTATGCCTCAGCCATAGGATCTATCATGTATGCCATGCTGTGTACAAGACCAGATATTGCATATGCTGTTAGTTTGACTAGCAGATATCAAAGTGATCCAGGAGTAGATCACTGGAGTGGTAAAAATATCCTAAAGTACTTGAGAAGAACTAAGGATATGGTTCTTTCTTATGGAGGTGAAGAATAGATTATTGTTAACGGTTACACCGATGCTAGTTGGAACACCGATCCGGATGATTCTAAATCACAATGTGGATACGTATTTACTTTCAATGGTACAGCAGTGAGGTGGAGGAGTGCTAAGCAATGCGTTGTGGCGAGATCTTCAACTGAATCGAAATACATAGCTTCTTAGGAGGCTTCATAAGAGGCGATGTGGATGAAAGAGTTCATTACGGAGCTTGGTGTGGTTACTAATGCGTTGGACCCAATCGCTATCTACTGTGATAACATGGGTGCAATAGCCAATGCGCAGGAGCCAAGATGTAGCATCCCAATTGTCTAACAATTGTAATGCTACTTGGTCTAGTAATATAATGGCTACTTCAAATATATAATTGTTGCATCATAATTATATCATGCTCATGTCATCATGCCACCTTGCATTTGAGCATCATATAAAACCCCTTTTTGTTTGGTTCTTATCTCATATGCATTGTTAATTGTATTTGCCTCTTGATATTGTATTTGGTTCTTGATATATTGTTTAATGCCCAAGTTGAGTTGGGGGCATATCTTTTATTCAACTCCACCACCTTTTATTTCACCACCTTATAATTCCACCATCCAACTAAATATGAGCTTGGCACTTATTGGTTTTACCTCTAGCTCATGTGGGTTGGAATGGATCCAATTCTTTTCCACATGCTCTCATCTTAGCATCATGTTGTTTTCACATTATTGATATATGAGAGCCACATGGCCACCCTTGCATGCCTTGTGAGTGGAACCCTATTTCTAGCTTCCATATGTGTTGTTTTGGGGTTATCATCATGTTGGGATATTTTGTGGGCTTATTAAATACCTAGTGGCATATACACACTAGCAAGTCCCATTGTATTTTAAATATGGTTATCTCCAACTACTCCACATGGGGCATCCTTCCACTTCTTTTGCTTGGCTTCGATTCCAATTTTGGAATGCATAATAATAATGCCATGTTAATATTATTGTTCTCACAAAAATAAACATGGCAATAAATATTTTGCATGGGCCATGCAAGTGCCACCTTTTCTAGTATTTGGTTTTTATTTGAATCTTGAGTGGATCATCATTTCTCTCTCTCTCTCTATCTCTATCCTTTCTTTTGGCTTGATCTATTTGATCTTGCTTAAACCCTAGCTTCACATCCCTCTCTTTTTCTTGACTTGATCTTGTTGGAGCTTGTCTAGAGCATGCTTGATCTTGGCATAAAGGACCACTCCATCTATCTATCTCTCTAAACCCTAAACCATCACCTACCCATCTAACCATACCCCATCCTCTCTAACCATACCCCCCATCTAAGCTAAACCCTAACCCTAGCATGTTACACCACCTCTCTCTCTCTCGGCCTCTCTCTCCTCTCTCACCACATGGTATCCTGGCCCCACCCAGCTAGCCCACCTGACCACCCCAACCCTAGCTACCCCAAACCAAACCCTACCCGAGCCTAGCTCACCCGAGGCTCCCCCAAAAACCCTAACCCGAGCCTACCCTCTCCCTCTCTTCTCTCTTGGCCCCCTAGCCCGGCCTTTCTCTCCTGCCTTGTGGCACTTCTCCACGGCACCTGCCCCAATTCTGAGACCTACCACTCGACCTAATCCCTCGGCCTCCCATTCTCGCCACCCTCAGATCCGCTGCTACTCTACTACCACCCTCCTCCCTCTCGCTTCCCCAGATCTCGCACACCTGGCTCGCCTCTCCCTCCCACCACCTTCTTCACAAGACGATCGCTGGTGTCGAGGAAGGCCGTGGAGCTCCCCCTCGTCACCTTGCACTATTTCACCAGAGGAGCACCAGAGCCACAGACAAGTGCAGCCCGACGCTAACCCTAGCTCCTGTGGACCGTTGAGGTGCATCGAGCCGCGCTTCGAGTCAAATGACTGAATCAGCTACCATTGCAAAATTGAGCCACTTAACCCCCTGGACATGCCCGCCTACGCTATGCACAGCCCTATTGCGCCCGGACATTCAGGTGTACCCTCGAATTGCACCGGTAATGGCAGCGCTGCTTCCTCCCGGCGCGCGCCAAGACCCCATCTGAGCCCCAACCCCTTGCTGTCCGCAAGCCCAACCCACGGGGGTAGCTCATCTCGCGCCTGACTAGGTCCCGGATCGATCCCCACCCTTGTTTGTAGCACCGATCGTCGCGGTATGACATTTTCTTGATGCGTCGAGCGCCCTTTTAGCCCTTTATCGCATTTTTGTTGCTTTTGTTGCTCAACCTCATTGTCGGTCTCTGGCATGTTACAAAAAGGTGCACACTTTTCGTTTTCCATCCTTGCTTGATCCCCGCCGATGTAGCGTGGCATCCCTTGCTATTAGCGGCCGGTGGAATTAAGCTTATCTTGGTAACCCCACGTCATTCGGTGGGGCTAGAGATAGCTGCGGTGACGAAGTTTTTCTGGCGGCGTGTGACCCGATTCAGCGGTGGCCACTTGTGTCATTGGCGTTGGCAACAGATGCGTACCAGAAGTGAGAAAAGTTTTTCCGGTTCTGCTTTAAATCATCCTCCAGGCGGCTGCAAGACCTGGCCTTGAAAATTTAACCCTTGGTTGGGGTCCGCCAGGACAAAGCCTCATTAGTAGCCCCGCTCACAAGACTGCCCAGGTCCTGTGATCTATCCTCACATTGCTGCCATGACCGATTTTAGCCAAGCAGCCAAGAAGAACAACAAGGCATCGGGCGCATACCCTCACAGATTTAATTCAAATTCAAAATTTATTTTCTGTTTTTGAATAACTTTCAAAATATAAATCCAAATAATACAAATAATACATGTTTTGAAATCAGAAAAATGTGAGGAATTCAAATATGGCCTTCAAAATATATTTTGGACACTTAAAATTCCAAGTTGATTAAAATTACAATAAAATGCACTTTTTCCTTAATAAATTAATAACTTTTGTTTTATAACTCCAAATTTAACAAATAATATGTCTAAAATGGTTAGCTCGACGAGACCTTTCTGTTTATGCATTCCATGTTTTGTTTTGAAGCATGCATCATATAAATATAAAGGGTACAGCAACTAAAATGGGGATAAAATGAGGCCAAAACTCAATAAAATGGTTTATTCTTGTATTCCACACCTCACCCACGCCATGCTACTTTAATGCCGTGCAAATTGTGCATCATTCATCATGGCATGATTGTTTGCTTGTCGCATTTAATTCATATGCTTGCGCACTTTATTTATGTTGGCCCTTGTTTGTTTGGTTCTTCTTCAATAGACGCCGAAAGGATATATCAAGAGACCCAGGAGCACTACCCAGATCCTTCTCTCGCTTCAACTGAGCTTCCAGGCAAGCACTACCACATGCTTGCATACATATAGTACCTATTGCCTCTATCTTATTCTTGCATCATTGAGTCGCGATTGCATTAAATTGAATCCCAATATTGCATAGCCTTTACTTTTAAACCCCACCGAAGCTTGTTCCTCCATCCCATGAGCCCTTACTACAGGAGTTGCTTGAGCCATGCGAGTCGTAGAACAGCATGTGTAGGGTATGTGAGTGTCTGATGGATAATGAGGTACCTAAATAACTTAACCTGAGTAGTAATGGGATAAGTAATGAAAGTGGCACTGTGAGCCATAATTGCTATTTGGTTTTTAGGCTCACTTGTGTCCCAGAGGACCCAGTACTTGATTCCTGTTCCTTGAATATTCGCTATCCATCCATCCGGAGGCTTATGAACCCCCGAGCGAGCTTGATTCATTCTTATTTCTTGGGGCCACAAACTAGTTTGGGGTTTTATTTACTATTCTCAGACTTATGCCATGCTTTACTGCTTTATTTAAATTGTGCGGTGATGCACACTGTATCGCTTAGGAAAGCGAGTGTTCCAAGGTGTCGACAAGCCCACCACATTTTCGGTTCCCAGCCGTTCACAGCCATTACGCAAACCTTGAGTCCGTCTTTAGTCGCTTAACTTCATGGGTAGCTTAATGGGGTGGCCCCTGAAATATTTCTGAATCCTGTAATTGCTTTGTCGTGGATCGCCTGTTGGGTTTTGATTTGGTTTTCCAAGGTATATCGAGTGTGTTGTTATTTGTGCACCCTTCGGTAAAACTTTCAAAGCCGTGTCCATGGTTATGGGCGACTTGGAGCACGGTTCCGATCATAGACAAGCATAACTAAAGTACCGCTTTTAATTTGACTAAGTAATCGACTAGTAAATAGTGCAACACTCATGGAATGGTTAATAAACTGCCAATGATGGGTTGTTATCCTCTTCCTCGCTTGCAGCGAGGAGGAGGATGGATCTGTTAAGATTATTGTTATAACTGTTGTTAATTTACGGACATCCGCCTATCTCTGGTTAGGCGGATGGTTAGTAGTATCTATAGAATTGTTAGGGTTTATCTTTTGCTGCAATTGCGTCACCCTGTGTTGTGTCCCCTTTAGAGGCATAAAGACTTGCTGAGTACCCCTAGGGTCTCACACAATAAATTATTGTCTGGATGAGCAGGTACACTCGCAAGATGGATACTGGGTGGAAGAGACTCGACGATGTGGGCAACGATCATTCGGTGTAGAGATTCCGAATGGGATCCGTGAGATCTCGGGATGTGCTTATTTATGGGGCATCTTATGCCGATTTGCTTTTTATCCGCATCGATTTTGTCTTCCACTATTGATACTCGATGTTTGATGTATAAGGAGATATCCTAAACTATTATATCTATCTAGGATATTTGGATCTTGCCGTATGGCTGCTATATTTCCTTTCTTTTTAGATGGAATGGCTCGATGTACTATTGTATGGTGGCTTGCATACATACTCATTTGTGTATGTAGTTGATCCTTACGCCGGACACGCCTTCCTTCTTGTCCCGATGTTTGGAAATGGTTGGGACGGCCGAAGGTCTACCTGTGAATGGCATTTGGGCCCCACCGTACTATTTCAACCATTTCTGCTCATCCAGGCTTGTAACTAGGAGCGTAATTCACCGAGGTAGTTACAATTGGTATCAGAGCCATCCCGACCTTCAGGGTCTCAGCCAAATGGTCGTTGTCTATCTAGTAAATATTTTGGTAGTTATGTATACTAGGGAAAAACAAAACGAGAGAGTAGGACTGCTTCCACTTTTCTTCTTACCCACCCACCCACCCTTTTCTGGTAAGGAAGTGTAAAGTTTTCAATTCTCTCCTTAAAATTCAAACTAGGATTCACATGTTCTGGGTTTCCGTAGTACCATAGGTTGTGTGTTTGTGTGTGTGTGTAATTCCTTGTCTATCTGTTGCATCCAAGTTGTTATCTTTATCGGCCTTTTTGGTTATCAACTGTTGGTACATTCCATACCGACAGGCTTTTGCAACCGACGCGATCTATCTGATTCGTTGTATACCGACGCGATCTGTCTTACTCTTTGTTATCCGACGTCATCTTGTTTGGGGTGTTCGTTTCCGTAGTCTCTAATCTTTAGGTTATCTTGAAAAGAAGGTGTTGGGATATGTGTTTTACTTGTTCATGTGCGGAGTAATGATTTGAGTGCGGGATGGTGTCGCGACCATACCACTACTCTTATCATTCGCTCTTGTATATTGAATTGGTAGAGTCACTAATCTTGATTCGTTAAGGGATTTTGCGCATCTATTGGTATTTTAATGCCGAAATTTGTGGAAAATTTTTCTTTGATATATTGTATACCACACTCCTTTCAATGTAAGTGCGATATGCTTAATATCTTCTAGGTGCTTTGAACTTCGTTGATATTTTAATATCATCTTAGTAAATTGTACCCTTTAATCTTGATTAATTCCATCTTGGTACTATTTTGGATTATTATTCTACATCATAGTACTGACTTGTGTTTTATATCAATCACAGGATGGCACCACCACGCCGTTCTGAGGAGGACATCCAACCTGAACTGGGGGCAGCGTTGTCAAGCATCACCAATGCCTTGGCAGCAATGCAGCAATGAAGCCTTTGAAGAAAGTGTCGAGGAATGAGTTTGTTCCGCTACCTCCACCTCCCAAGCGAGGAGACATCAAAAGCTTCCTGAAGTTCAACCCACGCCAGCTTGATGTTTCGATCAACCATGATGCTGATGATTGGTTGCGTGAGATGTCAAAAGGTTGATGACCCGCTGATGTTCGAGCAAGAATGGGTAAAGTGTGCTACTCACCTTAAGGAGATGCAGCTCTGGTGAAAAATTACGAAGGCAAATTCAGCCTCACTTGCGAGCTTTCAAAGAGCGATATCTTCGAAATTGTCATGGAGAGGATGAAGGAAGTGTTTCTCAACCTCAAGTGGCAATGATAATGTCAATACCTACATCAGAACTTCATGAACCTTTCTCGTTATGGTGGCGAGATCTCTGATGACAAGAAGAAGCAAAAGAGGTTCCAAGGGCTCAATGCATCGATTAAATATGCAATTACACATGCAAGGCGGCGCGTCCTTCTAGAACTTGACATCTGACAGCTCGGGAAAGAGGCAAGTAGGCAAGTGTTTGAGGAGTCAAAGAAACACAGCCGTGATGCGAGGCTCTTCAGCTATGTCGCTCCTTCTAAGCGTCGTGGGTTCCTAACACCCCGTCGCTCGGCTCCACAAAGACCTTCAAGCTACGCAGCAAGGCCACCAAACTTCCTCCTTGCTAACCACCACCGGAGGCGCTACAACAGTCCACTACGCTGGTTGCTCCACGTCCACCAGTGCTTGTTACACTTGGAAACACTGGCATCGAAGAACTGTCGATGAAGAACAAGGCTCTTCCCCCACCACCTCCTAGATCTGCGGCAAGCTCTCCTATGGTTCGTGCACCACCACTGCACCACCACCGCTCTCAACATCAACACCAAGCTTGCCCTTTCGTGCCAAACTGTAATCCGCTCAGCTGAGCATGCACCTGGAGTTGTGATGGGTATGCTTCCGTTCAGTCCACCCCGAGTTTTGTTTGATTACGCAGCATTCTTTTGTTTCTCACAAGTTTGCACATGAGAATGAGTTAGCGTTGGATCCTCTTCTTAAGCGGTTGATGGTCCTTTCTCCTGGAGCAAAGATGGCAGCTTCTAAAATCAGCCATGGCAATCAAATTGAGATTGGTGGCTCTTCGTTCTCGGCTTCCTTAATCATTCTGGGCAATTCTGACATTGATATCATCTTGGGCATGGATTGGTTGACAGCAAATGCAGCTGTGATTGATTGTGCTGAACGCTCGGTTTCTCTGAAGATTCCTGAAGGCCATATAGTCTATTCTCCAAGTCTGACTCCTGCTATCCAGCTTTTCTCTTTGGCGGCTCTGAATGATGATGCTATGGAAGCTATTCAGAGTGTTCCGGTGGTCTGTGAGTTTCCAGATGTCTTTCCTGAAGAGTTGCCAGGTATGCCTCCGGATCGTGAGGTTGAGTTTGTAATTGAGCTTGAACCTGGAACGGATCCTATCTCCAAGCGACCTTATAAAATGGGTCCTGCTGAGTTGGCTGAACTCAAACATCAACTTGATGAACAAGAGAAGTTGGGTTTCATTCAACACAGTACTTCGTCTTGGGGTAGCCCAACCCTCTTTGTGAAGAAGCGAGACCAGACTGATAGACTTTGTGTTGACTATCGGGCTCTCAATGCTAAAACCATCAAGAATAAATATCCCCTTCCGCGGATTAATGATCTCTTCGATCAGCTAGCTGGAGCTGTGGTATTCTCTAAGCTTGACTTGAGAAGTGGTTATCACCAAATCAAGATTCGCAAGGAAGATGTTCCTAAAACAGCTTTCACCACCCGCTATGGCCTGTATGAGTACACGGTCATGTCTTTCGGTCTCACCAACGCACCTTCCACCTTCTCGAGGGTCATGAACTCGGTTTTCATGGAGTATCTTGATAAGTTCGTTGTGGTCTATCTGGATGACATCCTAGTCTATTCTAAGTCACAGAAAGAACATGAAGAACACCTTCGGTGTGTCCTAAACAAGCTTCTTGAGAACCGCTTGTATGCAAAGTTCTCCAAGTGTGAGTTTTGGCTGCCTCAAGTAACCTATCTTGGTCACGTCATCTCTGCCAAGGGCATTGCAGTCAACCCGGAAACTGTGAAGACAATTGTTGAATGGCTTCCTCCTGTTAATGTCAAAGAAGTGCGGAGTTTCCTTGGTTTGGCTAGTTATTGCCATCGCTTCGTTCAGAACTTTTCGAAGATAGCGAAGCCTCTTACCGATCTCCTCAAGAAAGGCAAGAAATACCTTTGGACTCCTGCATGTCAAGCAAGCTTTGAGACACTCAAAGAGAAGCTCACTTCCACACCAGTCTTGGTTCCTCCGGATACATCCAAGCCGTTCCAGATATTCTGTGATGCCTCTTTGCATGGATTGGGTGAGGTCCTTATGCAAGAAAAACAAGTTGTTGCTTATGCCTCTCGTCAGTTGAAGACGCATGAGATCAACTATCCTACACATGACCTCGAGCTCGCAGCAGTTGTCTTTGCTTTGAAAGTATGGAGGCACTACTTGCTTGTCAACCGTTGTGAAATCTTTTCTGATCACAAGAGTTTGAAGTATATCTTCACTCAGCCTGATCTCAACCTTCGGCAGAGGAGATGGATTGAAGCAATTAATGATTTTGATTTGACCATCAACTACACTCCGGGCAAAGCTAATGTCATGGCCGATGCTCTCATCCGTAAAGCTTATGTCAACAACCTCATGATGGAAGAACAACAGCCTCTCTTGTGCGAGTAATTCCGTCAGCTCAACCTTGAGATCGTGGAACAAGGGTATCTCCTGAACCTTCTGGCTACTCCTCTCTTGGAAGAAAAGGTTCGCTCCTTTTAGCTCGGTGATCCGTACACAAGAAAGGTCATCTCCAACATCCAGCTTCCGAAGTATGAGTCCTTCCACGTCGATGATCAAGGCACGCTTTTCTTTGAACACCGGATTTTTGTTCCGAACTACCCGGGTTTGAGAGAGCAAGTTCTCAAGGAGGCGCATGATTACATTCTTTCTATCCACAGCGGCACAAAGATGTACATGGACTTGAAAACACAATATTGGTGGCCTGGATTGAAATGATATTGTGCTAAGTATGTCTCGGAGTGTGATGTCTGCCGTAGAGTTAAAGCTATCCATCAGAAACCTTCCGGTCTTCTACAGCCATTGAAACCCCCAGAATGGAAATGGGAGAAAGTAGAGATGGACTTCATCACTGGTTTTCCAAGGTCGCAGAAGGGCAACAATGAAATCTTTGTTGTCATTGACAGGCTTTCTAAAGTGGCTCACTTCTTCCCCGTCAAGGAAACCATTTCTGCAATTCAGTTGGCTGAGCTCTATATCAACAGAATTGTCTCTCTGTATGGGGTTCCGCTTGAGATCAGTTCAGACTGTGGAAGCATTTTCACTTCCAAGTTCTAGGAGAGTTTCCAAAATGCTTTGGGAACAAAGTTGAACTTCAGCACAGCTTACCACCCTCAGTCGCAAGGACAAGTTGAAAGGATCAATCAGATTCTAGAGGATATGCTTCGTGCTTGCGTCATATCTTTTGGCATGAAGTGGGAAGAATGTCTTCCTTATGCTGAATTCTCTTACAACAACAGCTTCCAGAAAAGTCTAAAGATGGCACCATTTGAGGCTCTCTATGGTCGCAAATGCAGAACTCCGATTGGTTGGTGGTGGTGCGGTGAAAGGATCTTGTTTGGCCGACATTTGTGACTCAAGCGGGCGAAGGTTCACATCATTCTTGAAAATCTGAGGATTGCTCAAAGTCGCCGGAAGAGCAATTATGACAGAAGCACCTAACATGGAGTATGTCCCTGGTGATCTCGTTTACCTTCGTGTCACTCCCATGAGAGGCACGCACCGCTTTGGTATCAAAGGGAAGCTGGCTCCTAGATACATCGGTCCCTTCAAAATACGTGGAATAATAGGAGAAGTTGCTTATGCTCTTGAGCTCCCAGAAAAACTCAAGGTCCATGATGTTTTCCACATCTCTCAGCTCAAGAAGTGCTTCAAGGATCCCGGCAGGACCGTGGATCACGAGCTTATCAATCTCCAAGAAGACTGTCTTATCAGGAACACCCCACAAAAATCCTTGAAGTCGCAGAAAGGAGGACTCGCAACAAGTCCATCAAGTTCTGCAAGGTGCAGTGGTCGCACCATTCCGTTGATGAAGCCACTTGGGAACGTGAATATGAGCTCCGTGCCAAGTATCCTACCCTGTTTGAGTCTTCTTTTTCTTCCTAGAATCTCGGGGCGAGATTCCTGTTTAGTGGGGGAGAGTTGTAGAATCCCAATTGTCTAACAATTGTAATGCTACTTGGTCTAGTAATATAATGGCTACTTCAAATATATAATTGTTGCATCATAATTATATCATGCTCATGTCATCATGCCACCTTGCATTTGAGCATCATATAAAACCCCTTTTTGTTTGGTTCTTATCTCATATGCATTGTTAATTGTATTTGCCTCTTGATATTGTATTTGGTTCTTGATATATTGTTTAATGCCCAAGTTGAGTTGGGGGCATATCTTTTATTCAACTCCACCACCTTTTCTTTCACCACCTTATAATTCCACCATCCAACTAAATATGAGCTTGGCAATTATTGGTTTTACCTCTAGCTCATGTGGGTTGGAATGGATCCAATTCTTTTCCACATGCTCTCATCTTAGCATCATGTTGTTTTCACATTATTGATATATGAGAGCCACATGGCCACCCTTGCATGCCTTGTGAGTGGAACCCTATTTCTAGCTTCCATATGTGTTGTTTTGGGGTTATCATCATGTTGGGATATTTTGTGGGCTTATTAAATACCTAGTGGCATATACACACTAGCAAGTCCCATTGTATTTTAAATATGGTTATCTCCAACTACTCCACATGGGGCATCCTTCCACTTCTTTTGCTTGGCTTTGATTCCAATTTTGGAATGCATAATAATAATGCCATGTTAATATTATTGTTCTCACAAAAATAAACATGGCAATAAATATTTTGCATGGGCCATGCAAGTGCCACCTTTTCTAGTATTTGGTTTTTATTTGAATCTTGACTGGATCATCATTTCTCTCTCTCTCTCTATCTTTATCCTTTCTTTTGGCTTGATCTATTTGATCTTGCTTAAACCCTAGCTTCACATCCCTCTCTTTTTCTTGACCTGATCTTGTTGGAGCTTGTCTAGAGCATGCTTGATCTTGGCATAAAGGACCACTCCATATATCTCTCTAAACCCTAAACCATCACCTACCCATCTAACCATACCCCATCCTCTCTAACCATACCCCCCATCTAAGCTAAACCCTAACCCTAGCATGTTACACCACCTCTCTCTCTCGGCCTCTCTCCTCTCTCACCACATGGCCCCACCCAGCTAGCCCACCTGACCACCCCAACCCTAGCTACCCCAAACCAAACCCTACCCGAGCCTAGCTCACCCGAGGCTCCCCCAAAAACCCTAACCCGAGCCTACCCTCTCTCCCTCTCTTCTCTCCCTGTCTTGTGGCCCACTAGCCCGAGCCTGCCCTGCCTCCTTGGCCTCGCCCTTGGGTCCCACCTGGAAGCCACCCCCCTGCCTGCCCTGCCCCTGCCCGATCGAGCACATGCTCGAGGAGAGGCAGAAAAGGCCGAGGCCACCTTTTTCCTCCACCACTTCTCCACGGCACCTCCCCCTCTCTCTGCTACCTACCACCATCCCCGGCTCCTCTCTGCCTCCCCCAGATCCGCCCAGAGCGCCTACCGCTCCTCCCCTCCCTCTCCACCACCGACCTCTCTCTCTCGCCGGCCACCGTCGGTCTCCTTCGATCCCCCTCTTCCAGCCGGTGGAGTGACGATCACTGGTGTCGAGGAAGGCCGTGGAGCTCCCCTACGTCACCCTATACACGGGCCAGAGCGGGAGGAGCACCAGCCCGGCAGTAGCGAGCCCGACGTCAAACCCTAACCCGGTCCGTCTGCGTCGGCCGATCCCTCGCCTCGAGCCGAACCGACCACGCCGACAGCCCCACGGTGAGCCACTTAACCCCTGGACATGCCCGCCTCGCCATACCGCCTAGATCCGCGGACGTTGGTCAGACACCCTCGGTGCCAAGCGGCTGCCGCTGCTTCGCTCAGCGCGCGCAAGACCCCATCTAGGCCCCAACCCCTTGCTGTCACCAAGCCAGGCCACATGATGGCTCCGCCTCCATGGCCGAGCCCTAGGTCCCACGATCGATCCCCCACCCCGCACTGTCGCGCAATCCGTCAGCGGTCTGCAGAAAGAACAAGATGAATCGGCCCTTTGCGCATACCCCTGCGCATTTTGTTGCTCAACCGCGCTCCCTCACGACCACATGTCGGTCTCTCTGGCATTTTTACAAAAAGGTTCCTGCACTCTGTTTTCCATCAACCCGCAGTCCCCCGCCGTGCCACGTGGCAGCCCCGCACTCGCCCACTGGCGTGTGGGTCCGCGTGTCTTGTGACCCCTTTGTCATTATTTGGGGCTAGGATAGCTTCTTGATGACGAAGTTTTTCCTGAGCGTGTGACCTGGGTCAGTGATGGCCCACTTGTCATTGACGTTGGCTAGATCTGTGCAAGTGAGAAAAGTTTTGTCTATTCTGTTTTAATTCAAATCTTTTCAAATTTAATTCAAATTCAAAATTTATTTTACATTTTGAATAACTTTCAAAATATAAATCCAAATAATACAAATAATATATGTTTTGAAATCAGAAAAATGTGAAGAATTCAAATATGGCCTTCAAAATATATTTTGGACACTTAAAATCCCAAGTTGGTTAAAATTACAATAAAATGCCCTTTTTCCTTAATAAATTAATAACTTTTGTTTTATAACTCCAAATTTAACAAATAATATGTCTAAAATGATTAGCTCGACGAGACCTTTCTGTTTATGCATTCCTTGTTCTGTTTTGAAGCATGCATCATATAAATATAATGTGTACAGCAACTAATATGAGGATAAAATGGGGCCAAAACTCAATTAAATGTTTTATTCTTGTATTCCACACCTCACCCATGCCATGCTACTTTATTGCCATGCAAATTGTGCATCATTCATCATGGCATGATTGTTTGCTTGTCGCATCTAATTCATATGCTTGCGCACTTTATTTATGTTGGCCCTTGTTTGTTTGGTTCTTCTTGAATAGGCGGCAGGGATATATCAAGAGAACCAGCACTAGATCCATCCCTTGCTTCAATCGAGCTGCCAGCAAGCACTACCACATGCTTGCATACATATAGTACCTATTGCCTCTATCTTATTCTTGCATCATTGAGTCGCGTTGCATTAATCAATCCCAAGTATTGCATAGCCTTTACTTTTAAACCCCACCGAAGCTTGTTCCTCCATCCCATGAGCCATTACTACAGGAGTTGTTTGAGCCATGCGAGTCGTAGAACAGCATGTGTAGGGTATGTGAGTGTCTGATGGATAACGAGGTACCTATACAACTTAACCTGAGTAGTAATGGGATAACTAATGAAAGTGGCATCGGTGAGCCATATTCGCTATTTGGTTTTTCAGGCTCACTTGTGTCCCGTAAGACCCCGAGTACTTGATTCCTGCTCCAAGAATATTCGCGCTATCCACATCCGGGAGGCTTATGAAGCCCCCTGAGCCAGAGCTTGATTCATTCTTATTAATTGGGGCCACAAACTAGTTTGAGGTTTTATTTACTATCCTGTACTTATGTCATGCTTTACTGTTTTATTTAAAATTGTGCGCAGTCATCGCTTTTGGAAAGCGGAGTGTTTTGGCGGTATCGACAAGCCCACACTTTCGGGTTCCTAGCCGTTCGTGCCCAGCCAAACCTTGAGTCCGTCTCGAGTCGGCTAACTCCGCTATGGTAGCTTAATGGGTGGCCCCTGAAATATTCTGAATCCTGTGATCGCTTTGTCGTGGCCTCGTTGGGTTTTGATTTGGTTTTTCCGAGGTTGATCGAGTGTGTTGCTATTTGTGCACCTCAGGTAAAACTTTCAAAGCCGTGTCCGCGTTATGGACGACTTGGAGCAGTTTCTCGATCATACACAAGACTAACTAATGTACCGCTTTTAATTTGACTAGACTTGGTACCTGACTATTAAATTGTACAACACTCTTGTCATGTTTAATAAAACTGCCAACCGATGGGGGTTGTTGTCTTCCTCCTCGATGGCGAGGAGGAGGATGGATCTGTGGATATTACGTTTTTACTGTTATAATCAAGTTTATTATTCGATCATCCGTCTATCTCTGGTTAGGCGGATGGTTAGCGAGTATCTATAGACTTGTTAGGGTTTATCTTTTGCTGCAATTGCGTCACCCCAGGTTGTGTCCCCTTTAGAGGCATAAAGACTTGCTGAGTACCCCTAGGGTCTCACACGATAAATTCTTGGTTCAGATGAACAGGTACACTCGCAAGATGGATACTGGGTGGAGGAGACGGACGATGTGGGCAACGATCATTCGGTGTAGAGATTCCGGGAACGGGGATCCGTGAGATCTGTGGGCGGGATGTGCTTATTTATGGGGCATCTTATGCCGATTTGCTTCTTATCCGTACTCGGATTTTGTCTTCCACTTCCGCTTGATACTCTGATGTTTGATGTATGAGGAGATATCCTAAACTATTAAATCTATCTAGGATATTTGGATCTTGTCGTATGGCGTTGCTATATTTCCTTTCTTTTTAGATGGAATGGCTCTGATGTACTATTGTATGGTGGCTTGCATACATACTCATTTGTGTATGTAGTTGATCCCTTCGCCTGCCGATTACGCCGCCCGTTCTTGTCCCGATGCTTGGAAATGGTTGGGACGGCCGAAAGGTCTACCTGTGAGTGGCATTTGGGCCCCACCGTACTATTTCAACCATTTCTGCTCATCCTAAACAAGCTTCGTGAGAACCGCCTGTATGCAAAGTTCTCCAAGTGTGAGTTTTGGCTGCCTCAAGTAACCTATCTTGGTCACGTCATCTCTGCCAAGGGCATTGTAGTCAACCCGGAAACTGTGAAGACAATTGTTGAATGGCTTCCTCCTGTTAATGTCAAAGAAGTGCGGAGTTTCCTTGGTTTGGCTAGTTATTGCCGTCGCTTCGTTCAGAACTTTTCGAAGATAGCGAAGCCTCTTACCGATCTCCTCAAGAAAGGCAAGAAATACCTTTGGACTCCTGCATGTCAAGCAAGCTTTGAGACACTCAAAGAGAATCTCACTTCCACACCAGTCTTGGTTCCTCCGGATACATCCAAGCCGTTCCAGATATTCTGTGATGCCTCTTTGCATGGATTGGGTGCGGTCCTTATGCAAGAAAAACAAGTTGTTGCTTATGCCTCTCGTCAGTTGAAGACGCATGAGATCAACTATCCTACACATGACCTCGAGCTCGCAGCAGTTGTCTTTGCTTTGAAAGTATGGAGGCACTACTTGCTTGGCAACCGTTGTGAAATCTTTTCTGATCACAAGAGTTTGAAGTATATCTTCACTCAGCCTGATCTCAACCTTCGGCAGAGGAGATGGATTGAAGCAATCAATGATTTTGATTTGACCATCAACTACACTCCGGGCAAAGCTAATGTCATGGCCGATGCTCTCAGTCGTAAAGCTTATGTCAACAACCTCATGATGGAAGAACAACAGCCTCTCTTATGTGAGGAATTCCGTTAGCTCAACCTTGAGATCGTGGAACAAGGGTATCTCCTGAACCTTCTGGCTACTCCTCTCTTGGAAGAAAAGGTTCGCTCCTTTCAGCTCGGTGATCCGTACACAAGAAAGGTCATCTCCAACATCCAGCTTCCGAAGTATGAGTCCTTCCACGTCGATGATCAAGGCACGCTTTTCTTTGAACACCGGATGTTTGTTCCGAACTACCCGGGTTTGAGAGAGCAAGTTCTCAAGGAGGCGCATGATTCTGTTCTTTCTATCCACCCTGGCAGCACAAAGATGTACATGGACTTGAAAACACAATATTGGTGGCCTGGATTGAAACGATATTGTGCTAAGTATGTCTCGGAGTGTGATGTCTGCCGCAGAGTTAAAGCTGTCCATCAGAAACCTTCCGGTCTTCTACAGCCATTGAAACCCCCGGAATGGAAATGGGAGAAAGTAGAGATGGACTTCATCACTGGTTTTCCAAGGTCGCAGAAGGGCAACAATGCAATCTTTGTTGTCATTGACAGGCTTTCTAAAGTGGCTCACTTCTTCCCCGTCAAGGAAACCATTTCTGCAATTCAGTTGGCTGAGCTCTATATCAACAGAATTGTCTCTCTGTATGGGGTTCCACTTGAGATCAGTTCAGACCGTGGAAGCATCTTCACTTCCAAGTTCTGGGAGAGTTTCCAAAATGCTTTGGGAACAAAGTTGAACTTCAGCACAGCTTACCACCCTCAGTCGCAAGGACAAGTTGAAAGGATCAATCAGATTCTGGAGGATATGCTTCGTGCTTGCGTCATCTCTTTTGGCATGAAGTGGGAAGAATGTCTTCCTTATGCTGAATTCTCTTACAACAACAGCTTCCAGAAAAGTCTAAAGATGGCACCATTTGAGGCTCTCTATGGTCGCAAATGCAGAACTCCGATTGGTTGGTCGGGTGCAGGTGAAAGGATCTTGTTTGGCCCTGACATTGTGACTCAAGCGGAGCAGAAGGTTCACATCATTCTTGAAAATCTGAGGATTGCTCAAAGTCGCCAGAAGAGCAATTATGACAGGAAGCACACGGACATGGAGTATGTCCCTGGTGATCTCGTTTACCTTCGTGTCACTCCCATGAGAGGCACGCACCGCTTTGGTATCAAAGGGAAGCTGGCTCCTAGATACATCGGTCCCTTCAAAATACGTGGAAGAAGAGGAGAAGTTGCTTATGCTCTTGAGCTCCCGGAAAAACTCAAGGTCCATGATGTTTTCCACATCTCTCAGCTCAAGAAGTGCTTCAAGGATCCCGGCAGGACCGTGGATCACGAGCTTATCAATCTCCAAGAAGACTGTCTTATCAGGAACACCCCACAAAAATCCTTGAAGTCGCAGAAAGGAGGACTCGCAACAAGTCCATCAAGTTCTGCAAGGTGCAGTGGTCGCACCATTCCATTGATGAAGCCACTTGGGAACGTGAAGATGAGCTCCGTGCCAAGTATCCTACCCTGTTTGAGTCTTCTTTTTCTTCCTAGAATCTCGGGGCGAGATTCCTGTTTAGTGGGGGAGAGTTGTAGCATCCCAATTGTCTAACAATTGTAATGCTACTTGGTCTAGTAATATAATGGCTACTTCAAATATATAATTGTTGCATCATAATTATATCATGCTCATGTCATCATGCCACCTTGCATTTGAGCATCATATAAAACCCCTTTTTGTTTGGTTCTTATCTCATATGCATTGTTAATTGTATTTGCCTCTTGATATTGTATTTGGTTCTTGATATATTGTTTAATGCCCAAGTTGAGTTGGGGGCATATCTTTTATTCAACTCCACCACCTTTTATTTCACCACCTTATAATTCCACCATCCAACTAAATATGAGCTTGGCACTTATTGGTTTTACCTCTAGCTCATGTGGGTTGGAATGGATCCAATTCTTTTCCACATGCTCTCATCTTAGCATCATGTTGTTTTCACATTATTGATATATGAGAGACACATGGCCACCCTTGCATGCCTTGTGAGTGGAACCCTATTTCTAGCTTCCATATGTGTTGTTTTGGGGTTATCATCATGTTGGGATATTTTGTGGGCTTATTAAATACCTAGTGGCATATACACACTAGCAAGTCCCATTGTATTTTAAATATGGTTATCTCCAACTACTCCACATGGGGCATCCTTCCACTTCTTTTGCTTGGCTTCGATTCCAATTTTGGAATGCATAATAATAATCCCATGTTAATATTATTGTTCTCACAAAAATAAACATGGCAATAAATATTTTGCATGGGCCATGCAAGTGCCACCTTTTCTAGTATTTGGTTTTTATTTGAATCTTGAGTGGATCATCATTTCTCTCTCTCTCTATCTCTATCCTTTCTTTTGGCTTGATCTATTTGATCTTGCTTAAACCCTAGCTTCACATCCCTCTCTTTTTCTTGACTTGATCTTGTTGGAGCTTGTCTAGAGCATGCTTGATCTTGGCATAAAGGACCACTCCATCTATCTCTCTCTCTAAACCCTAAACCATCACCTACCCATCTAACCATACCCCATCCTCTCTAACCATACCCCCCATCTAAGCTAAACCCTAACCCTAGCATGTTACACCACCTCTCTCTCTCTCGGCCTCTCTCTCCTCTCTCACCACATGGTCCCCTGGCCCCACCCAGCTAGCCCACCTGACCACCCCAACCCTAGCTACCCCAAACCAAACCCTACCCGAGCCTAGCTCACCCGAGGCTCCCCCAAAAACCCTAACCCGAGCCTACCCTCTCTCCCTCTCTTCTCTCCCTGCCTTGTGGCCCCCTAGCCCGAGCCTGCCCTGCCTCCTTGGCCTCGCCCTCTGGTCCCACCTGGAAGCCACCCCCCCTGCCTGCCCTACCCCTGCCCGACCGAGCACATGCTCGAGGAGAGGCAGAAAAGGCCGAGGCCACCTTTTTCCTCCACCACTTCTCCACGGCACCTCCCCCTCTCTCTGCTACCTACCACCATCCCCGGCTCCTCTCTGCCTCCCCCAGATCCGCCCAGAGCGCCTGCCGCTCCTCCCCTCCCTCTCCACCACCGACCTCTCTCTCTCGCCGGCCACCGTCGGTCTCTTCCGATCCCCCTCTTCCAGCCGGTGGAGTGACGATCGCTGGTGTCAAGGAAGGCCGTGGAGCTCCCCTACGTCACCCTGTACACGGAGCCGAGCAGGAGGAGCACCAGAGCACCGGTACCAGCGCGAGCCCGACGTCCAAACCCTAGCTTCGTCCCGCCGTGACGCCGATCCCCTCGCCTCGAGCCGACCCGACGACAGCCCCACGGTGAGCCACTTAACCCCCGGACATGCCCGCCTCGCCGTACCGCCCTAGATCCACGGACGTTCTGTCAGACACCCTCGGTGCAGAGCGGCGCCCGCGCTTCGCTCGCGCAAGCGCAAGAAGACCCCATCTAGGCCCCAACCCCTTGCTGTCACCATGCCCAGTCCTCCGCAGTGTCTCCGCCTCAGCGGGCGATACCTAGGTCCCAGGATAGATCCCCCACCCCATACTGTCACAAGACCGATCCATCACATGGCGAAGAAGAACAACAGTGCATCGGCGCCCTTTTCGCATACCCTCGCATTTTTGTTGCTCAACCCGCGCTCCCCTCTGACCCCACATGTCGGTCTCTCTGGCATTTTTACAAAAAGGTTCCTGCACTCTGTTTTCCATCAACCCGCAGTCCCCCGCCATGCCGTGTGGCAGCCCCGCACTCGCCCACTGGCGTGTGGGTCCGCTTGTGCCGTGACCCCACCTGTCATTCGCTGGGGCTAGGATAGCTTGCGGTGACAGAAGTTTTTCCTGAGCGCGTGTGACCCAGTCAGCAGTGGCCCACTTGTCATTGACGTTGGCTAGATCTGTGCAAGTGAGAAAAGTTTCTGTCTATTCTGTTTTAATTCAAATCTTTTCAAATTTAATTCAAATTCAAAATTTATTTTCTGTTTTTGAATAACTTTCAAAATATAAATCCAAATAATACAAATAATATATGTTTTGAAATCATAAAAATGTGAGGAATTCAAATATGGCCTTCAAAATATATTTTGGACACTTAAAATTCCAAGTTGATTAAAATTACAATAAAATGCCCTTTTTCCTTAATAAATTAATAACTTTTGTTTTATAACTCCAAATTTAACAAATAATATGTCTAAAATGATTAGCTCGACGAGACCTTTCTGTTTATGCATTCCATGTTTTGTTTTGAAGCATGAATCATATAAATATAAAGGGTACAGCAACTAAAATGGGGATAAAATGAGGCCAAAACTCAATAAAATGGTTTATTCTTGTATTCCACACCTCACCCAAGCCATGCTACTTTAATGCCGTGCAAATTGTGCATCATTCATCATGGCATGATTGTTTGCTTGTCGCATTTAATTCATATGCTTGCGCACTTTATTTATGTTGGCCCTTGTTTGTTTGGTTCTTCTTCGAATAGACGCTGAGCAGGGGATATATCAAGAGACCCAGGAGCACTACCCAGATCCTTCTCTCGCTTCAACTGAGCTGCCAGGCAAGCACTACCACATGCTTGCATACATATAGTACCTATTGCCTCTATCTTATTCTTGCATCATTGAGTCGCGATTGCATTAAATTGAATCCCAAGTATTGCATAGCCTTTACTTTTAAACCCCACCGAAGCTTGTTCCTCCATCCCATGAGCCCTTACTACAGGAGTTGCTTGAGCCATGCGAGTCGTAGAACAGCATGTGTAGGGTATGTGAGTGTCTGATGGATAACGAGGTACCTAAACAACTTAACCTGAGTAGTAATGGGATAAGTAATGAAAGTGGCATCGGTGAGCCATAATTGCTATTTGGTTTTTCAGGCTCACTTGTGTCCCGTAGGACCCTAAGTACTTGATTCCTGTTCCTTGAATATTCGCGCTATCCACATCCGGGAGGCTTATGAACCCCCCTGAGCCAGAGCTTGATTTATTCTTATTTCTTGGGGCCACAAACTAGTTTGGGGTTTTATTTACTATTTTGTACTTATGCCATGCTTTACTGCTTTATTTAAATTGTGCGAGGTGATGCACACTGTACTGTTTAGGAAAGCGGAGTGTTTTCGCGGTGTCGACAAGCCCAGTCACATTTTCGGGTTCCCAGTCGTTCACAGCCATTGGCGCAAACCTTGAGTCCGTCTCGGAGTCGGCCAACTTCGTCGCGGGTAGCTTAATGGGGTGGCCCCCTGAAATATTTCTGAATCCTGTAATTGCTTTGCCTCGTTGGGTTTTGATTTGGTTTTTCCGAGGTATATCGAGTGTGTGTTGCTATTTGTGCACCCCTGCAGGGTAAAACTTTCTGAAAGCCGTGTCCGCGGTTATGGACGACTTGGAGCACAGTTTCTCGATCATAGACAAGCATAACTAAAGTACCGCTTTTAATTTGACTAAGTAACTGACTAGTAAATAGTGCAACACTCATGGTATGGTTAATAAAATAGCCAACGGATGGGGGGGGGGTTGTTCGTCCTCTTCCTCGTCGGTAAGCGAGGAGGAGGATGGATCTATTAAGATTACTGTTATAACTGTTGTTATTAATTTACGGACATCCGTCTATCTCTGGTTAGGCGGATGGTTAGCGAGTATCTATAGAATTGTTAGGGTTTATCTTTTGCTGCAATTGCGTCACCCAGGTTGTGTCCCCTTTAGAGGCATAAAGACTTGCTGAGTACCCCTAGGGTCTCACACGATAAATTATTGGTTCAGATGAACAGGTACACTCGCAAGATGGATACTGGGTGGAAGAGACGGACGATGTGGGCAACGATCATTCGGTGTAGAGATTCCGGGAACGGGGATCCGTGAGATCTGTGGGCGGGATGTGCTTATTTATGGGGCATCTTATGCCAATTTGCTTCTTATCCGTACTCGGATTTTGTCTTCTGCTTCCGCTTGATACTCTGATGTTTGATGTATGAGGAGATATCCTAAACTATTATATCTATCTAGGATATTTGGATCTTGCCGTATGGCGTTGCTATATTTCCTTTCTTTTTAGATGGAATGGCTCTGATGTACTATTGTATGGTGGCTTGCATACATACTCATTTGTGTATGTAGTTGATCCCTTCGCCTGCCGATTACGCCGCCCGTTCTTGTCCCGATGTTTGGAAATGGTTGGGACGGCCGAAGGTCGACCTGTGAGTGGCATTTGGGCCCCACCGTACTATTTCAACCATTTCTGCTCATCCAGGCTTGTAACTAGGAAAGTAATTCACCGAGGTAGTTACATAAGATCACACAAGAAGCTGAAGCATATCAAGCTATGTTTTCATGCTATTCGCGAGCATGTCCAATATGGTGACATAAAGATTTACAAAGTACACATAGATATGAATGTGGAAGATCCGTTTACTAAACCTCTCCCTAGGGCAAAACATGATCCACACCAGAATGCTATGGGTGTTAGGTATATTACCATGTAATCTAGATTATTGACTCTAGTGCAAGTGGGAGACTATTGGAGATATGCCCAAGATGAAATAATAAAAGTAGTTATTATTATATCTTTGTGTTTATGATAAATGTTTACATGCCATGCTATAATTGTATTAACCGAAAACATTAATACTTGTGTGATTTGTAAACACGTAAGAGTCCCTAGTAAACCTCTTGTAGTACTAGCTTGTTGATTAATTGATGATTATGGTTTCCAGATCATGAACATTGGATGTTATTAATAACAAGGTCATATCATTAGGAGAATGATGTGATGGACAAAATCCTATAGTTAAGCGTAGCATAATATCAAGTCATTTCAATAGTTCGTTTGCTATAAGCTTTCAAATACATAGTAACCTTAAATCCTTTGATGATGAGATCATGTTAATCACCATCACCGAATGGATGCTTTGATGACATCAAACACCACCTCGTAACTAGGTGGTTATAAAGGTGGCATCGAGTATTCTGAAAGTATGTGTTGAGACACATGGATCAAGAGTGGGATTTGTCCATCCATATGACGGATAGATATACGCTGGGCCCTCTTGGTGGAATGTCATCCAATTGGCTTGCAAGCATGTCACAAGGTATCACATATCAAAGGAACGAGTAAAGAGTACTTATCGGTAACAAGGTTGAACTAGGTATGCAGAGATACCGACGATCAAACCTCAGATAAGTAAAGTATCACGAGACAAAGGGAAATTGGTATCGTATGTAAATGGTTCATTCGATCACGAAGTAAACGTAGAAATATATGGGGGCCATATGAATTTCCATATTCCTCTATTGGTTATTGATCGGAGAAGTGTCTCGATCATGTATGCATAATTCATGAACCGTAGGGAGACACACTTAAGGATTCGATGTTGTTTAGTAGATATGGCAATGAGTTGGAGACCGAATGTTGTTTGGAGTTTCGGATTGGATCCAGGACATCACGAGTAGATCCGGAATGGTCCGGAGAATAAGATTCATATAATGAAAGTCTAATTCCGGGGTTCGGAAATGTTTTCGGTGTTTTCACCGGAATCTTCTAGAAGGGTCTAGAAGGTCCACCACTCCGGAGAAGGAAGGGTACATGAATGTGGCATACCAATGTGGAATGTTGCATCATGTCCTAGGTCACTTGGCTAGGCAATGGAAATAGAGAAATCAAACTCTAGTTTAAAAAGTGAAATGCCAATTTGAAAAAGTCAAACCCCAACATGATTGCCTAGTGGAGGGAGGAGAGGAAACCTAGTTAGGGAAGGTTTCCGCTCCCTCCCTTGGTGCAGGCCACCAAGGGGAGTGGGGAGAGTACTCCCCTCCCCTAGCCACACCTCCCACATATAAAAGGAAGGGTAGGGCGCCCCCTTGGAGCCTCACCCCAAACCCTAGGTCGGTCGCCGCCCCCTCTCAAGTGGCCGCGGCCCTAGAGGTCCTCTAAACCGCCGCCGCCTCGCTAAACCATTGCCGCCGGCTACCTCCACCCCTTGGCCTCTAAACCCTAGTTGCCAAGACCTCTCTAAATCCACCATACTCGCTCCGACTGCGGGATCTACTCCTCTATTTCACCACCATGCCGCTGTGCTGCTGGAATCGAGAGGAGATCTACAACCTTTGTTGCCTGCTCGAACAAGGGAGAGGAAGGTCTTCATCGAGTACTGAACGTGTGACCGACTGTGGAAGCGCTACCAGAACACAGCGCCGGAAGGATCATGTTTGTGATCTTGAGATCGTTAAATGCTTTCGATATGCGAGGGTTAGTACTCTATCAACTCATTGAACTGATCTAGTAGATTAGATCTGGGCTTATGTGTGTTCATGCGATAGAAAGTTTTTGTTTTCCATGCTACGAACCCCTATAGTGGTATCAGAGTCGTGTCTATGCGTAGACATGTTGCACGAGTAGAACACAATGTTTATTGTGGGCGTTGATGCTTTTGTTGTCGATTGCTTTTTGTGTACTTTGCATCTTGCGAGATGGTGGGATGAAGCGGCCCGGTCTAACCTTGTTGGGAATATGTCCTAGAGGCAATCAAGTATGATGATATTTCTCATTGTATTCATAAAGATATTAAGTTGTCCTTGTATAAACATCTGATGTGTATCATTGAATATGTGATTCAGTTGTGAAACTATATATTAATGTTGTTTGCACTAAATATCCTTGGTCATCGAGGTTGTGCTGGACACACAACTTAGACCAATGTGAAAGTTGGCTGATGACTCGGTTCCACTTGTCATGGGCATGGAGATGCTATTCCGACTTACACGTATTCAGCTGAAGAGTTCAGAGAGTCGGATTAACCCATATTGAGGTACAACGAACAAGTTGTCATTTGTATATCTAAATCAATGTAATCCTTAGACCTGAGGTTGTTGCATAGTCCAATTTGAGGATCACACACTTAGGTTCTGTCAAACGTTGATCCGTAACTGGGCTGTTATAAAGGCAGAGTTCGGGTCGACTAAGAATCAAGCTACGTGATGTGAATAACCAAGATGGGATTTTGCCCCTCCACTTGGAGAGATATTCTCTAGGCCCTCTCGAATGATATGATTCGAAAAGCATGGCCATGCATGACTCGGTTAAGTGTTAACCGAGGCAGTCGACTAAGAGTTAGTCGGATGAATCACTTATCTCGGATCGAGAAGAGAGTCGGACTATTTAATGGATGACAAATATTCGCCTATAGTCTGACAAGGCATATCGTGAGGCAAAAGGGACTCGGACGAAAGTCGCATTCGAAAGGAAAGTCGTCATGACTCTTTGGTACTTGGGAGTCGGCATGTTCTGCTAGGAGCCGCTACCGACTGATTGATTGAGAGTCGAACTCCAATCGTGTCCAAGTAGCCATGAGCCTGCGAGGTCACACACTTAAGAGCAGGAGCAAGCTCGGATTGGATCTGAACCGGAAATCTGGTTGGGTTAGACCCAAGCCGGATTTTGGACTGAGTTAGTGAGTCGGACTCACAATGACTAATATTATATGGGCTTTAGTGAATGGGCCACGGGTGCGTGGAGCCCATGTTCACTCCCTATATATAGTGGGGCACAAAAACCCAGAAGGGTTAACGGGTAGGTCATTCCATGCGTTGGGAACACTAGCTCCATAGCATTCCAGCCATCGTATTGAACCTAGAAGTTCATCGTCGGTGCTCCTCCTTGTACGTGTAGATACTAGCAGAGGTGCTATACTATAGAGGTCCCAACCTTTAATAAGGTAGATATACCTATGTTTACAATGCTAGTCCCTGGATCAATAGCTAGCATCCATAGTTAAGATGTAATATCAAGAAACAAAGGTCATAATACAACTTTATAACCAGGAATAAAATAATTCATCACATCTTACATAGCTCATTTGGCTATCTCATTACAATGCAGCAGAAATAACTATAGCATGGAGTCCTTCATCTTCAAAGTGCCACAGGCAATCATGTTGGTTGTAGACTTGTAATCCTAATCAACACACTTCACTAACATCAAACAAACCTGCAACATAAAAAGTTACAGCCACAAGGGTCAATACATTTGAATTGTATTGGCAAGTGATACTATGGTAGTATACTGGTATCTATCATCTATATGCATTTGGCTAAGTGGATCTTAGGCTTGCTTTGCTCAAAATATATTTTCCTTACCACTTGAAAAACATGAAGTTTTTGTTTGTCAAAATCACCCAAGGCATCTACCAATCATTGATTGAAGATCCTTTAACCCTTGTTCAACCACAGGGTTTTAACTTAGAAAATTGGAATGAGGAGATTCTTGATAGATTCCATGTCTTGATGCTCAAATTGTCCATTACCGGGGACACGGCTAAGTACTTAGATTTTACTCTCTCGAGAGGTGGTGCACTTTCCCCACAAGACTCGACATGCATCGAGACAAGATCTTTTAGAAGCCTTCCCTTAGACCAGAATGGACGTGTTCCAACCTATCATCCCCAACCACCAACTGTCCATTTGGCTAAGTTATTGCAACCTATATGATCCAGGCAGAGCCCATAATGCCAAGTGGTTGCACTTGAAGCTTCTCAACATTTGACATCTCAAATCTCTTTGTTCCTGGGTGGCATTCCACAAGTGACATACACAAGGTTCACCAGTCCCCTGGCCTTGTGTAACCACTCAACAAAAATCCATCCAAGCAATACCATTCCACCTAGGTGATTCATTCACTTAGTTGTTTTATTAAACAAAACATAAGTCCTTGACTTAGAAATATTCCATAGCATGAATATAATCCACCCTTGTTGTCTACTAGCTAGGCTAAGCATGATAGTAGTAGGAATCTTAACTTAGGGAAAATTCTACTAAGGTTTCATCTACTGGGATTTCCCATGGCATAGTTTATACTTAGCAAAAATTCCATGAAAGTCCTACTCAAAACATCACTAATGCATAGTGAAAATAATAGGACAAAAGTATGAAGCACCACTTGAATTTTTGGTAGAGATTATAAGTTCACTCCTTGATCTTGCAATAGTCACACTCTTCAAATTCCACTACAATTCAATCAAGGCACAAATTCAATCTACCATTCAAGCAATTCATCACATAGAATAATAGAAACAAAGCAATGCATGCAAGCATGCCAATTATTGCTTTATTTGGAAAAGTGGTTTCTATTAGGCTATAAACATTCCAAAACACCTATTGGTCATTTATAAATATGGCAAAACCATTTGATATCAAGTTAGTGAAAATGGCCACTTTAAGTCATTTTTGTTTTGCTAGAAATGGTTCAAATCAAGTAATATTTCCTAGTGTTTGACAAATATATTTTAAGGTCAACTGTTTAATATTAAAACCATTTGCAAAAGGTTTTACTTATAAACCATTTTTTATAGCAAAGCAATATTTTATTTTGTTGGAAATGCCTTTAAGCAAAGTAATAATTTTATAGGGTTCACTAAATATATTTTTAAATCCTAACACTTGGTTTTTAGGGTCAGAGAGTTTAATTCAAATCATTTTCCAAAGGTTTTACTCAAAAAGCATTTTTAAAACATATTCAACATTTTCATTTAACTATAAATGCTTTTATTCAAAGATTTATTCCTTATCCTCAAAAATATGGTTTTAAATCCAAAAGTTGGTTTCTATGGTCAGTAGGTTCAAAACAATACTTTTACAAAATATTTTACCATATAAACATTTCTAGAATAAATTTTATACACACAATATACCAATACATGTTTCTGCAAAAACAACTATCTTTTCAGAAGCAAATCACTAAACAAAGTGCATTGTTGGAAAGTACTATTTTTGCTGATTCCATTGATATAAAATTTGTAAAATTTGGACGTGTAGATTTAAATTTATGAATTTTACAAAATCACATATCTAATAGAAATGTTTCTGTTTTTAAATCAAACTCTGAGCCACGTGGAGCAATCTTATTGGGAGGTACCGCTTCGGTTGGATCGAACTTTCTGGGCCGTTAGATCTAAATGACTACGCACGACACAGATCAAAGGATACCCCTTCGGTTAAGTTTCTATTGTAACCATTAGATCAATATCCTCGGTGGCGAGTGGCGGCGGCGCGCTCAGACGAGGATGGTGCCGGTGATACAGGAAGCACGGGATAGGGAGAAAATTCTCACTGGGGTCACCGTGAAATGATGATGCTCAAGGTGGTCTTCATCGTCGAAGGGGCGCACGAGGTCGAAAGGGATTCCTCGCTGGAGTTTGTATCTGTGTCGGGCACACACTGCCATGGTCGAAGACGAGAGCCTGGGATGCAAGCGAAAGAGAGAAGGCGTCAGGAGGGTGTGCACGGTCTCGGGGAGTGCGGGAAAACTCACCAGGTTGCAAGGGGTGCACGGAGTCGACGATAGTAGCTCGCGGAGCCGAAGCAGAAGACGGTGGTGTTCGGGTGTTGATGTTGTCGGTGATAGGAGGCTAGCGTGGGTGTATGGTTGGTACTGGAAGATGCAGGGGGTGATGGGGATGCTCTCGTGGGAACTGGGAGGCAAGGGGCGGCGATGTCAGGCCGGAATCGGAGAAAAGGTTCGCCGGTGCCAGAGAGTTTCGAGACGAAATTAAGGCGGTCTGGGGGCAAAGAGGAGACAGCGTCTGGGGGGAAATGGAGAGGGGAGGGAGGCAATGTAGATGGCGTGGTCGTGGGGTGGAATCACTGCGGCATTAACGCGTATTGAACCGAGTTTAAACGGGCAGAAATGGCCGGCGAGGTCAGCGCAGGAAGGGTGAAGACGATGATGACTGGGCTGTGGGGTAGCATCGTCAGTGAGTGAGAGAGGGAGAAGGTGGGGTCCAGAAATCATCGACTACGCGGGTTCATGCTGAGGTGTGAACCGTTTTCTGCGGGGAGAGGGAAAATGGGCTAGTCGGGCCTGATGGGCTAGGTTAGCTGGGCTGGATCCTTTCCATTTTTTTTCTTTGTTTATTTTTTCTTTTTTTGTTTCTTTTATTCTGTTTTGAATTTGTTCAAACAATTTCAACAACCATTTGAATTCAAAACCTTACCAAACTTTCAGTATTTTACTATTATGTTCAAACATGTATTTTAAATATAATTTTGGAATATTTCTTTTATTCCCACATGGTTTAATTATTTATTTAAAATGGTCCTTTTGTCTTCATTTAAATAGGATTTTAATTATGTTTTCCAACTTCTATTTAAATTCCAAATTTTACCAAATCCTTTTCAGTAGGTTTTATTTATTAAAAAGGGTGTTGAATAATTCATTTTGAATTATTTAAAATATTTTAATATGATTTATTAATCATTTAAATTGAGCATTTGTCTTTATTCAAATAAAATCAAATATGGTATATAACTTTATTTAAATGATTCTTTTATTTCATTTAAGTTAATTAAATAACTTTTATTCCTCTTGGGAAAACTACATTTATTGTTTTCCCATGATTTAATTAATCATTTTTATTAGGGTTTTTGTCTTTATTCAAATAGAATAGAATTTGGTTAATGTCATATTATTTTATTTTGAATATTCTATATCCCTTTATTTTATTTGATTTGTATTATCTTTATTCCATTTCCTTATGGATTTGGCCAAGTTTTAATTTGGCTTTTAAATATTCCTTATTTATTTATTTCTTCCTTTGTCTTATAAAATCCATATCTTTTTATTTATAGATCCAATATTAGTGATTCCAATTTATATAATTTTATTTAATATTTGTTTACCTTTTTAAATCCTTTAAGATTAGTTTTCTCACAATTTGGTATGGATTTTAGATAGGAGCTTTATTAGCTTTGGAAATTATTTCCTTTCAACTTATTAAATTCATAAGTTTTTATCCATGGTTCCAAATTGAATGAAATCAATTTCTATGGTTTTATAATATTTTTGGTTTGCCATTCTTGATCATTTTAGAATGATTGTGTAACATCCCAAAAATACTAAGCTTGGATCACCAAATTCTAATCATCAAAATTAGGGTTAACAAAAACTTTTCTAAATGAAATCATAAATGCATGCATATGTGTATGCATGGATTTTGAAATCCTTTAAAACCCCCTTGTTTGTTTGTTCCATTGCTTGTAAAATGTTTCTTAGGAGAAATAAACATCATCTAAAACATTTCCCACACCTTTCCTAAAGACAAGTAAATCAAAACACATATATGAAATGAATGGTCATTTTGGCCAATTTAACTCCCATGCCTACTTTGGTTGTCTCAAACTTTCAGAACCTAACAGAAACTTTTATGGATCTTTGCACCCCTTGAATGTACTCATAACAAGGTATCAAGGCCCACTTTGTGATCATCCAGAAACTTTCAAATGCATAGTTTAAATGATAATTCAAAATTGAATCTTTATCATATGGGAAGATCCCACTTTTTCAAAAAATACTCAAACAAGCTCAACTTTCAAAACCCAAGCATTTGCAGACTCACCAACACCAATCTAGCAAACCCACCAAAAATCATTTCAAAATTCAAAACTTGATTTCATGCGGCCATTTTATCAAACAGGTTGTAGACACGAATCAAACAAACATCAAACACTATTGTGAGCAGTGATTCTTGCCTAACTGGTTCCCCATTTAGCTCACACACAACTCAGTAGATCATCTAGGAAGATTAGCCAGGCACTAGCACCACTATGAGGTTGCCATTGTCATCAATGGTGAATAGCCAAGCACCCTCTTGCCACCCCATAGTCGACAGCAAGCTAGGAGCAGCAGCAAGCCTAGCCAAGATGTCCGGGAGGCGTACTTGTCCATCGCCACTACCTGTCCCAGCCGCGAGCATTGCCAAGCCCTGGACCACGCGCACAAGCCGCGCCCAGACCATGCCGAGCGTGCGCCAGAGCGCCACCCTCGACCATCACACACAGACCGCGCGCCGACCCTGCCGCGTGCATACACAATCCCCACCGACCCAGGAGACCGCCAGACATCCCTGTTTGCCGTCCCGTGCCGCACAACCACCGCCCGCCGTCGAAGACGCCGCCTCTACCGCGCAGAGCACCGCTCGTTCCAGACCAAACCACACCGCCCCATGCCTCGGGACCATGTCGTTGAGCATCACCAGGATACACCGCACCGTCCCCTACCATTGCTCATGCCTTTAGCCGTCTGTAACCTCGCCCCCGATGAGCTCACCGTGCGCCCCGACGGTCCCCTCGCTCGACTATAAATAGAGGCCACCCCCGCACGATTTCTTCACACCATCTCACTCCCCTCTCCTCACTGATCGTGCCACACCATTCTCAGAGCAAGGCGAGCACCACCTCGCCGGAATTTCACTGGAGCTCGCATGCCACGGAGAAGAAGGGAGCCAGCGATTGGAGCCGCCCCAGGAGCTGCCGCGACCACCCCTGAGTTCGCCGTCGTCGACTTTGTCGTTCGCCCGCCTCGCCGACCCTCGCCAGCACCCCGGTGAGCCCCCAGCGGCCCTCACTGGCCGCGCTAGGTTTCGTTCTCGCCAGAGTTGTCTCGCGTCGACGATGACTCCCACCCGTTAGATTAGAACTAGATCGAATGATCCACGTCGCCCCATACCGCTTCGCCCAGCCCCGTGTCACTGACGAGTGGGGACACCCACTTAAGCAGCCCGCGGGAGCACTGCGCTTAGCAGGCCGGCCCAGTAACTTTTCCCGCACAGCCCAGTTATTCAAATTAAACCTTTTTCTATTTCAATTGAAACACACTTCTGTACCCAACTTCAAAAATCAACCCAGATCGATTCAGTGCACCAAATTGAATGAAACCAATTTTGTTGGAAAGGCCTGTGAATTCTGAATCGAAGCCCGTTGGATTCAAGTCAGTTGGATCTATAGATCACCCATGGTAAAAATAACAAGGCAGAAGCTTTTCTGCATTCAAACATTTTTCAAATTTAAACCATAATAGCTTTTGAGTTGATTCGAACTCTCAAAAATCACATTTAACCATACCTTTCAGAATATATAAAAATATATAGGTGTACTTGTAGAAATAATGTTCAAGTAATAAAAGAATGCTACATAAGCATTTCTAGCCACTTTAATTAATTAAAATAAAAGGGTAAAACCTTATTAATTTGTGACACCACTTTAAATCACATTCCCATGGACTACAATATGTGGTGATGACATGTGTCAACATGATCCCATGTTGGGTTTGGAGAATATAAAATCTTAAGTAGTTTTTCAATGAGTAGAAATTACTTTTCTAAAAATAAAAAGATTTAAACCAAGCCTTAACCTTGTAATGTTAGGGATGATGCTAGATCATCCATAGGACCCTTGTGTGTGATGATTGCAAGTAGTTAAGTATTGTTTGGTGATTATGTACCTCGTATTTATTCATAGACGCTAGTACCGACCAAGGATACGAGGAGGAAGGAGTGTACTACGAAGAAGAAGCCGAGGAGAACTTCAACCACTGCTCTGCACAAGGTAAGCTAAAACTTGCAAGACACTCTACTTTAGCAAGCTTATACTGATATTGATGCAAGCTAATACTATACCTATGCAAGCCTTACTAATCAAGTTGACCTATGCAAGCTAACCCTTGCAAGATACCCTACTGATGCAACAAACCCATACTTGTTCTATGACTACTATATGCCTTAAGCATATGTGATCATACCCACTTGATAAACCAATCCTAGTTTTATGTGCAAGCTCCTTACGCTATTTCTTTATCAAAGCTTACTTAGAGTTACTTAAGTGACTGGTAGATTTTGGAAAGATGCTGAAGGTTGCATAAAGAGCATAAAATTTGGCCTAAGTTAGAAACCTTGACATCAGCCTAAGACATGAGGTTGTACTTAGTTGAAACTTCACTAGTTACCACCCCTCATTAATACTACCCCCACCTGTAGATGCTAGTGCTAAGCGTAAAACTTGATCAACTTTTAGATGGGAATACTTGGTGGAAAAATGGTTATGAAAACCTTGGAATGATGGATCATTCTATTGAAATGTTTTGGACATGTGTTTCCAAACACTTGAGAATTTTGGTGATAAAAATGTTGAGGCATGAGCCTTAGCCCTTTATAAAACTGATGGTTGCCTGGATGCAATACCATTCCAATTTTATCGTACAACCACAATACCCGAATATTGGGTAGGGCTTGACTGGAAACTTATATACCTTAGTATTAGTTCCCTCACGGCCAAGGTCTGAGCTGACGCTACCTTGTGAAGATTGTCCACCTGTGCAGTACCCAAGATGACAGTTGGTCATGGTTGGGAGGCCAAACTCACAGGAGAGGTGCTTATACTAGGGCGTGTACTCGAAAGGTTAGGAATGATTATCCGCATACTGAGTAACAGGATTTGTTCCTGGCGGATGTATCGAATGTTGTGGTGAAAGTGTACAATCTCTGCAGAGTGTCAAACTATTCGAATAGCCGCGTCCGCGGTTATGGACAGTTGGAGTGGCCATACTGTTCCCCCGTCAGACTTTTCAAAATGACCTGTGAGATGAATTGAGACTTTTACTTGACCACAACAGAGTTGTGATATGAAATACAAGTTCCCGCTTAGGAATTATAAAATTGTGACTAGCTTTGGAGCTTAGTAGAGATAAATCTGGCTTTTGCAAAACAACCCTAGATCCTAGTGTCCTATTATCCAAAAACCCCCTTTACCTATTAGTATTAGTTTGCGAGTACTTAAAGAGTACTCATGGCTTTGTCCCTGGCTATTCCCATGGCCAGACTATAAAGAGGAGTACTTGGAAGATGGACCCCAGGAAGGTTACGACAACTAGGATCATCTCCCATCGTCAGCATTGCCTGTGACCCCGAAGATGGAGCTTCGCCTACGCTACCGTTATTATTACGTATTCCGCTGCTTGATGTTGTATTAAGAACTGGATCATGAGATCCCTATTGTTGTAAGAACTTATGTATCGTTTGTAATGGATGACGTACTATGGTATCCAATTCTGTTATGTCTCACAAAAATGGTAATCCTGGGATTGCGATGTATGGCATAACAGGCATCTAGGTTTGAAAAATCCGGGTATTGACAAGTTGGTATCAGAGCCATCCTGACCATAGGAGACCCTAGTTAGATTGGACTTTTGAATCAAAAACTTAGTTTCAAAACCAAAGAAAACAAATATTTACAAAAACTTATTCTCATTCTTATCTCTTTGATTCTTTCATAAAAATTCATGTTCCTCAAAAACTCTTGCAAAATACATAAAATTTTGACACACTTGATCACTCTGCTAATCTACTCATCCTCTATTTTTATAGATGGACGTGAAGTACAACAAGTTTTATCAGTTGGGGAATGGAGGAGACCTTATCTTTGAGAGGGATCTGGATCAGCTTTCAGAACTTCTGGAGCGTCCACACCCCGAGTTCTTCGGAGCTCAGCTCAATGATCAAGGAGGAGAAGATCTGCAGTGGTTAATTGTTGCAAGTCTCCGAGGAAAGATTGAACCTCCCACTGCGGAGGGAATTCAGTTTACCTTAAGAGAGAACAAGCGCTCGATGGACTTGCGAGCAATGCAGGAATCTCTCTCCCGTCGTAATGGGCGAGCATCAATCAGATCAAGGGTACTCGCTTTGAGTTTTTCCCAAGGCGTGATGCAAATGGACAACCACTGGAAGCCCCATACCACCCCGAGCTGAAGACTCAATTGGACCACCTTATCTTCATGGTGTATGATCGTCAGCAGGAGTTGGACGACTGCCGTGACTTTTGCAACCACAAGTCTGCCATCATCAAGACGAAGGATCAGACCATAGCCATGCTAGCAAAGGATCGCAAGTCTCGTCGCCGTCAGCTCGACAAGAAGGAGCGCATTATTGCCCGTCTTCGCCACCGCATCTCATCTCTGGAGGAGACCATCCACGAGAGAGACATGCAGTTGGAGGAAAGGGAGAATGCCGGAGAGTATCTTCGTGGAGACCCTTACTCTTATCTCAGTGATGACGATGATTTTCTGGAGGATCGTGCCATGGACTTCTTCACCGATGAAGATTATTTCGCCTTCATCGATGATGATGAAGATGATGAAGCCACAGACTCCGAGGAGGAGTAGCACTTGATCACTAGCGTAGTGAGTAGTATTCGGTCCCCCTATATCGTAGATTCCAGAATGGTTCTTAAAACCATATGTTTCCTTGTTGTGGTGTGTGTTGTACTGTATGCTATGAATGAATGAATGAAAAAGCAAGTTGCTAGAAAAATCTGAGTCAAACCTTTAAAACTTTTCAAAGACCCCAAACCTTAGAAAATTTCCCTCTTTTCTCCTGATTTATCTAAATCTTCAGATGCCACGTGGAGGAAGTGGTTCAGCCCCGGATCCGATGTTGCAGATTCTGCAAATGTTGACCTCTGACCGTGAAGCTGAAAGAGCGGAATGTCAAGCCAACCTAGCCACTCTGCAACAGATAGCCCAGCTAGCCCACAACAACCAAGGCCATGGAAATCAGGACAACCATGGATCTAAGCTCAAGAATTTTCAGAATACCAACCCACCTGTTTTCACCAAGTCAGAAGAACCCTTAGACGCCTACGATTAGCTACAAACCATGGAAAATAACTTAGAAGTAGCAGGAGTCGAAGCCAACGAGAAAGTCCTGTTTGCCAGCCACTATCTAGCCGGAGATGCCAGGGCATGGTGGAACAGTGTTCGTGCCATGACGGGAGGCCAGATGATGACCTGGGAGGAATTCAAGGTCAAGTTTAGCAGAACCCATGTGCCACCAGGTTTGATCAAGAGAATGAGAGACGAGTTCAGAGAGCTAAAGCAAGGAAGGATGACTGTAGTGGAATACCGTGACAAATTTTTGTCATTATCTAGGTATGCCCCGGATGAGATAGACACTGAAGCCAAGAAGAAAGAAAGATTCCTGAATGGTCTGCATGACGAGATGCAGACGGTGTTAGTCAATATCCCCTTTGCCTATATTGAAGCCCTTGTCGATTCAGCCATCCAGATGGAAGGAAAGATCAACCAAGCCAATGAGAACCGCAAGCGTCGTATGATGCATCAACCAGGAACCCATCAGACCCCAAAGTATCGCCCCAACCCATCTACAGGATTTGCCCCAAGAACCAACAGACCCCCTATGACCCGTCCAACCTATCCCAACCGTGGAAACCCTAGAACCGGAGGAAATCACAACAACCCCGGCAACTCTAGCAATTTCACCCGTGCCCCACCCAAGTTCAACACCAACAACGCTACCGCCAACCCCAACACTGCCCCGAGGACTGGAAGCAATGTTGTGCCTGTCGCAGCCAAGGACAAGTCACAAGTGACCTGTTATGACTGTGGAAATAAAGGCCACTATTCCAACGTGTGCCCCCAACAAGAAGAACGCTACAGCCCCTAATGCCAATGCCCCAGCTCAGCAGCAGCGTCGTGTCCAGCCAGGGAGAAGATTTGCCCCAGGGAATTCACTCAACCGCAATGGCCGTCTTTTTCTCATGCATGTTGAAGAAGCTCAGGAAGCGCCAGACGTCGTGCTGGGTATGTTTTCTGTTAATTCAGTACTTGCAAGAGTGTTGTTTGACTCTGGTGCCTCGCATTCATTTGTCACCGAAGAATTTGCCTACACTAGTAAAATTCAACCAACCAAACCGAAGCATGTTATGATTGTGCAAATTCCCGGATCAACCACCAAGGCTAGGCAAATTTGCAAAGCCATCCCTATCCGAATCCATGGCATAGATTTTTATGCTAATCTAATAGTACTCGAAACTAAAGGTTTGGAAGTAGTACTAGGAATGGATTGGATGTCCAAACATAAGGGATTGATTGACTGTGCTAAGAAAGCCATCACCATGACCAGATCACGGAATAACAGTCGAGCATATCTCTGAAACCTTACCTCACCAATTCAAGTGTAACAAGAGTCTAGCCCAACCTACCATTGACCAAGTCCGGATAGTCTGTGAATACCCCGATGTATTTCCCGATGTTTTGCTCGGTATGCCCCCAGATCGGGATATCGAGTTTATCATTGAACTAATCCCCGGAACAGGACCCATAGCCCAGAGACCCTATAGTATGAACCCATCGGAACTAGCAGAACTGAAGAAGCAACTGGATTCCATGCTAGAAATTGGATTGATTCAACCAAGTGCGTCACCATGGAGATCACCTGTCTTATTTGTGGACAAGAAATACGGAGGTAACCGTTTGTGTATGGATTATCGGAAATTGAATGATGTCACCATTAAGAACAAGTACCCATTGCCCAAGATAGAAGATTTGTTTGATCATTTGACCGGTGCCCAGGTGTTTTCTAAGATTGATCTTAGAACTGGCTATCATCAACTCAAAATTCGTGCAGAGGATATTCCAAAGACTGCCTTTACCACCAGATATGGATTGTACGAGTATACAGTCATGTCTTTTGGATTAACCAATGCCCCCGCTTATTTCATGAACCTCATGAATAAGATTTTTATGGACTTCCTGGATAAGCTTGTCGTTGTTTTCATCGATGACATTCTGATTTATTCCAAATCAGAAGAAGAACATGAGCTACACCTAAGGACCATTCTTGGAACCCTTAGAGAGCATCAGCTGTATGCAAAGTTTAGCAAATGTGAATTCTGGTTACAGGAGGTAGGATTCCTCGGTCACATTGTATCAGCCGGAGGAATTGTCGTTGACCATGCCAAAGTGAAAGATGTAGAAGATTGGCAAGCCCCAACCACTCAAACCCAAGTTCGTGATTTTCTCGGATTGGCGGGATATTACCGCAAATTCATAGAAGGATTCTCGAGTATCGCCCGACCCATGACCCAATTGCTGAAGAAGGACAAAAAGTTTGAATGGACAGACAAGTGTGAAGCGAGTTTTCAAGAACTCAAGAGGAGATTGATATCAGCCCCAATCTTAATCATGCCGGATATCACGAAGCCCTTCGATGTGTATTGTGACGCATCCAAGATTGGTCTCGGATGTGTGCTAATGCAAGAAGGCAAGGTTATATCTTATCTATCTCGACAGTTGAAGCAACACGAGCAAAACTATCCAACCCATGACCTCGAACTCGCAGCAGTAGTCCTAGCCCTGAAGACATGGAGACATTACCTAATGGGAAACCGTTGTGAGATTTATTCGGATCACAAGAGCCTAAAGTATATATTCACTCGGAAGGAGTTGAATATGAGGCAGAGAAGATGGATTGAGATAATCAAAGATTACGACCTGGACATTCACTATCACCCTGGTAAAGCTAACGTGGTAGCCGATGCCCTTAGCAGATTGCCGTGCCGCTTGAACTCCATGATTTTGAAGGAGCAACCAAGTTTGCACAAGGAGATGGAAGATTTTCGAATGGAATTAGTAAGTGAAGGATTTTTGGCTAGCATAGAACTTCAGCCCACTTTGATCAGTCAGATTAAAGAGGCGCAGAAGGGAAATGCCAGTATCGACGGAATCAAGCATCGTATCGGTACGGGCAAAGTACCTGGATTCACCGAGGACGAAGAAGGAGTTCTGTGGTACAAAGGACGCCTTTGTGTACCAACAGATTCGGAGTTGAAAGAAGTTATCTTGAAGGAGGCTCATGATACTCTTTATTCTATCCATCCAGGAGGAACTAAGATGTATCAAGATTTGAAAGAGCAATTTTGGTGGCATAAGATGAAGAGAGAAATCGGAAGCTATATCGCCAAGTGTGATATATGTCAGCGAGTCAAGGCAGGACATCAAAGACCTGCTGGATTGTTGCAACCTTTGCAAATTCCGGAATGGAAATGGGATTCTGTAGGAATGGACTTTATCACTGGACTACCTACTTCTAGTAGGGGAAATGACTCTATCTGGGTCATAGTGGACAGATTGTCCAAAGTCGCCCATTTCTTGCCTGTCAAAACCAGTTCGAAGCTAGCAGAGTTATACATCGCTAGAAACGTCAGTTTGCACGGAGTCCCCAAGAATATAGTATCGGATCGAGGAACTCAGTTTACCTTGAGATTCTGGAAGAAAGTCCAAGAAGGTTTAGGAACCCGCCTAGATTTCAGTACCGCGTATCACCCTCAGACCGATGGACAAACGGAGCGAGTAAATCAAATACTCGAAGATATGCTTAGAGCATGTGTGCTAGAATATGGATCCAAATGGGAAGACTGTCTGCCGTTTGCAGAATTTTCCTACAACAATAGTTACCAAGCCAGTTTGCAAATGGCCCCATTTGAATTCATGTACGGAAGAAAGTGTCGCACCCCTTTGAACTGGTCGGAAGTAGGAGAGAGTCAGATTTTCGGACCCGACATCCTCCGGGAAGCAGAAGAGAAGGTTCACAAGATTCGTGAGCACCTCAAGACCGCCCAATCCCGACAGAAGAGTTACGCCGACAAGAGACGTCGAGACCTCGCCTTCAACATAGGAGATTTTGTTTATCTGAAAGTGTTGCCATTGAAGGGAATGCAGCGTTCCAACTCAAAGGAAAGTTAGCCCCCAGATATATCGGACCTTTCAAAATTCTGAACCGTCGAGGAGAAGTATCGTATCAATTGGAACTACCTGAAGAGATGTCAGCTGTGCACATTGTGTTCCATATCTCGTTACTTCGCAAATGTCTCGAAGTCCCCGAGAAGACCGAAATGTTCAAGAATATCGATCACCAGACCATAGAGATCCACGATGACCTGACCTATCCCGAAGTACCCATCCGCATTTTGGAAGAAGCTTTTTGAACTACCCGAACCCGAAGCATCAAGTTTCTCAAGATTCAGTGGAGCAACCACACAGAAGAGGAAGCTACACAGGGCGAAGATCACATCAGGACGGAGTTTCCCGATCTCTTCAAATCCTAGGTAATCTTTTCGTCCTTTTTCAAATCTCGGGACGAGATTTTGTTTAAGGGGGGAAGGTTTGTAACATCTCAAAAATACTAAGCTTGGATCATCAAATTCTAATCATCAAAATTAGGGTTAACAAAAACTTTTCTAAATGAAATCATAAATGCATGCATATGTGTATGCATGGATTTTGAAATCCTTTAAAACCCCCTTGTTTGTTTGTTCCATTGCTTGTAAAATGTTTCTTAGGTGAAATAAACATCATCTAAAACATTTCCCACACCTTTCCTAAAGACAAGTAAATCAAAACACATATATGAAATGAATGGTCATTTTGGCCAATTTAACTCCCATGCCTACTTTGGCTGTCTCAAACTTTCAGAACCTAACAGAAACTTTTCTGGATCTTTGCACCCCTTGAATGTACTCATAACAAGGTATCAAGGCCCACTTTGTGATCATCCAGAAACTTTCAAATGCATAGTTTAAATGACAATTCAAAATTGAATATTTATCATATGGGAAGATCCCACTTTTTCAAAAACTACTCAAACAAGCTCAACTTTCAAAACCCAAGCATCTGCAGACTCACCAGCACCAATCTAGCAAACCTACCAAAAATCATTTCAAAATTCAAAACTTGATTTCATGCGGTCATTTCATCAAACAGGTTGCAGACACGAATCAAACAAACATCAAACACTATTGTGAGAAGTGATTCTTGCCTAACTGGTTCCCCATTTAGCTCACACACAACTCAGTAGATCATCTAGGAAGATTAGCCAGGCACTAGCACCACTGTGAGCTTGCCATTGTCATCAATGGTGAATAGCCGAGCACCCTCTTGCCACCCCATAGTCGACAGCAAGCTAGGCACAGCAGCAAGCCTAGCCAGCATGTTTGGGAGGCAGCCCACCGTCCATCGCCACTACCTGTCCCAGCCGCGAGCGTTGCCAAGCCCTGGACCATGCGCACAAGCCGCGCCTAGACCATGCCGAGCGTGCGCCAGAGCGCCACCCTCGACCATCACACACAGACCGCGCGCCGACCCTGCCGCGTGCATTCACAATCCGCACCGACCCAGGAGACCGCCAGACATCCCCGTTTGCCGCCCCGTGCTGCACAGCCACCGCCCGCCGTCGAAGACGCCGCCTCTGCCGCGTAGAGCACCGCTCGTTCCAGACCAAACCACACCGCCCCATGCCTCGAGACCATGTCGTTGAGCATCACCAGGAGACACCGCACCGTCCCCTACCCTTGCCCATGCCTTTAGCCGCCTGTAACCTCGCCCCCGACGATCTCACAGTGCGCCCCGACGGTCCCCTCGCTCGACTATAAATAGAGGCCACCCCCGCACGATTTCTTCACACCATCTCACTCCCCTCTCCTCACTGATCGTGCCACACCATTCTCAGAGCAAGGCGAGCACCACCTCGCCAGAATTTCACTGGAGCCTGCCGCTGCCGGAGAAGAAGGGAGCCATTGATTGGAGCCGCCCCAGGAGCTGCCGCGACCACCCCTGAGTTTGCCGTCGTCGACTTTGTCGTTCGCCCGCCTCGCCGACCCTCGCCAGAACCCCGGTGAGCCCCCAGCGACCCTCACTGGCCGCGCTAGGTTTCGTTCTCGCCGGAGTTGTCTCGCGTCGACGATGACTCCCAGCCGTTAGATTAGAACTAGATCGAACGATCCACGTCGCCCCATACCGCTTCACCTAGCCCCGTGTCACTGACGAGTGGGGACACCCACTTAAGAAGCCTGCGGGAGCACTGCGCTTAGCAGGCCGGCCCAGTAAGTCTTCCCGCACAGCCCAATTATTCAAATTAAACCTTTTTCTATTTCAATTCAAACACACTTCTGTACCCAACTTCAAAAATCAACCCATATCGATTCAGTGCACCAAATTGAATGAAACCAATTTTGTTGGAAAGGCCTGTGAATTCTGAATCCAAGCCCGTTGGATTCAAGTCATTTGGATCTACAAATCACCCATGGTAAAAATAACAAGGCAAAAGCTTTTCTGCATTCAAACACTTTTCAAATTTAAACCATAATAGCTTTTGAGTTGATTCCAACTCTCAAAAATCACATTTAACCATACCTTTCAGAATATATAAAAATATATAGGTTTACTTGCAGAAATAATGTTCAAGTAATAAAAGAATGCTACATAAGCATTTCTAGCCACTTTAATTAATTAAAATAAAAGGGTAAAACCTTATTAATTTGTGACACCACTTTAAATCACATTCCCATGGACTACAATATGTGGTGATGACATGTTTCAACATGAACCCATGTTGGGTTTGCAGAATATAAAATCTTAAGTAGTTTTTCAATGAGTAGAAATTACTTTTCTAAAAATAAAAAGATTTAAACCAAGCCTTAACCTTGTAATGTTAGGGATGATGCTAGATCATCCATAGGACCCTTGTGTGTGATGATTGCAAGTAGTTAAGTATTGTTTGGTGATTGTGTACCTCGTATTTATTCATAGACGCTAGTACCGACCAACGATACGAGGATGAAGGAGGATACTACGAAGAAGAAGCCGAGGAGAACTTCAACCACTGCTCTGCACAAGGCAAGCTAAAACTTGCAAGACACTCTACTTTAGCAAGCTTATACTGATATTGATGCAAGCTAATACTATACCTATGCAAGCCTTACTAATCAAGTTGACCTATGCAAGCTAACCCTTGCAAGATACCCTACTGATGCAACAAACCCATACTTGTTCTATGACTACTATATGCCTTAAGCATATGTGATCATACCCACTTGATAAACCAATCCTAGTTTTATGTGCAAGCTCCTTACGCTATTTCTTTATCAAAGCTTACTTAGAGTTACTTAAGTGACTGGTAGATTTTGGAAAGATGCTGAAGGTTGCATAAAGAGCATAAAATTTGGCCTAAGTTAGAAACCTTGACATCAGCCTGAGACATGAGGTTGTACTTAGTTGAAACTTCACTAGTTACCACCCCTCATTAATACTACCCCCACCTGTAGATGCTAGTGCTAAGCGTAAAACTTGATCAACTTTTAGATGGGAATACTTGGTGGAAAAATGGTTATGAAAACCTTGGAATGATGGATCATTCTATTGAAATGTTTTGGACATGTGTTTCCAAACACTTGAGAATTTTGGTGATAAAAATGTTGAGGCATGAGCCTTAGCCTTTTATAAAACTGATGGTTGCCTAGATGCGATACCATTCCAATTTTATCGTACAACCACAATACCCGAATATTGGGTAGGGTTTGACTGGAAACTTATGTACCTTAGTATTAGTTCCCTCACGGCCAAGGTCTGAGCTGAGGCTACCTTGTGAAGATTGTCCACCTGTGCAGTACCCAAGATGACAGTTGGTCATGGTTGGGAGGCCAAACTCACAGGAGAGGTGCTTATACTAGGGCGTGTACTCGAAAGGTTAGGATTGATTATCCGCATACTGAGTATGGTGAATTCAGGATTTGTTCCTGACGGATGTATCGAATGTTGTGGTGAAAGTGTACAATCTCTACAGAGTGTCAAACTATTCGAATAGCCGCGTCCATGATTATGGACAGTTGGAGTGGCCATACTGTTCCCCCGTCAGACTTTTCAAAATGACCTGTGAGATGAATTGAGACTTTGACTTGACCACAACAGAGTTGTGATATGAAATACAAGTTCCCGCTTAGGAATTATAAAATTGTGACTAGCTTTGGAGCTTAGTAGAGATAAATCTGGCTTTTTCAAAACAACCCTAGAGCCTAGTGTCCTATTATCCAAAAAACCCCTTTACCTATTAGTATTAGTTTGCGAGTACTTAAAGAGTACTCATGGTTTTGTCCCTGGATATTCCCATGGCCAGACTATGAAGAGGAGTACCTGGAAGATGGACCCCAGGAAGGTTACGACAACTAGGATCATCTCCCATCGTCAGCATTGCCTGTGACCCCGAAGATGGAGCTTCGCCTACGCTACCGTTATTATTACGTATTCCGCTGCTTGATGTTGTATTAAGAACTGGATCATGAGATCCCTATTGTTGTAAGAACTTATGTATCGTTTGTAATGGATGATGTACTATGGTATCCAATTTTGTTATGTCTCGCAAAAATGGTAATCCTGGGATTGCGATGTATGGCATAACAGGCATCTAGGATTGAAAAATCCGGGTGTTGACAGATTGTTACTGAATTTTTATATGGATCAAATCTATAGTCTTAGAGAGATCTTGGAAATTATTTCTTCCATTAGGGTTTTAGATTTTGGTTTAACTTTTCCAAGTGTTTAAATTTCAAGATTCATTCTTTGATGAATGCATTTCACTTAATTGAAATTTGTTGGATTCCATTTTATTCAAAGTTTGTTCAAGATGGGTTTTTGATGTTTCCATTTAGAAATAAAAAGTTTCTTTTCACCCTAAATTTCAACAATTATTTATTTTGTTTATTTATTTTTCACATTTCAAAATTTGGAAAATTTTGGGATGTGACATACGATCAACACCAGGACGATCATGATCGGATCAAATCGTGAGGACTGCACTGCATCAACTAACGCGCTTCATCAGTAATCCACAACTCCGCGTCTAGTGGTTATTGACGGTGCTCGACGTGCCACTTTGTTGGTAACCCCAAGCGCAGGTTTTGAAGAGCACAGTAGCAAGTTTTTCCTCAGTTGAGACCGATGTTATCGAACCAGAAGGAGGAAGGAAACGTCACACAGGTGTTGCAAACAACGTGGAGACCTGCACAACACAAACTCAAGACTTTGTCCCAACGAATCAGTGAGGTTGTCAAGCTCACCGGTTTGCTAGAACAAAGGATTAAACATATGGTTTGGAAGGTAATGGTGGTTTGCAGCAAGTAAACAAGTAACAGTGGAAGTTGTATCAATGGTAAAGATTGGACCTGGGTCCATAGTTCACTAAAGGTGCTCTCCTTAGATTAACAACACGGCATGAAGGGTAAACAAATTACATGGCAATTGACATGAACTGAGCAAGGCATACCAATGCAATTACTAGTCAGAAAGATCCTATGAGATTCGATTGGGCAATACAACAAGAAACATAGACCGCCATCCAAATTCATCTATGACTAGAAGTCCACCTTCAGGTTATCATCCGAACCCCCTCCAGTATTAAGTTGCAAGCAACAGAAAACTGCTTTAAGCAAAGTGTGTAAGGTAAATAGTCCACATGTTCTATGAACAAGAGACCGTTGTTTTCTCCCTAGTAGCAACAGCACATCTACAACCGAAGAGATTTCTGTCACTTCCCTTGGAAACTAGAGGCATGAACCCACTATCGAGCATAAATACCCCCTCTTGGAGTCACTAGCAACTACTTGGCCAAGATAGCTACTAACAACGGAGAGCATGCAAGATCACAAACAACACAGACATGATAGAATCCTAAAGGCAAAACCATTAATCAAACCAACATAATAATCTCAATATTCATCGGATCCCCGCAAACACAACATGCATGATTACAAATAGATTAGATCTTGATCATGAACGGAGATCACAAGATCTATACATGAAAGAACACGGAGGAGATACAACCATCTAGATACTACATGGACCCATAGTCCAAGGTGGAACTACTCACGCATCATACCGGAGAGAAGGCCTCCGGGATGATCTCCCATCCGACAGGGTGCCGGGAAAAACTTCAGATCCCCGCGATCTAGGGACGACGGTGGCGGCAGCTACAGAAGGTTTCGTGGAATATTGATTGGGTGCCTAGGGTTTTTGTATCGGGGGCTTCTTATAGGCGAAGGTGCAGGCCGAGGCTGTGGCTAGGGGCCCCACACCCTGCCTAGGCGCGGGGCAGGGCCCACCTGCGCCTAGAGGGTGTGGATGCCCTGGCACGCCTCTCTGTCTCCCCTCTAGACTTCTTGTTCCCCATGGAAAGTTATTGACTTTGACATTTGTCCCGTCCAATTCCAAGAATATTTCCTTACTAGCTTTTATGGAACCAAAAACAGCAGAAAACAGGCAACTAGCACTATGGCAACTTGTTACTAGGTTAGTTCCAGAAAACATGTAGAAAGCACCTCAAAGTGTAGACAAAGCAAAGCAAAGTAGATACTAAACAAGAATGGAGCATCAAAAATTATAGATACGTTTCTGACGTATCAAGCATCCCCAAGGTTAACTCCTGCTCGTCCTAGAGTAGGTAAGTGATAAAAAGAATAATTTTTGAGGTGACATGCACCCTCACAATAAAGATCAAACCATTTGCAAGCATTGAAAGCTGGGATCAAAGAACTCTAAACATGTGCATGAAAGATGGAGTTCTAACGATAGGACATAGTAACTATACATGCAACATGAAAGGCTACAAACAAAGATCATGAATAACATGCATTGAAAAATGTTTGTTTGTTTTACATACAAAAAACATGGCATAGTGGTAATCATCTTGTCCCTCATGGAGTAGAAAATAGATGCATAGGACACCATCAAAGTTCACAAGGGTGACTAGAAACAAATAGCATAAGAACAAGTAATATCACAATATGCATCAATCAATAAGCTTTGGGACACTGAACACAGAATGACAACTATGCTCTCTTAATGGTGCCTAAAGGTAGAAGGTGGAGACTCAACATGATCGTGGAAGAAAGGACTTTTATAAAGGAAGAAGGGATTTCAAGTTTCAAAAAGAGATTCCAAAAATTATGGTACTTGTTAGCTTTCAGCCCTCATTTCCCCTATCATAAGCATCATGAAGTGATTAAGGTCAAAGTGAACAAACTATGGAGTATATGCTTGACGAAGTATAAGTTGGCAATCTCAAGTCCCTTGAATACGAGGGCCACACCTCATGCTACTCAACTTTAGTCACCTGTAAGTTCTTGTCATTGTAAGTATTTGCATATCATAGTGAACCGCCAACGGGGTACCCCTTGCACATGGTACAGGAGCTTTCCCATAACCAAAATGACAAGGCAAGTAGACAATGAGCATCTCAGCGATCTTTTTATTTACCATATGCATAGCTTTTTATTGAGGATGCTTCATAGATAGCTCACTATGGTGATGCTACAAGTTTCCACCATGATTAGGCATGGCTTAGGCTAGCGGCCCAGGCGTTTATCTAACACAGAATACAAACTCCATGGACTTACAAGTTCCCTCTTTATTTCACACCGGTGACATCCATAGACAAAAGAGCATGATATCAACTGAGTACAAAGTACAAGTGCAATGTTGAAAACATTCCCCGTGACATCACGGTTCTGCTAATTCCAACGTATAAGTGCAAGCATATACAACATAGATAACACAATTGTTCAATTTTATTAGGGGCAAAGAATATAAAGTGTGCCATCAAGTTCGTGAGGGCTTTAATCACTAAGTTTTCACATAACAAAATAGTTTTAAATTGGAAGACAGCTGAAAACAAGAATATACTTGGAATGGTGTAACACACCATGCATAGGAATTTATAGTGGACACTTTGGAATAACTTGGTTTCTTGGGAGTTGGAAGCATGAGTAGAGCTTACTCATACAAGTGGAGGCTAGCAAAAGACTAGGAGCAACCAACTAAGAGAGCAATAATGGCCATAAAAATCATGCAGAGCAACAAAGCATTACTAATCAAAGCATAAAGTGGTACTACAAGTTAAGGACTAAATGAGCATAGAGGCTAATGGTGACTTGTGAGAGTCATAACATGGTGTGATCATGTGCCAAGTCAACCCAAACAAAGCATCAAAGGAGAATACCACTATACTATGTTTTTTGCATGCTAAAAACGCATAATTTTTTCAAGGCACACTAAGCAATCCCAATTGTTTGGAACAAGACATGCTACAGCAATAATCACTAAGCACAAGGTCAAAACAACACCTAGCATGTCATGTTAAAGTCTAAGTCATAGTCAATGCAAGTTCCTCTTGCACTTTCAAGCAAGAACTTACTACTCCTTTACAACACCAAGCAACTTATTTGCAAAACAACACAGCGAGAATGGGGCTCCAAACTACTTTATTCAAGCAAACTAAACAACCTAAGAAAAGCAAACAAAAACTAAGATGCTCCAAGAACAACACAACTGTGAATGAAACAAATAAAAACAAAGTGCCTAAACAGACCTGAGCTTTTTATTGATGAAGAAGGGGATGCCCAAGGCATCCCCAAGCTTTGACGCTTGTACCTATTGGATATTTCTTGGGGTGACACCAGGGTGGAATCCCCAAGCTTGAGCTTTTGTCCATTGTTCATCTCATTGCATCAGTCTCTCTCTACACCTGAAATTTTTCCTTCATACAAAACTTCACACAATCTTCATTAGCAACATTAGTTTATTCAAAAAATATTAGACCTCTGGAAAAGCTTTGGAACAGCAGGGCTTTTCACTAAAAACACAAGCTACTGTATTAAATCCTTCAAAAATCTCAATTCACCTAAAGAGAACCCAAAAAGGAATCAATAAGAAGCAAATGCAGATAATGGCAGAAATCTGTCAAAACAGACCAGCAGGTAGAAACCGATTTTTTCCAAAATCTTCTATTGCTCAAATCAAAAAGTGTTGATCTAACTAAAGTTAGCTAACATACTGGGGGATTTATTCGTAAATTTTGAGCTCAATCCGAGTTACAGAGACTCCACACGAATTTTTATGGTGGAGGACAGAAATTTGTTTCGGGACAGCAACTCCCCAAATCTTACTTCCCTCTCATTAGAGGTCATTCTTGGCACAAAAAACAAACAAAAAGGATAAGGAGAGGTCATTACTGAAGTAATAACTTCCAAGACTCAAGGAAACTCTTGGGTTATCTCCCAACAAGTACTTTTCTTTAGCGCCTTTAAGTTAGGCACAAGAAGCAAGAAGAATCAAGTATTTTCAAATGAGGAATTAAGATCAATACTTGCAAAGTCTTCAACTATGAGAGGTATCTCATCTAAATGAGTCTTGGAGGATCCCTTCTCATTTCTATTTGGTTTACTACTTTTATCAAAAGGATTTTCAGGAACAATCCAATCAAAATTATTTTCAAAGGCCCCATGCATCCCAATAAGCTTAAAGGGTATGAGTATCTTAAATTCATCTCTAGGCTTGGTTTTATCTGAAGTATACACAACATCTACACATGAGCCTAGCATATTAAAATGCTCAAAGACCTTTTTGGATTCCCTAGCAACGTCATGGAACTCTTTGAGTAAAGTTTCAAGAATAAATTCTCTCTTTTCAACATTATTTTCTTCTTTTAGTTTTAGGAACAAAGTTTGCATCATGAGGTTAAGGCTAACAAACCTAGCTTCCAACATATGAACTAAAGAAGCTGCAGCAATCTCATAATTAGGAGAAAGCTCTGCTATAGATTTATCCTCAATATCCTGATGCTTGCTAACATGATTAAAGAATTCTTCCATATTATCTTTCCCAATTATGGAGCCACTACCTATCGCAAGATCTTTCAAGGCGAACTTGGGGAGAAACATGGTGAGCTAGAATAAGGTGGCAACTAGAGAAGGAACTAACTTTTTTGTGTTTTTGAATAAAGAAAGCAAACCAAACTAGACTAATTTTTTTGGTTTTTTTTTTGAAAATAGGCAAACAAAACCAAGCAAAAGAAACAAAGTAAAGAGAAAGGAAGTGGAGGACTCCCCTAGTGAAGACGTCCTTAGCCTCCCTGGCAATGGCACCAGAAAGACTTGACGGTGCTCGACGTGGCACTTTGTTGGTAACCCCAAGCGCAGGTGTGAAGAGCACAGCAGCAAGTTTTCCCTTAGTTGAGACCGAGGTTATCGAACCAAAAGGAGGAAGGAAACATCACATAGGTGTTGCAAACAACGTGGAGACATGCAAAACACAAACTCAAGACTTTGTCTCAACGAATCAGTGAGGTTGTTAAGCTCACCGGTTTGCTGGAACAAAGGATTAAACGTATGGTGTGGAAGGTAATGGTGGATTGCAACAAGTAAACAAGTAACAGTGGAAGATGTATCAATGGTAAAGATTGGACCGGGGTCAATAGTTCACTAGAGGTGCTCTCCTTAGATAAACAACATGGCATGAAGGGTAAACAAATTACAACAGGGCAATTGACATGAACTGAGCAAGGCATAACAATGCAATTACTAGTCAGAAAGATCCTATGAGATTCGATTGGACAATACAACAAGAAACATAGACCGCCATCCAAATGCATCTATGACTAGAAGTCCACCTTCAGGTTATCATCCGAACCCCCTCCAGTATTAAGTTGCAAGCAACGGACAACTGCTTTAAGCAAAGTGTGTAAGGTAAACAGTCCACATGTTCCATGAACAAGAGACCGTTGTTTTCTCCCTAGTAGCAACATCACATCTACAACCGAAGAGATTTCTATCACTTCCCTTGGAAACTAGAGGCATGAACCCACTATCAAGCATAAATACCCCCTCTTGGAGTCACTAGCAACTACTTGGCCAAGATAGCTACTAACAACAGAGAGCATGCAAGATCACAAACAACATAATAATCTCAATATCCATCGGATCCCCGCAAACACAACATGCATGATTACAAATAGATTAGATCTTGATAATGAATGGAGGTCACAAGATCTATACATGAAAGCACAAGGAGGAGATACAACCATCTAGCTACTACATGGACCCATAGTACAAGGTGGAACTACTCACGCATCATACCAGAGAGAAGGCCTCCGGGATGATCTCCCCTCCAGCAGGGTGCCGAGAAGAACTTTAGATCCCCCCGATATAAGGACGACGATGATGGCGGCTACAGAAGGTTTCGTGGAATATTGATCGGGTGCCTAGGGTTTCTGCATCGAGGGCTTCTTATAGGCGAAGGGGGGCGCCAAGGCGGTGGCCAGGGGCCCCACACCCTGCCTAGGCACGGGGCAGGGCCCACCCGCACCTAGGGTGTGTGGCTTCCCTGGCACGCCTCTCTGTCTCCCATCTGGACTTCTTGTTCCCCACGAAAAGTTATTGACTTTGCCGTTTGTCCCGTCCAATTCCGAGAATATTTGCTTACTAGCTTTTCTGGAACCAAAAACAGCGAGAAACAGTAATCGCTGTGGCAACTTATTAATAGGTTAGTACCAGAAAACATGTAGAAAGCACCTCAAAGTGTAGATAAAGCAAAGCAAAGTACTTACTAAACCAAGCATGGAGTATCAAAAATTATAGATATGTTTCCGGCGTATCAGTAATCATCGTGTCCTTCTACCACAGCTAGATCTTGGGATCACCACGTTAGAGGAAAAAGTTTTGTTTTATCTCTACGTGGCCCAACAGTGGTATCAGAGCAATAGCTTCTGGTTTTAGGCTAGAGATCTCGCATATGTAATATGCGGTTGGTTGTAGACTGAATCTATGTGCTATTTTGGTGGTCGATCTATGAGATAGATCGGTTTTATACGATGTTGATTGGATCAACTATACTCGGGGAATGGTAGATCTAATTTCCGTGATCATACTGCTAAGGTCGGAACAACATACCCCTACCGGTCGGTTTCCGCCATCGGGGTAGACTATGACACGTAAATCCAGAAGCAATGATCGAAGATCAAAAGAGTTTGATCAAGTCGGAATGATGGTCGGAATCCATGTTCGGAATGTAGATGAGATCTACGTTTTTAGAAAAATCGTCGGTACGCCTCAAGTAGGGCGCCTTTGATCCCATACAGTATCCGGCTAGCGGGACCACCGGCTTCGCCCCTGTCGTAGCGCCTTAGATGTCGTTGCGAATTTCACAATGCCTATAGATATCATATCTATGCATAACTTCTTTTTGCAGAAAGTTGTGAATGGTATGGTTCATGTGCATGTGATGTATGTGTGTAATCCATACGTGATCTGCGAATCACGGTTTTTTCTTCCGGATGGAGCCTAGGTGCTATCATTTTATTGTATAATGACCTGCGTGTCGGATTCTCTATGTAATTTACTTTACTAAGCTAGTGTAGCTATTTGGAGAACCCGGAATGGCATGCAAGTCGATGTACAAGTCGACGACATGGTGTAAGACGGCAAGTGAAAAGAGTTGGCACGAGTCGGATTACAGGCTTTGTGGATATGGAGATTGCCATGAAGAGAGCCATACCATTTCACATTATAATTGCTTTATTATGTGTTATTGATATGTATTTGTTTTACCTCTGTTAGATAGTCGGTAAAATTTAATCCCTCAAAGAAGGTCTAGTCGGTTTTCCCGCTAGTGTTTGCACCATCACAAGTCGGACATTCTTGGTAGTGGGCTCATCAAACTGAGGTACTATCAATTCTTTCCGACTAGGTGGGTTCGAGTCAAAATCTTACTACGGAAACACTCGGTAAGCTAGATGAGTCTATCACAACGGTTGTGGGACTCGGGGAAAAGTCGGACGGGAGCCGGGGCATGTCATGCCACCCGACCAACAGGAGTCATATGAGATATGATTGATAAGGAGTTGTCACCTAGATCACTTGGCAGCTAGCGGTGATGCTAAAGCTCACTAGTCGACTTGCTTATCTAGGATCCTGAATCACTAAGTAACCATCGGAGGGGTATTGGTTCTAGTGGGAGCATAAATATTAACGTGTTTAATATGCTTGCTCTTTTATGAATACATGTCTTAAGTGTTTTGCATATTTTCTATTGTAGATCATGGCACCAAGTAACAGTCACTCTTAGATATCCGGTTTTTCTTTGAGAACCATTCTTGAGAAAGATAAACTGAATGACACTAATTTTACCAACTGGTATCAAAATCTGAGAATTGTTCTCAAACAAGAAAAGAAGGACCATTTCCTAGACAACCCACTTCCACATGAGCCGAATGAGAATGTGACTGTCGCTGCCACCAATGCCTACTATCGGGCTAAGGATGAGTCCATGGATATTAGCTGTCTTATGCTTTCTCACATGGAATCGGACTTGCAAAAGCAGTTCGAGAATGTTGAGGCCTACGATATGATCGAAATCCTCAAAAGTATGTTCCAGGCTCAGGCTAAGACTAAGAGGTATCAAGTCTCTTAGGCTTTGCTGAGTTGCAAGCTTAAGGATGGTGATCCACTGAGTCCGCATGTGATCAAAATGGTTGGTTACGTGCAGTCTCTAGAGAGGCTTGGCTACCCCATTAGTGAAGAGTTCGCTATGGATATAATTTTGAACTCTCTTCCTAGTGTGTATGGTCGGTTCATTTCGAACTACCACATGCATGGTATGGATAAGAATCTCACTGAATTGCATGTGATCCTCAAGCAGGCAGAGGCGGATCTCAAGAAGGGTGCCAGTCAAGTGTTGATGGTGCAGAATAAGGCTAAGTTCAAGAAGAGTTCTTGGACTAAGAAGAAGGCTAAGTTGGGAGGAAAGCAGGCTTAGGACCCGGTCCCAAGCGCTTCCTCGGGGACTAAGCCATCTCCTTTAGCCTGATCCACTTGCTTCTAATGCAGGGCAGATGATCACTGGAAGAGGAACTGTAGCAAGTATTTGGCCGACAAAGCCAAGAATGGAGGTATGACTTCCAACTCAGGTACACTTGTTTGCAATGTTATAGACATTTATCTTGTTGATGCACCTAATAGTTCTTGGGTATATGATACCAGATCAGTTATTCACATCTATAACTCATTGCAGGGACTGGTAAGAACTAGGAGCGTAGCAAGAGGCGAGGTTGATATTTGAGTCGGCAACAAAGTGAGAGTCACTGCGTTGGAAGTCGGCATGATGCAACTTCATTTACCTTACGGATTCATTATGGAACTGAATAATTGTTATTATGTTCCAGTGCTCAGTCGAAACATTATTTCTGCTTCATGTTTGATGAGGCAAGGCTATGAGTCGAATATCAAGAATAATTGTTGTTCTTTATATTTGAATGATATGTTTCACGGCTTTGCACCCATCCAGGACGGGTTATTTATTTTGA